>VWZE01012780.1:2777-18974 GCA_013396675.1 Eubucco bourcierii
GAAGGAAGGAAAGAATGAAGGAAGGAAGGAAGGAAGGAAGGAAGGAAGGAAGGAAGGAAGGAAGGAAGGAAGGAAGGAAGGAAAAAACATGGAAAGGAGAGAAGGAGAAAACATGGAAAGGAGAGAAGGAAAAAAGTAGGGAACAGAAGTTTCACCTCTTTCTGTCTGTTTTCCTGCTCCCTGGCCACTGGCTGTGTTGAAAGGAGGTCCAGCATAGAATCATAGACTGGTTTGGGTTGGAAGACACCTCCAGAGGTCATCCAGCCCAGCCCCAGTGCAGTGAGCAGGGACATCCTCCACTAGATCAGGTTGCTCAGAGCCTTGCCCAGCCTGACCTTAAATATCTCCTGGGATGGGGTTCCAACCACCTCCCAGAGCAACCTGTTCCAGTGCTCCACCACCCTCACGTTAGAGAACCTGTTCCAAACATCCTGTTCCCAAGTTTGAAGCCACTGTCCTCATCCTGTCCCTGCAGGCCTTTGCAAACACTCTCTCTCCAGCCTTCTTGTAGCCCCTTCAAGTGCTGACAGGCTGCTGTTAGGTCTCCCTGGAGCCTTCTCTTCTGCAGGCTGCACACCTCCAGCTCCCTCAGTCTGTCCTCATGGCAGAGCTGCACCAGCTTCCTGATCATCTTTGTGACCAGCCTCTGGACCCCTCCATCAGGTCCATGTCCTTCCTGTGCTGAAGGCTCCAGAGCAGAGCAAAGTGGCAGAATCACCTCCTTTGACCTGCTGCCCACACTGCTTCTGACGCAGCCCAGGCTGCCATTGGCTTTTTGGGCTGCAAGTACCCATTATTGGCTCATTTAAATTACCTGTTTCAACATGGGTCTGGAAAGCAGCTCTTTCCTTTTCCCCCTTCAAAATGTTGTATTTGTTACCCAAAAGAAGCAGCATAATGTTCTTATTTATGTTAAATATCCTGATATATATATATATATATATATATATATGCAGTCCTCTCTATTTGTTCTAAGCCTTTAGGTACACAAATACTTTTTCAATGCATATGCAAATACCAAACTCTAAAGGGGCAGAAAATTCAGAACCATGGCACCTAAGTGAGTGTGTACCAGTCAAAAGCTTTGCCCTGAATAATCTGATTTTAAAATTCTAACAATCCAATTCCACAGTTCCTATACATTCCCACATTTCCTAACAGGAAAAGAAAACATTTCCAAAGGTTTGAAGACTACTTTCAAGAGATTTGAAGTAAAGAAGAAGCTTAAAGCAAACAATTCAAAAATCCCTGGAGGTGATGTTGCTAAAAGCCTCTCCCAGTGACCTCCAGTGGTCATTTTGTGGCCAAAGAACTATCAGATAATTGTGCAAGTCACCTTTAAAAGCTGAAATGCTAACAGAAAAGGTGAAACTGAAGGCTGGACTCAGTGATGTTAGAGGTCTTTTCCAACACAGAATCATAGAATGGTAAGGTTGGAAGGGACCTCAAAGCTCAGTCATTTCCAACCCCCTGCCACAGGCAGGGACACCTCCCACTAGCACAGCTCACTCAAGGCCTCATCCAACCTGGCCTTGAACACCTCCAGGGAGGGAGCAGCCACAACCTCCCTGGGCAACCTGTTCCATCCTGGAGTTTTTTTCCAACTGCAACCATTCTATGATTGCATGAAAAGATGAAACTCTACCTGGGTTTATTCTCAGGATGTATGAGATTATGCAGTCCCACTCCTAAAGAAGAAGTCTGTGGTCTCAGGTCCGTATCTGAGATCCAGCTTGGAAAAGAATATCTATTTCAGTGTAGTTTTGTGTTAAAAATAGGCTCAGAATGAGATCTGTTGAAACACTTTATGTGGTCCAAGGCATAATTAGAGAAGAGAAGATTTCTACAAGTCTAAGAATGTCTTCAGTTACAGTCAATTTTGTTGCCCTCTGGGCTATAAGACAAAATCAAAGTGGCAGAACAGAAGATCATCAGGATGAGGAAAATGGAGTAGAATTAATGAATTTGCAATTAAGGTGGAAGCATTTGGGCTTAGCAGAGAAGAGAAACAGGGCTACAGGAAGGCTGGGGAGGGACTGTTGACAAGGGCTTAGAATGCCAGGACAAGGGGCAATGGGTTTGAACTGGCAGAGGGGAGATTGAAAGTGGATGTTAGGAGGAAGTTGTTTGCAGTGAGGGTGGTGAGACACTGGCACAGGTTGCCCAGGGAGGTTGTGGCTGCTCCCTCCCTGGAGGTGTTCAAGGCCAGGTTGGAGGAGGCCTTGAGTGCCCTGTGCTAGTGGGAGGTGTCCCTGCCTATGGCAGGGGGTTGGAACTGGCTGATCCTTGAGGTCCCTTCCAACCTTCCCATGCTATGATTCTATGATTCCATGAAAATAGAAAAGATCATCAATTTGGGTAGAGGAAATGTGAAAACATAATCAAGCAGACAAAAATGAATTGGAAGAGTAGCTTCCTAAAGGAACTAAAATTAGTACTGAATTCTTCTCTGAGGACATCAGGAACCAAAAATCTGGCAAGTATTTTGTAGCACTTTTTTAACTGGAGTAGAAAAAGGAGCAGTAGGAGAGGACAAAGCCATGGTAGAACAGCTAAATTGATTATTGTCATCCAGCTTCATTACAGATCAGAGGAGAAATTACAACACTTGTTGAAGAGGAACTTCCTGTGATTGAAGTTTACATCCACTGCCCCTTGTGCTATCATTGGGTGTCACTGAAAAGAGCCTGGCCTCATCCTCCTGCCAGCCACCCTTCAGCTCTTTGTAGGCATTGATCTGGTCCCCTCTCAGCCTTCTCCAGACTGAACTGGAGGGTTGGACTCAATGATCATTTTGGGTCCCTTCCAACCCCTGACATCCTGTGAACAGCCCCTGGTCTCTCTTGCCTCATAAGAGAGAAGCTCCAGTCCCTTCATCCTCCTCCTAGCTCTCTATTGAACTCTAACAGTTTCCTGTCCCTCTTGAACTGGGGAGCCCAGAACTGGACACAATATTCCATGTGGTCCATCTAGGGCTGTGTAGAGGCAGAGGAGAACCTCCCTTGAGCTATTTGCCACAGCCTTCTTAATGCAGCCAAGTATGCTCTTGGCCTTCTTGGCCCCCAGGGCACATTGCTGTTCCATGGCTTACTTATAATCAAGCAGGAATCATGTCAGAATTGAGGTCTGAATGGACTTCTGGAGGTCATACAGGCCAACCTTCAGCTCAAAGTAGTGCAGTCTTACACCTTAGATAAGGTTACTCATGGTCCTGAACTGTCAAGCTCTGAATATCCAGAGGGCAGAAATCCCACAAGGTTTTTGGGTGTCTTGGTGCAGCATGAAGAAAGTCTTAGCTTACACTAAGCAGAATTTCCCTTGCAGCAACTCATGACCATTGCCTCTTCTCCTTGCATTGTCAACCTGTGAGAAGTGTCCACCTCTGTACTCTCTCTAATCTCATCTTAAGAAGCCAAACAAAGCACTTAGATTTCCTGTTAGCCTTCTCTTCAAGCTGAACAAACACAGCTGGAAGTAACACACAAGAGGAGCTAATGGTGAAAATGCTCAGGAAAGGAAAGAGAAGTTTGACAGAATTCACTGCTGAGATCCAAAGGGCTTTAGCACAGCCACAAATGACCTGGGGAAGGGGATGAACAGTGAGATGTGAGGGTAGTGAAGGACTGAAACATGTCACTCAGAGATGTGTTAGATGCTCCATCCCTGGGAGCATTCAAGGCTAGGTTGGCCTGGGCTCTCACCAACCTGATCTAGTGAAAAGATTCATAGAAAAGAAGCCTCATAGAAAAGATTCATATGGGTTTGAAAGGACCTTAAAGATCATCCAGTTCCAACCTCCCTGCCATGGGCAGGGACAACCTCCCACCAGCCCAGGTTGCTCAAGGCCTCATCCAACATGGCCTTGAACACCTCCAGGGAGGCAGCATCCACAACTTCCCAGAGCAACCTGTTCCAGTGCCTCACCACCTTCACTGGAAAGAACTTCTTCCTCATCTCAAGTCTCAACCTGCCCTCCTCCAGCTTCAATCCATTCCCTCTCACCCTGTCACTACAAGCCCTTGCCAACAGTCCCTCCCCAGCTTTCTTGTAGGCCCCTTTCAGGTCACTATAAGGTCTCCCTGCTCACTGCAGGCTCTTTGGTCTAGATAACCTTTAAAGGCTTCTTCCAACACTAAGCATTCTATGATGATTCTGTAATTTTCTATGATTTCAAAGTTTTCTGGTGATAGAGGTCTCAACACAATAAGAAGAAGGGCTGAGAGTTGAATTGCTGAAAGATCTTACAAGGCTTGGTGACAAAGCAATAATATGTTGTGTGAAACCCTGTGGTGCAAAACAATCTTAGCTTCATACATCAAATAGGAGGCTGTGGCCTGGCCATTACCACTCAAGAAGTGAGAGAGATTTGGGGGTTAAGACAAAGAGTACCAAGGAAGGACTATCTCAGTGCTCAGCAGCCATCAGAAAATAAATCAGATGTGAGGAGCTACCAGGAAAGGAGTGAAGAAGGCTGCAGAAAACACAGGTATACCTCTGGGCAGTTGCACATTTCTTACACAGTGAATGCTACCTGCAATTCTGATCTCCTCAGTTATGAAAAGATGCCTCAGATCTTAAAAGAGGTTCCAAAGGACAGATTCCATGATCCAAGAGCACAAAGTGGCTTCTATACAGGGAATGATTTGGTGGGCAAAAAATAAAATAAAAAGTAGGGTGATTGGTGGGGGTGTAGTGGAGGTCTACAAAGCCCTAACTAGCATGGCTGGATTGGAGAGAGGTCAACTGTTCACTTTCCCTTCAAGGGACATGAGAAGCTCTCAACTAAAGCTTATGGTGGTGGTTTCTAACACATTGGGTACCAGCCCTGTGGAAATGCTTGCAAAAGACACAAGGAATGGAGAACTTTATATAAATACAGGGGGCAGAAGTACTTGGAGGAATGATTCAGGAAGAATCATAGAATCAGGCAGGGTTGGAAGGGACCACAAGGATCAGCCAGTTCCAACCCCCTGCCATGGGCACGGACACCTCACACTAGATCAGGCTGCCCACAGCCTCAGCCAGCCTGGCCTTAAACACCTCAGGGATGAGGCTTCCACCACCTCCCTGGGCAACCCCTGCCAGGCTCTCACCACCCTCATGCTGAACAAGTTCCTAAGATTCAGTCTGAATCTACCTATTTCTTGCTTGGTTCCATCTCCCTCCCAGTCCTGCCACTCCCTGACATGCCAAAAGGTCCCTCCCCAGCTTTCTTGTAGCCCCCTTCAGATCCTGCAAGGCCACAAGAAGGTCACCTGGGAGCCTTCTCCTCTCCAGACTGCACAGCCCCAACTGCCTCAGTCTCTCCACATAGAGAGGTGCTAAACAGACCAGAGAAGGCTCAGAGAGCTCCTCTAAGGTTACAAAAGAAGCTGGAAGAGTATCAGTGGAAATAACCACATAGGCTTACATGGTTCTTACCCTTCCCTAGCTGTCAGCTTGAGCTCACTGTTAGAGACAGAACATTGGGCAGAGGGACCTTTGTTTTGCATCACTATGGCAGTTCTCATGTTCTTGCTACTTGGCTTTTTTTTCCTCTCTTTTATTTAATCATCCTAAAAATTACCCCCAGCCTCAAAATCAGTCCCATGTTTCAGGATCTACACAGCTGCCCAACCTTTCTTGCTCCATTCCACTCTTAGCTGAGATGCAGCCTCGAGTGTAGCCCATTTTGTTGCTGTCCAGAATGGAGAAATGCATCTTTTATTACAACAGAGCAAATGCTACTCCAGCCACAGAGCAAGCCAAACCCAAGGCCATGGAGCAGCTCTCCTATGAGGACAGGCTACAAGAGTTGGGGCTCTTCAGCCTGGAGAAGAGAAGGCTTTGAGGAGACCTTATAGTAGCCTTCTAATATCTGAAGAGGGCTACAGGAAGGCTGGGGAGGGACTATTGACAAGGGCTTGGAATGACAGGGCAAGGGGCAATGGGTTTGAAGTGGCAGAGGGGAGATTGAAACTGGATGTCAGGAGGAAGTTGTTTGCAGTGAGGGTGGTGAGACACTGGCACAGGTTGCCCAGGGAGGTTGTGGCTGCTCCCTCCCTGGAGGTGTTCAAGGCCAGGTTGGATGAGGCCTTGAGTAACCTGTGCTAGTGGGAGGTGTCCCTGCCTGTGGCAGGGGGTTGGAACTGGCTGATCCTTGAGGTCCCTTCCAACCTTCCCATCCTATGATTCTATGAGTTTCTAACATTCCTGTGCCTACCAGGAGCAAGGTGATGTTGAATATCTTCTTAAAGGCAGCGCTTAACAGGGTCTTCTGCAAAAGCCAAATCCTTTGTTAGATGAGATTTCCTGCTTTCAAAAAGCTCAAGCCAGTCCTGTAAAGGATGTTTGTTAAATTTTTTATGGTGGCCTGCCAGATGCTCTCTAGAAAACCCCAGAGAAATCTACCAGATGCTGCAGGGAGAAGCTAACAAAATCGATGTCAAACTAAATAGCTCCTTATACCTTGCAGTGGAAGAGGGTTAAAGGCATATATAGATCTTTGTCCCTTAACTGGTGCTACTACAGCACACAGGTAGGCTGATAAGAGACTTCTATTAGAGAGAAGCTTTGGTCAGCAAGGAGCCAGCAAATACAACCTTCAGTTCTTTGGAAAGGATTGTTCCCAGCCTTCTCACCTTGGGTTAAAGGATCTATATTTTTGCCACTTTGATTTAAAAACCCCACGTTGTTTTCAATCCAGTGGCTGTACCACAGGAAAAATCAAGAAACCAGAAGTCAAAGCCATTAGACTTCAAAATGAAATAACTTCTTTCTAAGGGCCAGAGATAGTTGTCCAAGTAGAAGTAAATCCATTTGTGCTGTGAGAGCTGACAGGATCAGCTGTCCTCAGAGAATTCTTCCAAGACTCAGAGGCAATGCAAACCAGAAAAGTGTTTGGGATAATGGGAAGAGGCCCAAAGAAAACTAGAGATTATACTAAAGCTGTCTCAGTGTTAACTAACTACCCACTACCACAGCTTAATTTATGGAGCTGCTCTGGAGCAACCTTGTAGAAGAGGTGTAAAGTGTGAGTGTGGTGCAGTGTAGCTTAGAGTCCTGGATGCACTGTGCTGGCTTAGGCTACAATTCACAGTATTGCACCATTTTGGCCTTTCAGGCAACTCTGTTAGAAGGGTTTGTTTGAAACAGGCTTTTCCTCTTCTAGTACTGCATCCTAGCAAAGGGAATTCTCTGCCTGGGTGTTTCTCCAGAGGCAAAAGGTGCTGCTGCTGCTGCTGCTGCTGAAAAGAGCATCCCTAGAGATGCAGCAGACCAGCTGAGTGTCTTCAGGCGTAGCAGTGCCGTAGCTCACATGGCTCTCGCACAGCCCAGTGTCCTCAGAGCACCCTGCTAAGTCTCCTGAGCTCCTGCAGGGTGGCTATGGCCAAGTGCTGGAAGTCCAGGCTTCACCTGAGCTTCTGTGAGAGCTGCAAGCGCTGACTTGCAGATCAGTAGCTTGGTGCACTTCTGGCAGCACCCACAGCTTCCTCAGAGCCACGGTGGTGGGATGCCAGAGCCCCTTCAGAGGAAGCACACTGGTGGGCACCCTGGTGGCAAGTTGCTCTCTTGGCACTCAGTCTCCAGCTGATGCACTGCTTTGCAGCTGGTGAAACAAGTGGTTCTTGGCTTTGGAAGGGACAGTGCCACAGAGCCTGCAGAGTTCAGCACTAATGGCAGGCCCTGCACTGTCAGCCAAGCGAAGGATGAACATGGTGTTGCTGTACCAAGGGGTGGTAAGGATCTCTGTCTAGACTTCTGCTGCCTTTTCCCTCTGAGGTCAGAAACATGCTTCAGTCTCTCTCAGCTGGCACTCTTTGAAGTGAAATACCCCTGGCCTGCAGCCCACCAGCCTCAGAGGTTCTGTTGGTTTGTTTAGACTCTTACTTCGTCTTGCCTCACAAAGACTTCAGACCTGTGATGGTTTGGGAGTTACCCACCCCCCACACACAATGCATTCACCCAGACTAGACTCAGCCAGCTGGAAGTTAAAGAATGAAGCTTTATATTCACAGCTTAGCACAATACACAAGCAGATATATTATATAAACATACACACACACACAGACACACATATATACACATGTACATACATATATATATACACACATACACATATATGCACATATATAAATATATATATACAAACATATATAGATATATATAAAAATATAGAATCTATGATTCTATATTTATGGTATATGACAGATATTTACAGCTATATGCAGAGATCATAGAATCATAGAATGATAAGGTTGGAAGGGATCTCAAGGATCATCCAGTTCCAACCCCCTGCCACAGGCAGGGACACCTCCCACTAGCACAGGTCACTCAAGGCCTCCTCCAACCTGGCCTTGAACACCTCCAGGCAGGGAGCAGCCACAACCTCCCTGGGCAACCTGTGCCAGTGTCTCACCACCCTCACTGGAAAGAACTTCCTCCTAACAACCAGTTTCAATCTCCCCTCTGCCAGTTCAAACCCATTGTCCTGTCATTCCAAGCCCTTGTCAATAGTCCCTCCCCAGCCTTCCTGTAGCCCCCTTCAGATCCTGGAAGGCTACTCCAAGGTCTCCTGGAAGCCTTCTCTTCTCCAGGCTGAAGAGCCCCAACTCTTGTAGCCTGTCCTCATAGGAGAGCTGCTGCAGCCCTCTGATCATCCTCGTGGCCCTCCTCTGGATCCACTCCAGAGGGGTTGAATCTACAACCCTCACTCCTTTGGCTACCATCTACTCTTGTAGCCAGCAGCTAAGAAGCCTCAGAGCTTTCTTTTAGCCCTTATTCACGGAAGCCTATGGACAGTGACCTGAAGGATCTACTGCACAAATCTCCTTCCCTTCCAAATGTGTCTCTTAGTAATAAGATTAAGTAGGGCTTGTCACACATCTGTGCTGTTCTTGAGCACAGATGTCTTCCAAAGAGATTGGAGCTGCTGAATGTGAGGTGCTTGATCAGTCTGGATTATTTTAAAGCAGTTGAACAGTCAGTCTCCGTGCTTTCAAACCAGAGATTCTGCCTTATGGCCAAAACAAAGAGGTGTGGCTGGTTTGGTTTGGCAGACTCACACTCACCCAGAGACTGGGCAGAATCAGAGTGGAGGAGAGTGAAAATCACTGGGTTGGGATGGATGCAAAAGATCAGGACTGCAGCCAGGCACAGGCTGTCAGCACCCTCTGAGATCTGACAGGAGGTGAAAGTCAAACCTGATCCTCATGAGAAGCAGCAGAGGTTCCCTTGCCAAGCATCTTGTCTTCCACTGAGGTATTGGAGTGTCAGACTTGCAAGGGTATGAGAAGAGGAGAAAATGTGGTAGCTCAGGATAAAGGGAGAAAGTGACTAATGTGAGTGAGCAGAAGGATGAGAAAGAAGTAGGGATGGAACCAAACTCCTAAAGGGAGAAATGAACTCTCACAGGTTTTCCTTCCTACCCAGAATCACGGAACGTTAGAGGTTGGAATGGAGCTCCAGAGATCATCCAGTCCAATCCCCCTGCCAAAAGAGGATCCCTTACAGCAGGTCACACAGGAAGGCATCCAGGTGGGCTTTGAAAGTCTCCGAGGAGACTCCACAACCTCTCTGAGCAGCCTGCTCCAGGGCTCTGCCACCCTCACCGTAAAGAAGCTTCTCCTCATGCTGAGATGGAACTTCCTGGGTGCCAGTTTGTATCCATTGCTCCTTGTCCTATCACAGGACACCACTGAAGAGGGACTGGTCCCTTCTTGACACCCACCCCTCAGATATCTATTGCAGACATTGCTCAGATCCCCTCTCAGCCTTCTCTTCTCCAGACTAAACACCCACAGGGCTCTCAGTCTTTCCTCTTAAGAGAGATGCTCAAGTCCCTAAATCATCCTCATATCTCTCCAGTCTTCAAGGTCTTTTCCTAACATTAGTGATTCTGTGATCCAGGAGATCATGGGAGCCTTAACTTTCTCCTCATGTTGAGGTGAAACCTTCTATGTTCAAGTTTGTATCCATTGCTCTTTGGGTTATTGCTGCTGACCTGTGAAAACAGCTTGGCCCCAGCCACTTGACACCCACCCCTCAGATATTTATAGACATTGACCAGATCCCCTCTCAGCCTTCTCTTCTCCAGCCTAAACAGCCCCAGGGCTCTCAGAGATGCCCAAGTCCCCCAGTCATCCTTGTACCTCTCCATTGGACTCTTTCAGCAAGTCCCTGTCTCTGGACACAGTATTCCAGGTGTGGTCTCTCCAGGGCAGAGTGAAGGGGGAGAAGAACCTCCCCAGCCCTTCTGGCCACACTTGTCCTGATGCAGCCCAGGCTGCCATTGGCTCTCTTGGCCACAAGGGCACATTTTTATCCTTTTGACTAGTGTGATGTGTGATCAATATCAGTCCCTTTGGTATCTTAAGTATGAAGAGTCACAGAAAAACAAGTGAGAAGAGGCTTCAGGAGGTCACCTGGTCTACGATCAATTATTCCTTTAGGATCAATCATTTGCCTACCTTGTTCCTCAGGACAGCTAAACTATTTGATAGGCATCTTTACTCTTGGAAAGCTACTCCTCGTGTGAAAGCCAAATCTGCTGCAATTTTAGCCCTTTATTTCCTGGTTTGTACACAGGAGACATCCTCAGCCTCTTTGCAGAAGCCTTTAATGCATCTGAAGATTGCTATTACAACTCTTCTGCAGTGTTCCCATCCTGGCAATTTCAGATTCCAAATGACAACCAAACTTTTAGAATGAAAATAGCTTTCCTGACTCCCTTCTCCCTTAATTCCTAGAAGTGTGTAAAGTTATTTTGCTTATCTCACTCATGAGGGAGGTGGCTACACAAGCCTTTAGAATCACCTGGAGAGAAGGCACACACAAAANGTGCAGCAAAGAAATGTTCCCTAACCTCCAACCTAAATCTCCCCTGGCACAACTTCAGTCCATTTCCTCTCCTATCCCCTGATGCTTGTGAGAAGAGGCCAACCCCCACCTCACTGCAACCTCCTTTCAGGGAGCAATGAGCTCTGCCCTCAGCCTCCTGTTCTCCACACCAGACACCCCCAGTTCCCTCAGCTGCTCCTCCCCAACCCTGTTCTCCAGACCCTTCCCCAGCTTTGTTGCCCTTCTCTGGACATGCTCCAACACTTCAATGTCAACTCCCTCAAGGCACAACAAGTTCTAACTTAATGTTCCAACTGGTACCTGCACAAAGAAGACATCAATCAATTTCTTATCCATAAACCAAGGAATTCTTTACAAAACAAGTGGTGGAATCATTCCTCAGAGTACCACATGAGGAAAAACTAGATAGCTCTGAATTTCACTCCTAACTAGGAAGGACAAGCATGCTGATGAGGTATTTATTTCTCATTAAGATTACAACTGCAGCTTGTAAGACCAGGAGCCTGTCTGGCTGCTGAAGGTTACTGCCGTGCTGTAGCACTGTAAATGCCAGGGTCAGCAACTGCTGGGCTCCATTCAAGCTCTCTTCCATTTATACCCTTGAAAGGCAAAGAGAAAAAAAGAAAAAGGTAGAAAGAGATTCTGTTTCTATTCCTGTTAAAGGGAACACAACAGGATCCTGCAGGCTGTAGGTGTTGCTAGGAAAGTACTGCACAAGCTGGGCTGCCTCTTTCACTCTGCTAGCTCTCTGCCTTCTACCAGCTGAGAATGCCATGGAAACAGAGGTTGGGAAGCAGAAGCTGGTCAGGTTGAAGAGCAGGGATTTAATTTTTTCTTTAGGACCCATATCAAAGGAGACTTTCTTTGGATTGGCAGTGTGAAAGCTCCTGCCCCATTTCTAGTCAGCTCTGTGGCAGTGACAGCATTCCCACTGGACAAAGGCAAACCAGCACGATGAGGTCACTGCAGGAGCTCTCTGATTTGCTATCTCCTAAGCAGTAATTTAAAACAAAATTAAAGCAATTAGGAAAGTGAGGCAGAAGAATACAAAATTATCTCTAAGTGCAAGCAAACAAACCCAGTTTACCTTACTCCAAACTACCAGTGGCAGTTAATGAGTCGTGTGAACTGGCAAGGGGGCAGAGAAAAATGACAGCATCACAGAATGCTCTGGGTTGGAAGGGACCTCCGAAGCTCATCCAGTCCAAGCCCCCCTGCAGTCAGCAGGGACATCCTCAGCTAGATCAGGTTGCCCAGAGCCCTGCCCATCCTCACCCTGACCTATTCCAGTGGGAGGTGTCCCTGCCTATGGCAGGAGTTGGAAGTGGATGATCTTTGAGGTCCCTTCCAACCTTACCATTCTATGATTCTGTCTCCAGGGGTGCACAGGTGGAGGTGCCAGACATTCTCAGGCCCATCAAAGCCAATCAGTGCAGTCAGCACATGGCACTATGGCCTGCATTTCCTGTTCCTAATGCCTGTCAAGGGGGATCTTGCTGAGAGCAGGCTTCTGCTGTTGTTACTTGTCTTGTGGTGACAATTTTTTTCCATAAATGTGCTTATAAATAATTTTCACAATCTTTTAAGAGCTTCCTTAATATGTTTGTTTGGGGTTTTTGGTTTTGTTTTTTTTTAATTAAGGTCAACTGTAATGCATGTGGTGGTGTAGTTACAGAGGCCTTTTCCAATGTCAGTGTAGCAGCAAAGCAAATGTCTTGCCAAGGTCACTTCCCCAGACAAGCAGCACCTGAATTTCATAGAATCATAGACTGCCTTCAGTTGGAAGGGACCTTAGAGATCATCTACTTCCAACCCCCATGGCATTGCCAGAGACACCTCCCACTAGATCAGGTTGCTCAAAGCCTCACCCAGCCTGGTTTTAAACACTGCCAGGGAGGAGACGTCCACAATTTCACTGGGCAACCCCTTTCAGTGTCTCACCACCTTCCTGATAACAAATTTCTTCCTAATGCATAATCTACATCTACCCTGCTCTAGTTTAAAACCATTGCCCTTTGTCCTGGCACCACAAGGCCTTATAAACAGTCCCTCTCCAGCCTTCCTGCAGCCCCCTCAGGTACTGGAAGGCTGCTCTAAGGTGTCCCAGGAGCCTTCTCTTCTTCAGACTCAACAGCCCCAACTTGCTCAGCGTGTCATAGACTCATAGAATCCTAGACTCATAGAACCATAGACTCATAGAACCCTAGACTCATAGAATCACAGACTCATAGAATCCTAGATTCATAGAATCCTAGACTCATAGAACCATAGACTCATAGAACCATAGACTCATAGAACCATAGACTCATAGAATCCTAGACTCATAGAACCATAGACTCATAGAACCCTAGACTCATAGAACCATAGACTCATAGAATCATAGACTCATAGAATCCTAGACTCATAGAACCATAGACTCATAGAACCATAGACTCATAGAACCATAGACTCATAGAATCCTAGACTCATAGAACCATAGACTCATAGAACCATAGACTCATAGAACCATAGACTCATAGAATCCTAGACTCATAGAACCATAGACTCATAGAACCCTAGACTCATAGAACCATAGACTCATAGAATCATAGACTCATAGAATCCTAGACTCATAGAACCATAGACTCATAGAACCATAGACTCATAGAACCATAGACTCATAGAATCCTAGACTCATAGAACCATAGACTCATAGAACCCTAGACTCATAGAACCATAGACTCATAGAATCATAGACTCATAGAATCCTAGACTCATAGAACCATAGACTCATAGAACCATAGACTCATAGAACCATAGACTCATAGAATCCTAGACTCATAGAACCATAGACTCATAGAATCCTAGACTCATAGAACCATAGACTCATAGAACCATAGACTCATAGAATCCTAGACTCATAGAACCATAGACTCATAGAATCATAGACTCATAGAATCCTAGACTCATAGAACCATAGACTCATAGAACCATAGACTCATAGAACCATAGACTCATAGAATCCTAGACTCATAGAACCATAGACTCATAGAACCATAGACTCATAGAATCCTAGACTCATAGAATCCTAGACTCATAGAACCATAGACTCATAGAACCATAGACTCATAGAACCATAGACTCATAGAATCCTAGACTCTTAGAACCATAGACTCAAAGAGTCATAGACTCATAGAATCCTAGAATCACAGCATGAGAGTCATTAGAAATGACCTGCAGAGATCATCAAGTCCAACCCCCCTGCCAAAGGAGGATCACTGTCCTTGTGGGAGAGGTGCTCCAGCCCTCTACCCATCTTTGTGGCCCTGCTCTGGACCCTCTCCAACAGATCCACATCCTTCTTGTGCTGAGGGCTCCAGAGCTGGACACAGTACTCCAGGTGAGGCTCTGATTTCCTGAAAGGTAATGTGCATTGAGAAAAACAGTAGAGGAAGCCTATGAATGGTGGTGGCTGCTGAAAGAGATCTTACTCCATTGTCCAAAGTTGGTGTTGGACAGTTCTGTGGCAGTGCCTGCACATTGCAATGAGGCTTTCAGGGCAGCAAGAGCTGTAGGTCCTCTGCTTTGTGATCTGAATAAGTGCATTTGAATAATCAAACAGCAGCAGCTGCTGGCAACTAAGAAAAAAGGAAATCCAGTTTGATAGCACCTGCCAGAGGGTGAGAGCTGAGGACAGCACAGCATTTTGTCTCTTCATGAGAGACCATTTCAGGCAGACCATTCTTCTTTCAGTCCTCTGATGTGCCAGCTAACAGGGGTGAGGTTGTGACCTCTTTGTTTTCCTAGCAGAGCTGACTGGCAGCCAAGGGCACACCAACACCTGCAACAACCCAGCCTGGGTTGTCCTCTGAACCTTTTGTTACGTTTTCAGATCTTTTCTTTGACTTTCCACTTGCTCTCAGAGCTCAGCCTGGAAAGCACATTTGTGCCTAGGATGTGTTTTCAAAGCAGAGGTTGGCTGGAGAGTGCAGATATCATGGCACACTCACATCAGTGTGTTTACTTTGAAAGCTGTGCTCAGGCCAGGGTAAATCACTGCTTTCTGTATTTGGCTGCAGAGCAAAGTCTTTAGCTGAACTATGGCTTCCAGGAGAATTTTGTCTGCTTCTGACAGTTAAAGTTCAACCAGCTTGGAGAATTCCTCAAAAAAAGACATTTACAGGAAGGCAATGAAAGGTACTAGGTGGAGGGCAAACACTTCTGGTAAGTGAAAATAACTGAAATTGCTTACAGTGAAGACAAGTGCAAGAGCAAACACTGGGTTAAGGACCAGCTCCAGCCTTTAAAGGCTTCCTCACCTGCACTGTGCTGGGTTGCAGCAATGAGAGCATCGCCGGCAGAGGTAAAAAAGCCATTGTCATATTCTGCTCAGTGCTGGTCAGCCCACACCTGGAGCATGCAGTTTTGACCCCCACTATATAGAAAAGATATGGACAGGATGGAGAGTGTCCAGAAAGGAGCCATGAGAATGATCAGAAGACTGGAAGCCACCTGAGGAAAGGCTGAGAGAGTTGGGTTTGTTCAGCCTTCAGAGGAGAAGGTTTAGGAGAAACCTTAGCACCATGGACCAGAAGATAAAGGGTGGCTACCAGGAGGGTGGAGACTCCCTTTTTACTAGGGATTCCATGGAAAAGACAAGGGGTAATGGGCACAAGTTACTGCTGAAGATGTTCCAGTTGGACTCCAGAAGAAAATTTGTCACTGTGAGAACAGAGACTGGAATCATCTCGCAGGGGCAGCAGTGGATTCCCTTACACTGAACTGTTTCAAGGCTCAGCTTGCCAGGGTGCTGGGGCAGCTCATTTCAACTCTAGTCTTACCTAGAAAGATTGGATCAGACGATCCTTGGGGCCCTTTCCAACCTGGCCTGCTGTGCTTCTGCTGATCCTGTGCTTATCAGAAGCAACTGTTGATGTAGGTGTGGCACCATAAGGGATCCAAACTGAGCTGGCTGGAACGTGTCTCAGTTTCACAGCAATGGGAAGCTTTGCTATCCGAGCCCACGAGTTATTCTGAGTCAACTACACAAACCCAATGACTTCCTAGCACTTCAGGCCCAGTTTTAAATGGGTAGGCACATCACAAGCAACGAAGTTCATTATTGCAAGGGATTATTTAGACATCTGATGAAACTCAGAGCTCTGTCAATGTGTGAATTGCCAAAGCAGAAGATCCCAAATTAGTTCTGGTCAGGAAAATATTCCTTACCGTGTTATCACACCTTTATGGGGACTGCAGATAAGTTCTGTGCCTTTCTCAGAAGCTTAGGAGACAAGATATCAGAGCCTCCACATTGTTTGCTTTATTAGTCACTCTTTTTGGGTACTTTTTTTTTCCCCCCCCCCCACTAAAGTATTT
>VWZE01012780.1:31033-42235 GCA_013396675.1 Eubucco bourcierii
TTTCCTCTGGAATATCTTTTTTTTTTCTCTAAGATATCTTCTTTTTCTCTAGGATATCTTTTTCTCTAGGATATTTCTTTTTCTTTAGGATATCTTTATCTCTAGGATATTTTCTTTTTTCTCTAGGATATCTTCCTTTTCTCTAGGATATCTTTTTCTCTAGGATATCTTTTTCTCTAGGATATCTTGTTTTTACTTTAAGATATCTTCTTTTTCTCTAGGATAATTTCTTTTTCTCTAGGATATCTCCTTTTTTCTTAGGATAACTTCACTTTCTCTAGGATAACTTCATTTTCTCTAGGATACCTTCTTTTTACTTAGGCTATCTTCTTTTTATCTGGGATAAATTCTTTTTATCTGGGATAGATTCTTTTTATCTAGGCTATCTAGAGTAGCCACAAGCTGCTTTCAAAACTAAATGAGGCTGTCAGAGAAGCTGTCCAGAGCACACTGGTCTGGCCAGGAGCCAGAAATGCCTCCAGTTCCAGGTAGTTTGGATCCCAAGTGATTGCTGCTGGTGCCCTCCTCAGGGGTTTTTGATATTGCACTGTGTGCACTAAATGCAAACACTAATGGACAATGCTGGTAAATTATTGAATGGAATTTGTTTTCTTGCACGAGGAATAAGGATTTGATGAAGCACCAGAAAGGATCTCCCCTCACAGAAGCTCCAGTGCTGAGGTGGTCGAGTCAGAGGATTGCCTTAATTAAGATCACTGAATCCAACCTTAAGCCAACATCTCCCTCTACACAGCTGTTAAGACCATGGCCCCAAGCTCCTCATCCAAGCCTCTTTTAAATGCCTCCAGAGATGGTGACTCCACCACCTCCCTGAGCAGCCTGTTCCAGTGCCTGATGACACTCTGGAGGAAGAAGTTTTTCCTAATATCAACTTAAACCTCACCTGGTGCAACTTGAGGCCATTTCCCCTCATCCTATCAGTTGTTATTGGGGAGAGGAGGCTAGAGAGGCTGGCCCCAAGACCCAAGGGCTTCCAATATCTGAAGGGAGCCTACAGGAAGACTGGGGAGGGACTACTGACAAGGGCTTGCAAAGACAGGCCAAGGGGCAATGGGTTTGAGCTGGCAGAGGGGAGATTGAAACTGGATGTTAGGAGGAAGTTGTTTGCAGTGAGGGTGGTGAGACACTGGCACAGGTTGCCCAGGGAGGTTGTGGCTGCTCCCTCCCTGGAGGTGTTCAAGGCCAGGCTGGAGGAGGCCTTGAGTGAGCTGTGCTAGTGGGAGGTGTCCCTGCCTGTGGCAGGGGGTTGGAACTGGCTGAGCTTTGAGGTCCCTTCCAACCTTCCCATTCTATGATTTGATACCTCAATCCAACCTCCTTACAGGGAGTGGTAGAGAGCAATGAGGTCTCTCCTCAGCCTCCTCTTCTCCAGGCTGAGCAATCCCAGCTCCCTCAGGCACTCCTTATACTTAGGTTCAAGTCTCTTCAGCAGCCTTCTTGTCCTTCCCTGCACACTCTCCAGCACCTCAGTGTCCTTCCTGTAGTGAGGAGCCCAAAACTAAACATATTTGCCAGGAGAAAATGCAGAGTCCAAAGTAAGCCAACACCATCACCATGACATGTCAGAAGAACTGGTAGACATGAGCAGAATGTGGCAGAAAAGGAAATGAACTCTCCCTTATTCTACTGAAGTACTCTGAACTGAAATCCTTGGCATCACATCTGCCTCTGGATGATATTTTCAACAGCCAGTGCCAAGGCAGCTGGAGAGGGAGGCTGTGTCTTCACAGCACAGCATCCAGCTCTAGAAACCAGTATGTCCACAGAAGGAGGTCTGCAGTGTTCAGAAGGTGTGGGGAAGGTTAGTGGCACAGCTAGGGGAAGGATTTTAATGGCTGCCAGTGATTTTCCAAAGGGAAGGGGTCCAGTTGTTGGTCTCCAATGTGTTATGACAGCAGCTCTAGCTCCTTGCTGCTGATTCATGGTACACCACTTCCATCACAGCTGACATTTCTACTTGAACCACATCCAATCCATTTTCTGCTTACTCCATCCTTCCCAGTCCATGCCTCTGGAAGAAGTTAGCCTTTTGAAACAGAGTAGGCAGCAATACAAAACTCAATGCATAAAGAATACAGAAATATCCAAGTATACATCCCCTCATTTATGCCATGCAAAATGCATTTTAATTAATTTTTCAAACAGGCAAGGATGAATTAGATAAGCAGAAATAAATATGATGCACCAAATGACATTAAATTTAGCCTGGTTTATAGTCCTCCCTTGCAAATGGGTGATGGCCTTCCATTTTAAAAAGCTGTGATAGAAATGTTCTCCTCCTTGCTTTGGAGAGATTTGATTCAACTGCCAAAAAGAAGATAAAAAGTAAAGAATGACAGAACCACAGAATTGTCAGGGCTGGGAGGGATCATCCAGTTCCAACCCCTCTGCCATGGGCAGGGACACCTCACACCTCAAAGCCACATCCAGCCTGGCCTTAAAAACTTCCAGGAATGAGGCTTTCACCACCTCCATGGGCAACCTGTGCCAGAGTCTCAGCACCCTCACAGAGAAGAACTTCTTCCTAACACTCAATCTCAATCTCCCCTACTCTAGCTTGGATCCATTCCCCCCAGCCCTCTCACTACCAGAGAGTAGTCTCACCTCTTAGAGCCCCCTCCAGATGCTAGAAGGCTACAAGAAGATCTCTTCAGAGCCTTCTCTTCTCCAGACTGAACAACCCCAGCTCTTTCAGCTGCACAAGCAGCATGCTAAAACACCAACAACTGTAAAGGATTTTGAATGAAAAGCTCAACATGAGCCTGCAGTGTGAGTCCAGCTCAGACAGCAACTGTGTGCTGGGCTGTATCAAGAGCAGTGTGGGCAGCAGGGCAAGGGAGGGGATTGTGCCCCTTTGCTCTGCTCTCCTCAGACCCCACCTGCAGTCCTGTGTGCAGTTCTGGAGCCCCCAGCACAGGAAGGACATGGAACTGTTGGAGCAGGTCCAGAGGAGGGCCACAAAGATGCTGAGAGGGCTGCAGCAGCTCTGCTCTGAGGACAGGCTGAGAAAGAGTTGGGGCTCTGCAGCCTGGAGAAGAGAAGGCTTCGAGGGGACCTTGAAGTAGCCTTCCAGTGTCTGAAGGGGGCTACAGGAAGGCTGGGGAGGGACTATTGACAAGGTCTGGGAATGCCAGGACAAGGGGAATGGGTTTGAAGTGGCAGAGGGGAGATTGAAACTGGATGTAGGGGGAAGTTGTTTGCAGTGAGGGTGGTGAGACACTGGCACAGGTTGCCCAGGGAGGTTGTGGCTGCTCCCTCCCTGAAGGTGTTCAAGGCCAGGTTGGAGGAGGCCTTGAGTGAGCTGTGCTAGTGGGAGGTGTCCCTGCCTATGGCAGGGGGTTTGAACTGGCTGAACCTTGAGGTCCCTTCCAACCTTACCATTCTGTGATTCCACCTAGCACTGCTAAAAATGCTGGATTTTTAATAAACCTTCATCTGAATCTACCCACATCTGTTTTGCTCCATTGCCCCTAGATGTGCTAAAAAGAAGCAAAGATAAATCACCTTGCTGGGTCACAGGAGTGGCTTAACGAGGCCTCAGTAACAGGCAAAGCCTCACAGGCTGGTGAGAAAGTTCCTAGCATGGCCAAATACAATGCAAGGAAGCAAATCCCCACCCTGCTCCCCTTGGGATTTCTTCTTAGCTGCAGTCAGATGGTTTTCTCACAGGAATGTGAAGATTTTCAGACTGCATAGTCTAATTATTTCTGTCTAGCTATCTGGCCTTATATTTTATTGCTAGAGTAAGGGAAAGCATGGGACAAGAAAAAGGAAATTAAAAGGAGGAGAAAGTAAGAGTTTTCAAATCATTTGGGAAGAAACTTTCATGTTGGTGACTTTGGTCTTCGTGTGCCCAAGCAACTCTTTATATGGAAATTTTGCTCCTAGGAAGAGCAAAGCTGTTTCACAACTCTTACTCAAGAAGTCAGGTAGGGCTGAAAGTAAAAACTGTGTGTATTGGGGGGAAAAAGCTTGAAGACAGGCTCTGTATGAAGGAGATGGTCAGAGGGCTGGAGCATCTCCCCCAGGGGGACAGGCTGGGAGAGCTGGGGCTGTTCAGCCAGGAGAAGAGAAGACTCCATGGAGCCCTTATAGAGGCATTCCAGTACCTGCAAAGGGCTACAGGAAAGCTGGGGAGGGACTTTTTAAAGGCCTTGGATTGAAGGGAAGGGACTGAAGCTTGAGGAGGGCAGATTTAGACTGGAGATGAGGAAGAAATTCCTTACAGTGAGGGTGGTGAGACACTGGAACAGGTTGCCCAGGGAAGTCAGATGCTGGCCAGGATAATTTTATCATCTGCCCCCATTCCTGAAAGGAGGTTGTAGCCAGGTGGGGTTAGTCTCTTCTGCCAGGCACCCAGGGACAGAACAAGAGGACACAGCCTAAAGCTGTACCAGGGCAGGTTCAGGTTGGATGTTAGGCAGAAGTTCTTCCCACAGTGATTGGCATTGGAATGGGCTACCCAGGGGGGTGGTGGAGTCCCCATCCCTGGAGGTGTTTTAGAAGCAGGCTGGATGAGGCACTTAGCTTTAGTTAATTAGAAGGGTTGGGTGGTAAGTTGGACTGGATGATCTCAGAGGTCTTTTCCAACCTGCTTAATTCTGTGTGATTCTGTGATTCTCTTATGGATGATCCCTTCCTGGAAGTGTTCAAGAGCAGGCTGGTAAGGCCTCAAGCAAGCTGGGCTAGTGGAAGGTGCCTGTGCCCATGGCAGGAGGAGTGGAACTGGATGATCTTTAAGGTCCCTTCCAACTATGAATCTATGAAATCTGTAAGCTGATCAAGAACAGGCTAATTAGAGAATGACAATACAGAGAGAGAAGACAAGCATCAAAAGACTCTTTTAAGAAACAGCTTCTATTATGTTTATATAACTCAGAGAAGAAGAGAGGAGAATCTCTGCTGTAGATGGTATTAAGGCAATCAACCACTAAAGGATTGGAATGGAAGAAAATTAGCCTGGCTAAACCCAGGAAAAGTATTTAGTGCTAAGATGAAGAAAGCAAGAGATGGGTTAGATGAAATAATACAGAAATACAAATAGAAAAAAAGAAGAAGAAGAAGAAGAAGAAGAAGGAGGAGAATGGAGTTATGTGGAGGATGCTGAAAATGAGGTGAAAGGAAAAAATAATTAAATATTTGTAATTCCTGAACTTTAAGATTGCACACCTTGGAAATTAACCTCTTGGGCCCCTCATTACAGGAAGGACATTGAGGTGCTGGAGTGTGTCCAGAGAAGGGCAACGAGGCTGGAGAAGGGCCTGGAGCACCTGGGCTGTGAGGAGCTTCTGAAGGAGCTGGGGGTGTTCAGGCTGGAGAAGAGGGGGCTCAGGGGAGACCTCATTGCTCTTTATAACCATCTGAAGGAGGTTGGAGTGAGGAGGGGTCAGCCTCTGCTCCCCCAGGAAAAGAGATAGAACTAGAGGAAATGGTTTCAAGCTGCACCAGGGGAGGTTCAGGCTGGATGCTAGGAAATATTTCTTCACTGCAGGGGTTCTCAAACATTGGAATGGTCTGCCCAGGGCAGAGCTGGAGTCACCATGTCTGGAGGAGCTCAAGCAGCTGTGGAGCTGGCACTTAGGGACATGGTTTAGTGCTGGGTCAGGGGTTGGACTGGATGATCTTTGAGGTCCCTTCCAAGCAGATACATTCTGTGATTCCTGTGCTAAGTCCTTCTGAGGGCTGAGGAGAAAACCCAGCAGACTTAGAAGCAAATGAGATCTTGCTGCTTTAGTCACATCTCTCAGGCAAAGCGATCCGCAGCCTTCATAAAAGTCACGCACACTGTCATGGAAACAGAAACTGGAAGTGCTGCTCTGCTGAGGGGTATTTTGGGCCCAACCAAAGCACAGACACACATTTACTTGTTTCAGTTCTGCTGAACAGAGCAGGTCTGCTGTCAGGTTGTCTTTGGATAACTCTGTCCTGAAGACTGCTTTACCTAGTGGTTCGAAGCTGCCATTAAATACAGAAATAAGAGAGGATAAGTATTGAAGCACCTGCTGTAAACCAGTAGGACTTCCTTCTCATGGCTTCCATATTCTTTTCTATTGGATATGTCCAAACAAATTTCATTTTTGACTTGCCAAATTGATTTTAGCAGCTTAGATGGAAAGAAGAGGCCTTGGGCCCAGGACAATCTCATGAGATTCAACAAGGCCAAGTGTAAGGTCCTGCACCTGGGTAGGCACAATCCCAAGCACAAATCCAGGCTGGGTGGTGAGTGGCAGAGAGCAGCCCTGAGGAAAGGGACCTTGGAGTCTGGGTTGATGAAAAGCTCAACATGAGCCTGCAGTGTGCAGATGCAGCCCAGACAGCAACTGTGTGCTGGGCTGTATCAAGAGCAGTGTGGGCAGCAGGGCAAGGGAGGGGATTCTGCCCCTTTACTCTGCTCTCGTCAGACCCCACCTGGAGTACTGTGTGCAGTTCTGGAGCCCTCAGCACAGGAAGGACATGGAAGTGTGGGAGCGGGTCCAGAGGAGGGCCACAAAGATGCTGAGAGGGCTGGAGCAGCTCTGCTGTGAGGACAGGCTGAGAGAGTTGGGGCTCGGCAGCCTGGAGAGGAGAAGGCTTCGAGGGGACCTGATAGTAGCCTTCCAGTATCTGAAGGGGGCTACAGGAAGGCTGGGGAAGGATTATTTACAAGGTCTTGCAATGACAGGACAAGGGGCAATGGGCTTGAACTGGCAGAGGGGAGATTTAGACTGGATGTTAGGAGGAAGTTCTTTACAGTGAGGGTGGTGAGACACTGACACAGGTTGCCCAGGGAGGTTGTGGCTGCTCCCTCCCTGGATGTGTTCAAGACCAGGTTGGATGAGGCCTTGAGTGAGCTGTGCTAGTGGGAGGTGTCCCTGCCTGTGGCAGGGGTTTGGAACTGGCTGATCCTTGAGGTCCCTTCCAACCTGTTTCCTGACTGCTGTCCCAAACTGCCTGTGTTGTCTTTTAGATAAAGCACATAGGAAGGGGAAATGCAGCTTTGGAACTGTCCACTGATGGAATATATTAGGGATGGCACCTGAGGTTTCTGGCCACTCTGAAATGCCAGTTGATCAGAGGATCAGAGAAATGTTTAGGTTGGAAAAGACTTTAAGATCATTGAGTCCAACCATTAACCCAGCACTGCCAAGTCCAGCATTAAACCATGCTCCTAAATGCCACATCTAAATACCCCAACCACCTCCCTGGGCAGACTGTTCCAATGCTCACAGCCCTTTTGGTCAAGACAGTTTTTCTAATGTCCAGCTGATCCTGCCCTAGCACAACAGCAGCCCATCTCCTCTTGACTCATCACTTCTTTCTAGGGAGAAGAGACCAACATCCACCTCATTCCAATCTCCTTTCAGGGAGTTGCAGAGAGAGAGATCTCCCCTCAACCCCTTTTTCTCCAGGTTAAATACTCCCAGTCCCCTCAGCCACTGCTCATCAGCTGTGTTCTCCTGATCCTTCACCAGCCTCATTGCCCTCCTCTGGACCCACCGCAGCAACTCAACATATTTCTTGCAGCAAGAGCTCCAAAACTGAGCCCCTGTGGCCTCACCAGTGCTGAGTACAGGGCCATGATGACTTCCCTCCTTCTGTTGGTCACACTCTTCCTGCTCCAGGCCACCTGGGCACACTGCTAGCTCAGCTGTTGACCAGCAACCCCACATCCTTCTCTACTGAGCAGGTTTTCCAGACACTCTTCCCCAAACCTGGAGCTGAGCATTGGGTTGTTGTGACCCAAGTCAGGACACAGCAATTGGCCTTGTTGGACTTCATACAGTTGGTGTTGACCCATTGATCCAGCTAGTCCAGGTCCCTCTGCAAAGCTTTCCTACCCTCCAGCAGATCCTCACCCCCTCCCAGCTTAGTGTCATCTGCACTCAATCCCCTCACCCAGCTCATGGATGAAGAGATGAAAGAGAAGTGAGCCCAGTCCTGAGGCCTGGGGAGCACCACTGGTGACCAGCTGCCAAATGGCCCTGACACCCAAATGGTGCTGCACAACAGCAGTGTTACCTGAGTTGTTCTGTCTAAACCAGACTCACATTAAAAAGAAAGAAAAAGAGGAAAGAGAGAAAAAGGAAACAACTATAAAACAAGCTGGAGGTGATTGAGAAAGCTCTTGAATGCCATAGGTGCTTAGAATCACAGAATCATAGAATGGCTTAGTTTGGAAAGGACCTTGGGGATCATCTACTCCAGCCTCCCTGCCATGGGCAGGGACATCTCTCAACTAGACTTGGTTGCTCAAGGCCACATCCAATCTGGGCTTGAACACCTGCAGGAAGCAGGCATTCACAACCTCCCTGGACAGCCTAATCCAGAGTCTCACCACCCTGGTACTGAAGAACTCCTTCCTAAGATCCAGTCTAAACCTACTCCATTCCCCCTTGTCTTGTCTCTGGACACCCACATGAAAAGTCTCTCTGCAGCCTTCCTGTAGGATCCCTTCAGCTATTAGAAGGCAGCTCTAAGGTCCCTCTGGAGTCTTCCCTCCACTAGATCAGGTTGTCCAGAGGCCAGTCAAATCTCACTTTGAGTATCTCCAGGGATGGGGTCTCAACTACTTTCCTGGGCAACCTGTTCCAGTGTTCCACTACCCTCAAGGTAAAGAACTTGTTCCTAATATTCAATCTAAATCTGCTCTTCTCTAATTTGAAGCCATTGCCCTCGTCCAGTCCCTGCAGGTCTTTGCAAACAGTCCCTCTCCAGCCTTCTTGTAGCCCACTTCAGGCGCTGGCAGGGTGCTATTAGGTCCCCCTGGAGCCTTCTCTTCTCCAGGCTGAACACCCCCAGATCCCTCAGCCTGTCCTTGTAGCAGAGATGCTCCAGTCCCCTGAGCATGTTTGCGGCCTCCTCTGGACCTACTCCATCAGGTCCATGTCATAGAATCACAGAATGGGAAGGTTGGAAGTGACCTCAAGGATCAGCCAGTTCCAACCCCCTGCCATAGGCAGGGACACCTCCCACCAGCACAGCTCACTCAAGGCCTCATCCAACCTGGCCTTGAACACCTCCAGGGAGGGAGCAGCCACAACCTCCCTGGGCAACCTGTGCCAGTGTCTCACCACCCTCACTGCAAACAACTTCTTCCTAACATCCAGTTTCAATCTCCCCTCTGCCAGTTCAAACCCATTCCTCCTCATCCTGTCATGACAAGTCCTTGTCAATAGTCCCTCCCCAGCCCTCCTGTAGCCCCTTCAGATACTGGAAGGCTACTCCAAGGTCTCCTGGAAGCCTTCTCTTCTCCAGGCTGAAGATCTCCAACTCTTGCAGCCTCTCCTCATAGCAGAACTGCTCCATAATACAGATTGTGCAGTTCTTTTTGAGATTTTTTTTTTCTTCCTTCATTAGATTAATTTCTTGTCCCATCTGATTCTCTGTCAGGGAATCACAGATGGTAGGGGTTGGAAGTGACCTCCAGAGATCATCATGTCAACGCCCCCTGCCAAGGCAAGTTCACCTAGACAAGGTCACAGAGGAACTCATCCAGGTGGGTTATGGATGTCTCCAGAGATGGACATGTAAGCTATTCATCACTTCTGGTGTTGATTCAGTAGCTTCTGTTTGAGTTATTTGCTCATTAACTCTGATGTTTCTAACACAGTTGTGCCAGAGAGGCTTCTGCCATGTTCTGCCAGAGCATGAGCCCATGCCTCAGCATTTTCAAAACACAAACCAGGTCTTTTTTACCTTCACTGGACAGTCTTCATCTGCTGGAGGTCACAACTCTCTGAAATCTCAGTGGTACTTGGTGTGACCACACCAAGCACTGAGAGCACAGCAGAGTGCCTGAAGATCTGCCCCTTTGTGGAAGCCAGAGGAGTATGGTTAAGGCCATGACCTAACTGGTACTTACAGGCACACCACAATTCCAAAACCTATGCACCTTCAAGGCCATATCTTGACTGCTGGGTCTGGTTTTGGGCCCCTCACCATGAGAAAGACATTGAGGTGCTAGAGTGTGTCCAGAGAAAGGCAACAAAGCCTTTCTGGAGAGCAAGTCTGGTGAGGAGCAGCTGAGGGAACTGAGCTTGTTCAGTCTGGAGGAAAACAAGCTTGAGGGCAGACCTCATTGCTCTCTACAGCTCCCTGAAAGAAGGCTGTAGTGAGGTGGAGGTTAAGCTCTTCTCCTTCATACCAGGTGATGGGTTGAGAGGAAATGGGCCCAAGTTGCACCAGGAGAGGTTTAGGTTGAATGTTAGGAAACATTTCTTCACTTGAAAGAGTGCTCAGGCTGCCCAAGGAGGTGGTGGAGTCACCATCCCTGGAGGTGTTTAAGAACTGTGTGGCCATGGCACTTGGGGACACGGTTTAATGGTGGTGTTGGGTTGATGATTGGACTTGATGATCTTGGAGGTCTTTTCCAACCTTAATGAGTCCATGATTCTCTAAGTAAGTATGTAAAAGGTGCCCTAGAATGTGTACATCCCTCCACTCACTTTGAAGTGGGCTTGCTACTCCCTAGTGTGAACACTGTGTTGTAGACAGCTTTCCATTAGGTGAATCCCACCTTGTACATCTCCACAAAGCCCAACAGATCATTCAAATTTTCCTAAACACTTTCCTCCTCTCCTCCTGCTGTGTAAACCATTCCATCAGCAAGATATCTACTGAAGTGCATTCAGTCCTGTCTAGCTCCATTTAGCATCTGTCCCTCAGCATCCCTAGAACATGCCTTGGAAAAGGAAGGGAGTTAGCTGGAAGTCATTTGTCAGCTTTGATGTCTTCTTTCCAGACACTCAATTCTGTGAAACTTTCCCTTAGTCAGTCAGACTGTCACAGCTCATTATTGTCAGAGCCCAGCTCAATGTCTGAGCTTTGCAGTCTCAGCTTGATGGCCATCATTCATTTCTGATACTGATACAAAATTCCAAGCTCTGCCTAAATTTTTACAAGGGGAGCAACACAAACTCCCCACATTCTGTTCAGGTTTTTTGTTTATGCTTGGTCACATGAATGTAGGGACTATAAGATACTTCAGGCTATTGGTCTTAGAATCATAGAATCAGAGAATGGAAGTAACCTCAAAGATCATCTAGTTTCAATTTCCTGCCATAGGCAGGGACACCTCCCACTAGAACAGGTCACTCAAGGCCTCATCCGGTCTGGTTCTGAACACCTGCAGGGAGGTTGTGGTGCACAGAAACATCCAGGGAGGTTGTGAATCACATTGGGTGATTCTGTGCTCCACAACCT
>VWZE01012781.1:30409-42840 GCA_013396675.1 Eubucco bourcierii
TGTCACTGAGTTAATGTGTTCATGGCCTTGAACACCTCCAGGGAGGTTGTGGAGCACAGAATGTGATCTTTAATCATATTCTGTGCTTCTGTGCTCCACAACCTCTCTGGGCAACCTGTGCCAGTGTCTCACCACCCTCACTGCAAACAACTCCCTCCTACCATCCAGTTTCAATCTCCCCTCTGCCAGTTCAAACCCATTCCTCATCCTCCTGTTTGTGTCAATAGTCCCTCCCCAACACCTCAGGGAAGTGGACCAGGGCAGATCAGTTGGTAAAGAGGACCCAGTCATTTGCTTAGGACTGGATTAACACTGATAGCTTAAGAGTGTTCCCCTACAGCACCCATCCTGACACTGCCATGGTTTGGGTTTGTGGAGAAAGTCCATTTTCATAAGCTGTCAGTCTGAGCTGGGTTGAGAACCTGGCCTAGATACCCTGGGCCACTCAGAGGGCATGAATGTGGGGAGGGGTTGGACCCATAGATGATCCTTCGAGGTCCCTTCTAACCCCT
Organism: Eubucco bourcierii; assembly: GCA_013396675.1. Taxonomy (NCBI): domain Eukaryota; kingdom Metazoa; phylum Chordata; class Aves; order Piciformes; family Ramphastidae; genus Eubucco; species Eubucco bourcierii. Next base: position 30,922 of record VWZE01012781.1, read on the forward strand.
GGCATTCTGCGATTGTGTAATTTGCACTTGCTGAAGTGTGCGAAACAAATGCAGGGACGATGTACAACGCTCTCAGTGTGCTTTGGAAATAGCTGCATCATTCAAGTGCCAGTGCTGAAATTACAGACTCAAAGCAAAGCATCAAGAGTGGAAACAAAAAGGCTTTTTACTCATTCATAAGCTTCGGCTGCAACATTTTTACACAGCATTTAAATTTGATCAATTTTAATAAGCATTTCCTTTCTCTAGACTCCCAACATCCCTCAGCCTTCCAAGAAGCATTTTCATAATCACTGAGTATCATAGAATCCTAGAACCTTAGAATCATAGGATGGTCTGCATTGGAAGGGTCCTCTGCAGGTCATGCAGTCCAAAGACAGCCTGCACTCAGCAGGAGCATCCTCCACTAGAGCAGGTTGCCCACAGCCCTCTCCAGCCTCACCTTGAATGTCTCCAGGGATGGGGCCACAACCACCTCCCTGGGCAACGTTTTCCACTGCTCCACTCCTCTTCTTCTGCAGAACTTGTTTCTCACAGCCAAGCTCAAGTTGCTCTGCTCTAGTTTGCAGCCATTGCCCTGCTCCTGTCCCTGCAGCCCTTTGCAAACAGTCTCTCTGCAGCCTACTTGCAGCCCCTTCAGGTACCGGCAGGCTGCAATTAGGTCTCCCTGGAGCCTTCTCTTCTCCAGGCTGCACACCCCCAGCTCCCTCAGCCTGTCCCACATCAGAGCTTCTCCAACCTCCTGAGCATTTCCATGGTCCTCCTCTGGACCCTCTCCATCAGCTCCATGTCCTTGCTGCATTGAGGGCTCCAGGTGAGCTCTCCCCAGAGCAGAGCAGAGGGGCAGGATCTCCTCTCTCCATCTCTGCCCACATTGCACTGGATGCAGCCCAGGCTGTCATTACCTTTCTGTACTGCAGTCTCACACTGCCTGCTCTTGTCCAGCTTCTCCTCCATCAGCACCCTCAAGTCCTTTTCCTCAGGACTGTTTTCTGTCACCTCCTCCCCCATTCTGCATGGTTAGTGAGGATTCATCCAGCCCAGGTCCAGAACTCTGCACTTGCTCCTGTTAAACCTCATGAGGTTCCCCTGGACCCACCTCTGCAGCTTGTCCAGGTCCCTCTGGCTCCCATCCCATCCCTCTGGCATCAGGCAGTTGATCTTGTAGCTACCTCCAGCTACTGGAAGGTCACTATGATTTCTCCCTGGACCCTTCTCCTCTCCAGGTTGAACCCCTCCATCTCCCTCAGCCTGCCCTCATGGCAGAGCTGCTCCAGCTCCTTGAGCAATTTCACGTGCATCAGTACATGCTGAGGACCAGGTGGGTAGGAAGGAGTTTTGCAGAGGGCCCTTGGGATTCTTGTGGAGAGCAGGTTGAGCATCAATCAACAATGTGCCCTTGCAGCAAAGAGAGTGAACAGGGCCTTGGGCTTCATCAGGAAATGCATGACCAGGAGGTGAACTTTCCTCTGGGCTCTAGATGGTGAGACACATCTGGAATGCTGCATCCAGAGTTGAGCCCTCCAGAAGAGACCTGCTGGAGACAGACCAGCAAAATGCTACCAGTTTGAATTAAGGCCTGAAGCATTTTTCATATGAGGAGAGGCAAGAGACCTGTGAGACTGTTCAGCCTAGATTAGACTGTTCAGCCTAGAGAAGAGAAGGTTCTCAGAGACATTATTCATGAAAATAAATGTCTGAGAGGAAGGACTGAGGGAGACAGACCCAGTCTCGTTTCAGTGTGTGCTGGTTTGAGGCTAATTGGAATATTTTAATGAGAGAAATGAGATTACTGGCTGTGAAAAGAAAATAATAGTGATGTCTATATCACTCATTGCTTTTCCTTAGGGATAGAAAAACAAGAAACAGTAACAAAGAAACTCCCAAACCACCACACAGAGGTACCCTGTGACAGGACAAGAGGTCCTGGGGACAAGGCTTCCAGGAGACCTTGGAGTAACCTTCCAGTATCTGAAGGGGGCTACAGGAAAGCTGGGGAAGGATTATTGACAAGGGCTTGGAATGGCAGGACAAGGGGCAATGGGTTTGAAGTGTCAGAGGGGAGATTGAGACTGGGTGTCAGGAGGAAGTTGTTTGCAGTGAGGGTGGTGAGACACTGGCACAGGTTGCCCAGGGAGGTTGTGGCTGCTCCCTCCCTGGAGGGGTTCAAGGCCAGGGTGGATGAGGCCTTGAGTGACCTGTGCTAGTGGGAGGTGTGCCTGACTATGGCAGGGGGTTGGAACTGGCTGATCCTTGAGGTCCCTTCCAACCTTACCATTCTATGATTCTATGAAATTCCCTTTAAATGCAGGAACAAACTCTGCTGAGTGGTCAAAGACTTGGACAGGTTGCCCAGGGAGATTGTGGAGCCTCCACCTTTGGAGGCTGTTAAAGTCTGATGTGGCATAGTTCTGAGCTAGCTCTATGTGACCCTTCTATGAGGAGTGAAGCTGGGCTAGGTGATTTCCAAAGGTGTCTTGCAGCTTCAGATGTTCTGTAATTCTGTGATTTCTCAACGAGCCTCTGTGGGGTTTTACAAGATCAAGTTAAAAACCACTGGAAGTCTGGATGCTGAGAAGTGGAATTTCTCTGCTTCTCACCAAGCAGTGCTGCTGACAGCCACTGCTGCTGACACAGTCTTCCACTTCCACAGGAATTAACTTTTTGAATCGATTCCCATGGCAAAACACAAATGCCAATAGAAAATGATTTAATGGACACTGAAAGTGTCCTTTAAATTTATTTATTGTCTTTTGTTTATGACTTCTGCTGTAGCTCAGTCCCTGAGCAGCTCGTTTTACTCTACAGTCCTTAATGAATTTTACTCACTTGAGTTTAGTGAGATAGATAGATAGATAGAGGAAGAGTATTTTCTCCCTTCAAAATCAGTTGCATTCCTCAGGCATAGACAGAAAAAAAAACCCCAACCCAAAGAATGTATTTTCCTGTATCAAACAGGAAATATTCAGAAAGAAAGAGCTGAAAAATAGCTTTATAGTGAGTTCTAATAGATGATGTTTTCACACAGAAGAGGTACTGAGTGGGCTGCTGAAGCAAACACTTTTTTAACAACATCACAGAATTAAGCAGGTTGGAAAAGACCTTTGAGATCATCCAGTCCAACCTAGCACCCAACACCTTATGATTAACTAAGCCCTGGCACCAAGTGCCTCATGCAGCCTCCTCTGAAACCCCTCCAGGGATGGGCACTCCACCACCTCCCCAGGCAGCCCATCCCAATGCCAATCACTCTCTCTGCCAACAACTTCTGCCTAACATCCAGCCTGAGCCTGCCCTGGCACAGCTTGAGGCTGTGTCCTCTGCTTCTGGCCCTGGCTGCCTGGCAGCAGAGCCCAAGCCCAGCTGGCTCCAAGCTCCCTGCAGGGAGCTGCAGAGAGCAATGAGCTCTGCCCTGAGCCTCCTCTTGTGCAGGCTGCACACCCCCAGCTCCCTCAGCCTCTCCTCACAGGGCTGTGCCCCAGCCCCCTCCCCAGCCTTGCTGCCCTTCTCTGGGCACCTGCCAGCACCTCAACATCTCTCTTGAATGGAGGGGCCCAGAGCTGGACACAGCACTCCAGGTGTGGCCTGAGCAGTGCTGAGCACAGGGGCAGAAGCACTGCCCTGCTCCTGCTGCCCACACTGCTCCTGAGCCAGCCCAGGATGCCATTGGCTCTGCTGCCCACCTGGGCACACTGCTGGCTCCTGTTCAGCTGCCAACCAGCACCCCCAGGTCCCTCTGTGCCTGGCTGCTCTCAGCCACTCTGTCCCCAGCTTGTAGCCGCGCATGAGGTTGTTGTGGCCAAAGTGCAGATCCTGGCACTTGGACTTGTCCAGACTCCTGGCAGTGGACTGTGTCCCTCTCTTCAGCCTGTCCAGGACACTTTGCAGAGTCCTCCTAACCTCTAAGAGATCCACACATGCTCCCAACTTGGTGTCACCTGCAAGGAGGTCTTCATTTGTTTCCCTCACATATTCCTGAGTAACTTTAACTGCCAACATTGTTTTAGTGATTCTAGCAGCAGAAAGAAAAATAATAAAATGCATGTTCTGGAAATCTGCTTTTGAGGCACAAAAACTAAAAGGATGTAGAAAGAGGAGGAAGCTTGATGGTCATAGAGAGAGCTACATCAGCAGCTTACCTTGCCTACATACTGATAATCAGATCCTGTGTACTCCTCTAACAGAAAAAACTGGTTCCACATCCAGCCGCGCTTCTGGCGGTGAATGGTCTTCCCGTCATTCCCTGGGGAACGTCCTCCAAAGCTTTTGGCTCTGAGATCAGGAGTCCTTCTGAACAGCATCTCTGTATGGCAAGGCTGGGGCAGCCACATCCAGAGCAGTAGCAGCAGCAGGACTTGCTGTGTTGTCATAGCTCTCCACTGCTGATCCTCTTCCAGCGGCTAGGTGGTGGAGTCGAGGCTTTTGTTTCCCCCGTTGCTTTTTTGTGCCTCTAGTTGCTGATGCAGCCCAGCAGCTCCCAGCAACTCATCTCTGAACTGTGCATAATAACCAAATCCTGAAAGCAAACAGAGAAGAGAGAGTGTGAGTTGAAAGGAAGGGCATGAACCTGATGGAGGGGGTACAAAGGGGGCTCTGGAAATGGTCAGAGGGTTGGAGCAGCTCTGCTATGAGGACAGGTTGAGGGAGTTGGGGGTGTTCAGTCTGGAGAGGAGCAGACTCTGGGGGGGACCTAACAGCAGCCTTCAACTACCTGAAGAGGGCCTACAGGAAGGATGAAGAGAAGCTGTTTACAAAGTCCTGCAGTGACAGGATTGGGGCAAAGACACTGACACAGAGACACTGGTACAGGTTGCCCAGGGAGGTTGTGGCTACTCCCTCCCTGGAGCCAGGTTCAAAGCCAGGTTGGAGGAGGCCTTGAGTGACCTGTGCTAGTGGGAGGTGTCCCTGCCTATGGCAGGGGGTTGGAACTGGATGATCTTTGAGGTCTCTTCCAACCTTCCCATTCTATGATTCTATAATGACTTGTAAAATATTGGAACGAGTTGCCCAGGGATACGATTGAGGTCCCATCCTTGGGGACATTCAAGATCAGACTCAATATGACCCTGGGCAGCCTGATCTATTTGGGAGTGTCTCTGCTGACTGCAGGGGTGTTGGACAAGATGACCTTTGAGGGTCCTTTCCAATCCGGTGGAATCTGTGGGCCACCTGATCTAGATGGAGGTTTCCCTGCTCACTGCAGAGGGGGTTGGACAAGATGACCTTTGAGGACCTCTTTCAACTGGATGCCACTCTGTGAATAGAAACCCATCTGGACATGGAAGTGTTGGAGCGGGTCCAGAGGAGGCCACAAAGATGCTGAGAGGGCTGCAGCAGCTCTCCTATGAGGGTAGGCTGAGAGAGTTGGGGCTCTGCAGCCTGGAGAGGAGAAGGCTTTGAGGGGACCTGATAGAAGCCTTCCAGTATCTGAAGGGGGCTACAGGAAGGCTGGGGAGGGACTACTGACAAGGGCTTGCAATGCCAGGACAAGGGGAATGGGTTTGAACTGGCAAAGGGGAGATTTAGACTGGAAGTTAGGAGGAAGTTCTTTACAGTGAGGGTGGTGAGACACTGGCACAGGTTGCCCAGGGAGGTTGTGGCTGCTCCCTCCCTGGAGGTGTTCAAGGACAGGTTGGAGGAGTCCTTGGGTGACCTGTACTAGTGGGAGGTGTCCCTGCCTATGGCAGGGGGTTGGAACTGGCTGATCCTTGAGTTCCTTTCCAACCTTACCATTCTGTGATTCTATGGTTAGGAATATAAAGGTTAGCCAGGTAGGGAGAATGCTGGGAACATGTTAGGTAGCTGCTGTCAAAACAAGAGTAAGAGTAGCCTGAAATCCTCCACTCTTTCCCCATTAAAACCTTTCAATTTAGAAAGTTCTCAGAATGTTCTTTCTAGGGGATTAATATTGCTGCAACTTGCACATTAAATATTGCTGCCTTTGCCTCCAATCTTTTCCACCCAGTTTGATTTACAAGAATTCCAGTGTTTTATTAATCTTACTATCAAGAGAACTGAAAAGCCCACACAAAGTAGTTTCAGAAAGAGGGAAATGGTAAAACATCAGTTCTCCAGTGTGCTTAAAATGCTAAAAGAGAGAGCATCACATGCACCAGAAGAAATACAGCATGACAAGGAGCAAACCTTGCAAGCAGGAAAAAGTTCTTGAGGTGATCTTGCAATGTGGAGTGAAGTAAACCTAGCCTTAAACTGTAGGAAGTGTTTAAAGAATGATGGCCTGCTCTGTAAGGGTCCTGAAAAACTGAAATGAACCTCCTTAGGAAAAACATTGCCTCACTCTCCACCAATATCTGGAAGACTGAAGGATCCCAGGATGTTAGGGGTTGGAAGGGACCTCTGCAGATCTCCCAGTTCAATCAAAGATCACGGTGGGTGATTCCATGCTCCTCAACCTCCCTGGGCAACCTGTGCCAGTGTCTCACCACCTTCCCTGCAAACAACTTCTTCCTAACATCCAATTTCAATCTCTACTCTGCCAGTTCAAACCCATTGCCCTCAACCTCCCTCTTTTTAAAGAACATGTAACAGAATTGTTTATAAAGAGCATATTATATAAAGTGTGAATGTGGCATTTGGGGTCGTTTGCTGCACCTTTGTTTGAGGGTTGGTTTGTTGCTTGGAGTTTTGGTTTGGGTTTTTTTTTTTTTGGGGGGGGGTATCCTTTTTGCTCATTTCTTTGCATTCTTTTCACCATCAGCACATGCATTCCATTATCCAACACATTATTATTTGATGTAGAAGTGGTGTTAAATTCCTCTGGGGAAATAATGCTCCGATATCAGGAGCTGTTATTGAATTCCCTTCGTGTTAAATTAGGTCAGCAGAACGAGAGCTCAGATGAAAATTGGTTGGAGTTCCAAGAGGGAGCTGCTGCACATGGGTTTGGTAAAGCATGGCTGCCTAATGGATGTGTGCACCAGCAAAGGTTTTCCCTTCCTTTCAGGCTCCTGGTGGACTTCAGTTTTCTGCTTTCAAAGTGATGGGTTTGGTAGCAATCACCACTGAAGAGATAACATTTGCCTTTACAGAATAAATTAGGAAAGCAACTGGAAAAATGAAGGGGGAAAAAAAAGATTGAATAAAAAAAAAAAAAGATTGAATAAAAAAAAGACTGAAAAAAACCCCTCAGACTAAAAAAAAAACGACAAAAAAGAGACAAAAAAAATTTTAAAAACCTATAAAAAGATGAAAAAAGATTAAAAAACCCTGAAAAAAAACTAAAAAAAACCCTAAAAAAAGGGAAAAAAAGACTAAAAAAAACCCCAAAATAAAAAAGACTAAAAACAAGACTTAAAAAAATCCCTTTAAAAAAACACCTTAAAAAGACTACAAAAAACCTTTAAAAAACCTAAAAAAATCAAACTAAAAAAGCCTTAAAAAACCCCATAAAAATAAAAAAAAGACTAAAAAAAAGACTAAAAAAAAACTTAAACAAAATTTAAAAAATCAATCTAAAAAAGCCTAAAAAAACCCCATAAAAATAAAAAAAAGACTAAAAAAAAGACTAAAAAAAAACTTAAACAAAATTTAAAAAATCAATCTAAAAAAGCCTAAAAAAACCCCATAAAAATAAAAAAAAGACTAAAAAAAGACTAAAAAAAAACTTTAAAAAAACTAAAAAAATCAAACTAAAAAAGCCTAAAAAAACCCCATAAAAATAAAAAAAGACTAAAAAAAAGACTAAAAAAAAAACTTTAAAAAAACTAAAAAAATCAAACAAAAAAAGCCTAAAAAACCCCTATAAAAATAAAAAAAGACTAAAAAAAAGACTAAAAAAAAACTTTAAAAAAATATAAAAAACAAAATAAAAAAACCCAAAAAAAACCCCTAAAAAAAAAAAAAAAATAAAAAAAAACTAAAAAAAACCTTTAAAAAACCTAAAAAAATCAAACTAAAAAAGCCTAAAAAAACCCCATAAAAATAAAAAAGACTAAAAAAAAGACTAAAAAAAACCTTTAAAAAAACAAAAAAAAATCAAACTAAAAATCCTAAAAAAACCCCATAAAAATAAAAAAAGACTAAAAAAAAGACTAAAAAAAACCCTAAAAAAGACTTGAAAAAAAAACTTTAAAAAACCAAGAAAAGAAAAACTAAAAAAAAAAAAAGACTAAAAAAAAACCCACATAAAAATAAAAGACTAAAAAAAGCCTAAAAAAAAGCCTAAAAATAAAAGACTAAAAAAAAAATAAAAAAAAAGATTAAAAAAGCCCCTAAAAAACCACTAAAACAAACCTAAAAAAATTTAAGACTTAAAAAAAAAACTAAAAATAAAAAATAAATTAAAAAAAGACTAAGAAAAAAAAATTAAAAATACTAAAAAAAAAAAAAAAAAAAAAAAAAAAAAAAAAAAAAAAAAAAAAACTAAAAAAGAAAGACTAAAAAACCCCCCTAAAATTAAAAAATACTAAAAGGATAAAGACCTAACAATAAAAAAGACTAAAAAAAATAAAGATTGGGTTTCCAGGGTTGGAACTGGCTGAGCTTTGAGGTCCCTTCCAACCTTACCATCCTATGATTCTCTGCCATTGTATCATCCACCCCAGCAAGCACTTAAAACAGAGGCACCTGTTCAAGAGCCTCTTATTCAAAAATACAACAAAGCATTTCCCTCTGTATGAGTAAGTTTCAGATGTAAGCTATCCCTTAAGGGAAAAAGGAGACAATGCTTTATTTAATAAAGGTTTTTAGGTGTACTCGAGGCCAACAAATGAGCACTTCCAAGTGATCACCTCTTAATGGACTCTAATTGCATCATTCCCTGAATTATAGATTTATATTCCTCTCTTTATCTATTAAGTCCTAATGAAGTTGCCTGAAGCTGTTCAGAAGGTAATTGCCTACTTCGGAAATAAGGAGATAATTGGTAAATTGTCAATAAAATTCTTTTTTCATAGCCCCCAGCAAAACATTTATGCACTTAAAGGTATTACTTTACAACAAGAATTTGCAATGTAGTCACCTATGCCTTTGAACTTCAGGACTCAATATTCTTTAGCACAGGGTCCCAGGATGTTAGGGGTTGGAAGGGAGCTCTGCAGATCTCCCAGTCCAACCTCCCTGCCAGAGCAGGAGCAGAGAATGCAGCACAGGTGGCACAGGAACACATGCAGACAGGGCTGGAAAGGCTGCAGAGAAGGAGACTCCACAAGCTCTCTGGGCAGCCTGTGCCAGGGCTCTGGCACCCACACACTCAACAAGTTGTTGCTCCTCTGCAGCTGCAGCTTCCTGGGCTGCACTTTGCATCCCTTGCCCCTTGGCCTGTGCCAGGGCACAAGTGAGCAGAGGCTGTCCCTGGGCCTTCCTTCCTGCCCCCCAGCCCTCAGCTGCTGACAGACATTGCTCAGATCCCCTCTCAGCCTTCTCCTCTGCACACTAAGCAGCCCCAGGGCTCTCAGCCTCTCCTCCTAGGGCAGTGCTGCAGTGCCTGCAGCATCCTTGCAGCCCTCCCTTGGCCTCTCTGCAGCAGGTCCCTGTCCCTCTGCACCTGGGCAGCCCAGACCTGGATGCACTATTGCAGGTGAGGCCTGAGCAGGGCAGAGCAGAGGGGCAGGAGAACCTCCCTGCATCTGCTGGCCACACTCTTCTGAATGCCCCCCAGGACCCATTGGCCTCCTTGCCCAGCAGGGCACATTGCTGTACCATGCAGCCCTTGGTGCCCAGCAGCACTGCCAGCTCCTTCTGCACAGAGCTGCTCTCCAGCAGTCACCTCCCAACCTGCACTGCTGCAGTTTTTATTCCTTCCCAGCTGCAGGACTCTGCACTGAGCCTTGCTGAACCTCATTAGAGTCCTGTCTGCCCAGCTCTCAGCCTGTCCCAAGTCCTGAAACCCCTGATCCACTCAGGATTTTGAATTGTCTGAGCATATTTTGATGCTGAACTGGGAAAAACCCAACCAACCAACCAAAAACCAACCATCATTGTCACACTAACCATATCCTATTTCCCAACTCTCTGCTCCATTGAAATGAGAAGGGTTTGTGTGTAATTTTCATAGCTAGAACCCCCGAAATATTGGGGTTGGAAAACACCTTTGGGATCATTCAGTGCAACTGTTCACTTGTAACTCCCAGTTCCACCACTGCTGCTGAGCCACTGCACCTCCTGGAGTAAGGTGCCCATAACTGAAGGCAGCATTCAAGATGCATCCTCATCAGTGCAAAGTACAGAGGAACAACCTACTCCTGCTGGCTACACTATTCCTGATCCAGGCCAGGATGCTTTTGGCCTCCTTGGCCACCTGGGCAGGCTGCTGGCTCGTGTTCAGGTGGTTGCCAATTAGCACTCCCCTGGGGCTTGCTGCCAGGCAGTTTCCAGCCATTCTGCCCCAAGCCTGGAGCCTTGCTGGGGTTGTTGTGACCCAAATGCAGGACCCAACAGATGGCCTTGTCAAACCTCACTCAAATGACTTTGGCCCATCAATCCAACCTGGCCAGATCCCTTTGCAGAGCGTTCCTACCCTCCAGCAAATCAAGGCTTAGTGCCATCTGCAGACATAGTGAAGGTGGACCCAAACCCCTCGTCCAGACCACTGATGCTATTAAAGAGGTATTACAGAGATACATAAGAGATATTAAAGTATATATTTAAAGTATATTAAAATAGATAAAGAGATATTAAAGATATTATGAAGATATTAAAGAGAGCAGATCCCCAATACCAAGCCCTGGACAACATCACTTGTGACCAGCTGCCAACTGGATTGCATTCACCACCTCTCCTTGGGCCTGACTCTCCAGCCATTTTCCAATCCAGCAAAGCCATGAGCAGCCAATTTCTCCAGGATTTCATCTCCAAAGCAGCTGTACATTTACTGCTGTGAGCTGAAAAGCCACTTAAATCCTCTTGCTTGCCAGCCAACGTGACATGCTTTCCCACATCACTGATGCAAATGATGCAGGCTCAGCCACACTCTTCTCTCCTCTTTGCATAAAATCTGTGCTGCTTCTCTGAGCTCCTGCCCACCAGGTTTTGGAGTTTCATTTACCCCACAAATTGTCTGCTCTATTCTCCCAGATAGAGCTCATGGAGCTCTCTCCTTGCTCCACCTTCAATTAGTCCAATGTACTCCCTCCTAAATGATTATCTGCTCTGTGTTTAGCCTGTGGCCATGCTGCCTTCTAAAGAATCCAGATTCCATTAAGAGCAGAGTTTTCCTTTGATAAAAAGAAAACTACAATCAGACCCAATTATAGCTTTTAGCATCTGATTGCACTTTCCTTTCCCTTCCTTTATTAAAAACAAACAAACCAAACTCACAGGAAAAAAATATAATAAAAGTCAAAACACAACAAAATTCCAAGCCCAGATAAGGGGCCACAAAGATGCTCAGAAGGTTGTAGCAGCTCTGCTGTGAGGACAGGCTGAGAGAGTTGGGGCTCTGCAGCCTGGAGAGGAGAAGGCTTCCAGGAGACCTTGGAGTGGCCTTCCTGGATCTGAAAGGGGTTGCCCAGGGAGGTGGTTGTGGTCCCATCCCTGAAGATATTCAAGGTGAGGCTCAAGGGGCTCTGGGCAGCCTGATCAGTCCCTGCTGAGTGCAGAGAGGGTTGGATTGGATGAGTTTTGGAGGTCCCTTTCAATCCACTCCATTCTATGATAGAAGTGATGAAGAGGAAGAGAAAGATGCATTCTGATGGGAGACAACAAACAACAAGTTCCAGAATGTTGTTTATTTCCCTGAAAAAAATATAATGTTGGAGGAAATTAGTGATTTATGGAAGAGAGTAAATCTATTTGCATCACTGTAATGTTGCAAATTAGAGAGAAGAGCATATGCTGGAGAGATTTTACCACCTGGTTTTCTTTCTCTAATTCATTGCCTTCATGGGCACAATGCCAAGCACAGCTCCAGGCTGGGTGGGGAATGGCTGAGAGCAGCCCTGAGGAACAGGCCCTGGGGGT
>VWZE01012784.1:0-12540 GCA_013396675.1 Eubucco bourcierii
GCCACCAAATTTGTCAGGCAAGATCTGCCCTTGGTGCCATCATTCTTGTTACCACCAATCACCTGTGGTTTGTATTCCATTTGCCTTAGCGGAGCCTTCAGGAGGATCTGCTCCATGATCTTACCAGGCACAGAGGTGAGGCTGACTGGTTTGTAGTTCTCAGGGTCATCCTCTTTTCCCTTCTCGAAGATGGGTGTTGTGTTCCCCCTTTTCCAGTCAGCTTGCCTCGATCACACTCCCGTGTTTGCATTTATATATTAGGCAAAGCCTGTGAAATGCTTCTCTTTTTTTAGGGAACTTTTCTGAGTGGTACCATTTTTGCTCTTCCCATTGTTCTGGTTTGTGCATGAGTGTAGGAGGTTTTGCTGTCACACATACCTCATTCACTGACAGTTCAGACAGGCAGTCTTTCAGAATGCCTTATTGATGATCTTGGTATTGAAAATGTGCATTCTTCACGCAGGCTGCCTCTTACATATCAGCCTAGAGTGTTGGATTGAACAAAGCAATGGAAGGAAAACTCTGGGGGAACAATCCAATACTGTCCCCTGGAGGCAAATGCAGTGATTAAATGGGCAAGGTTTATCTCTTTGACTTGAAAAATCTACTATAAGCTTTTTGCAGAGACTGAGATCAGAGGAAGATTTGGGGGAGTTATTTACTCACTGCCGTTATCTCTGAAGCAGATTTTCATGCAGCTGCTTCTGGACCTATGATGAGAGTGTCTCAGCTCCTGCCCAGCCTCCCTTCCTGAGGGGAGGAGGCACTGCTCAAATGTGAGCCACCAGACTAACCTGTTAGTTATTTGCCAACAGAGCCTGGCACAGGCTGCATAAATTAAAAACTAAAGGTTCATGGGACTGTTGTGGAAGTAACAGTGTAGCTTTCAGACAACGTAAGTCATGCAGGAAGGACATGGAAGTGTTGGAGCGGGTCCAGAGGAAGGCCACGAGGATGATCAGAGGGCTGGAGTAGCTCTGCTATGAGGACAGGCTGAGAGAGTTGGGGCTCTTCAGCCTGGAGAAGAGAAGGCTTTGAGGGGACCTGATAGTAGCCTTCCAGTATCTGAAGGGGGCCTACAGGAAGGCTGGGGAGGGACTATTGACAAGGTCCTGCAATGACAGGACAAGGGGCAATGGGTTTAAACTGGCAGAGGGAAGATTTAGACTGGATGTGAGGAGGAAGTTCTTTGCAGTGAGGGTGGTGAGGCACTGGAACAGGTTGTGGCTACTCTCTCTCTGGAGATGTTCATGGCCAGGTTGGATGAGGCCTTGAGTGAGCTGTACTAGTGGGAGTCGTCGCTGTCTATGGCAGGGGCTTGGAACTAGCTGATCCTTGAGGTCCCTTCCAACCTTACCATTCTATGATCATCAAACTGTTGGCTACCCAGCATCAAACACTTTGAAGATTCCCAAGAACAAAAGACATCATGTGGTTTTAAATCCTACAAAATACTGGGTTTATATTTCCTACCCGTTCTTCCTTCTTGTTCCCTTTCTTTCCGTCTGTCTCTTATTTCCTTGGGTTGTAGCCATTTTGAATGGAGGCCATTTTCCCTTTTGGCCTGAGAACTGGATTGGAAATATTTTAACCTCTAATCCAGCTCCAGTACATTTTAAATGTTTTATCATTGAAATTCAATCTGCGTAAGTAAAATTAAAAAAAATACCCACATTAAAGTGAAATTAACTGAATGTATCCCTCTCTCAGTAAATAAAATAAAATAGGAAATAGATAAAGGAAAGAAATGTAAGGAATATTAACTGGAGGTACTTTACATCTCCCTTAGGCCAGTCTGGAAAATGTCTTTTTAATCTGTGTTTCATTAGAACACTTGAAACTTCAAGTGTTTTTAAGAGCCAGGAGGCTGAGCTCCATTGTGCGGGGTCATGCTGGCATGAATTGCTGGCACTGGGCCATCCATCCAAGGCACAGAGTAGGAGTTACTACATTCCTGTTGGGAAGCTGGCACAGGTGATGGAGGAGGGTGTTTTCCCCACTTTGTACTGGCCAACCTTTTTTCTTTCATTTACATTTGCTCCCTGAGCATTCGGTCACGTTGACTTCCTTAGCCTGGCTCCATCCCCAGTCTTGATGACTGCATTCAGAGTTTGTAGTTCTTCTCCTTTCCTGCCAACCTTTGCAGTTCTTTTCCCGTTTGATAGCTGCTTGATGTCACTGAGCTAACTCCAGGGTCTGAATTTCTACATGCCTCTGTCATTGGGTCAGAATGACCTATTCAGGGATCAAATCACCCTCATGGAATTCATTCTTTCTTTTGTTCCTCTTGCTTCCCTCCAGGGCAGCAAGTTTTCTTATGTGCTCTCTATTAGGATACTCAGAATTGGAAGATGAACTACCTGGTCCAGGATCTTCTTTCCTAGATAGATCCAGGAGTTTCCTGTGTGGTTGTGGTGCTCTTCTGATCTTCTGTTGAAAGGGCATGGAGAGAGTAAGATGGGAATGGGGATAGGTAAGATGATTTGAAGACTTCCAGAGGAAGTGTTCATATCTCCTGTATTTCACAAGGATTTGTTGGTTCTTTCGAGTGGGATTTACAATCATAGAATCATAGAATGGTAAGGTTGGAAGGGACCTCAAGGATCAGCTAGTTCCAACCCCCTGCCATAGGCAGGGACACCTCCCACTAGTACAGCTCACTCAAGGCCTCCTCCAACCTGGCCTTGAACACCTCCAGGGAGGGAGCAGCCACAACCTCCCTGGGCAACCTGTTCCAGTGCCTCACCACCCTCACTGTAAAGAACTTCCTCCTAACATCCACTTTCAATCTCCCCTCTGACAGTTCAAACCCATTGCTCCTCGTCCTGTCGTTACAAGCCCTTGTCAATAGTCCCTCTGCAGCCGTCCTGGAGCCCCCTTCAGATACTAGAAGGCCACTCCAAGGTCTCCTGGAACCTTCTCCAGGCTGCAGAGCCCCAACTCTCTCAGCCTGTCCTCACTGCAGAGCTGCTGCAGTCCTCTAAGCATCTTCATGGCCCTCCTCTGGACCTCCTCCAACACTTCCATGTCCCTCCATTTGCTTAATGGAATAAGTAAAGATGGCCTTGTAGGTCTCTTTCAGGACTTTCCACTCCTTTTGGGGTTTTTTGTCTCAGTGAAGAGGCACACTTGCTGAAGACTAACTTCAGGAAAGAGTGTTCAAGAGCTTGACCACTACTTTGCGCTCTGTAGAAGGTGTCTTCATTCTCTCTGTTTTCCCATCCAATCCAGGGACTAGAACCCAGCATTTTCCCTCCTAACAAAGACAAACACTGTCTGTTTCAAAAGGAAAGATAATCCATCCTCCATTTTCCAGTAGTCCTAGTATTTTCAAATCAGGTGTATTTGGCTCTGTCTCTTGTGATCACGTTATGCCTGGAACCCTGAGCAGTTTCCTTGTTTCTATGACTTCTGATGTTCTGACTTAATCATAGAATCATAGAATGGTAAGGTTGGAAGGGACCTCAAGGATCATCTAGTTCCAACCCCCTGCCATAGGCAGGGACACCTCCCACTAGTACAGGTTACTCAAGACCTCATCCAATCTGGCCTTGAACACCTCCAGGGAGGGAGCATCTACGACTTCCCTGGGCAACCTGTTCCAGTGCCTCACCACCCTCACTGGAAAGAACTTCCTCCTAACATCCAGTTTAAATCTCCCCTCTGCCAGTTTAAACCCATTGCCCCTTGTCCTGTCATTGCAGGACCTTGTAAATAATCCTTCCCCAGCCTTCCTGTAGGCCCCCTTCAGATACTGGAAGGCTACTCTAAGGTCCCCTCGAAGCCTTCTCTTCTCCAGGCTGAAGAGCCCCAACTCTCTCAGCCTGTCCTCATAGGAGAGCTGCTCCAGCCCTCTGATCATCTTTGTGGCCCTCCTCTGGACCCACTCCAACACTTTCATGTCCTTCCTGTGCTGAGGGCTCCAGAACTGCACACAGTACTCCAGGTAATCTTCCCTCTTCAGTCACAGCAGGGTGTGGATGCACTTTATTCACACTGAGTCTTCAGTTCTCTCAAACTACCTTGCTAGGCTTTTGTCCTGAAAAGAATGCCATGCTCTCAGGATGCAAAATTACCTGACTGGAAGCTGCATATTCTTGTTGCCCCATTGAAGGCAGCCTGCTCTTTATGCCACTGGTTCTGCCAGCATCCAGGGCAGTGTTTAGAAACTGCAAAGTGTCAGCATCCTGCCCTCTGAGTGATTTTAGTTAATTGGAATTGAATTGTATTGGTTGAGATAGTAATTTGATGTTGTGCACAGCTTCTGGGAAGAGCTTTTGCCACTTGTCTGATCTGCCACCAGATTCCAGAAAGAGCAGTAAAAATTAGAAAACCAAGTTAGTTCATCTTTACCAAAAACACCCCACAAAACCCAAAACCAACCACAACAAAACTGAAAACTAAGATCATTAAGCAGTTCAATAAAGCAATACCAATTTCTTTTCTAAGAATTTAGCTGAACCCAGCCAACTCTTTTCAGATGTGTGTTCTGACCTCTTTGGTGGTTCTTCCAGACCTGCCATTTGTGATTCCCTTTCCTCCCCTTCTTTCTCTCCCACATGCTTGACCTCCAACAGCATTCCTTTGCTTGTCTTAAGACCTTACATGTCGTTTCACTCTCTCTCTTCCCCCAGGAATGTGATACTGGCCTGAGCTTTCCAATTGTGTGTAGCAAGGATAAAACTCCTTGCCTCGCTTGGCTGCCCCCTTCTTTGGAAATTCACCCTAAACATTTCCACATGGCTTGCACTCTTTGCACAGCTAAACACTTTTCCCCCCCCTCCACCCTTAGAAATTTTTTCTTGTCAAAAACACTCTCCAGCTTCTTCTACCTTGAGCTGCTGGCACTGACCTTGCCTTGTTACTGTTTGCATTTCTTTTTGTACCTTTTTGCAGCTGAAATCTCTGTGGGCTTTTAAATCTGTCAGCAGCCGCTACCAGGCTCAGTGTGCAATTTAGCTCACTGTTTTCACAAGTTTCCCAGCCCTGAACACTTTCCAAATGAGCCATTGTTGGGCTGAGTTAAAGAGGTATTGTCTCTGCTTGGGCTAGGTTAGTGTGGGTGCCAGAATCTGCATGTGCAGTCTTCTTAGTGTTGCAATGTCATCTTGATGTTTGACCGCTGGACATTTCTTTCTCCAAATACATTCAGATATATAGGAAACAGAAAAGCCTGCCAAAGCTGATTCATTGAAAAGTTATTGGAAGCTTGTCTTTATATTGCTGGAACTCTCAATTAGACATATTTGTCTGCCTCTGCTCATGGAGAGCTACTTGCTATGAAAGCCATTCTTACATTTTTAATTCCCATTAGCACCTGAAACTGGCAGCTGTGATTGGAGCCCTGCTCTAGTCAGTGCCGAATAAACGCAGAGCAAACATCAATCTCTGATGATTTTTAGAGACTTATTGTACATGAAAAGAGTCTGTAGTTATCTGCCTTTTACAGAAGAGAACTGGAAGCTGG
Organism: Eubucco bourcierii; assembly: GCA_013396675.1. NCBI lineage: Eukaryota > Metazoa > Chordata > Aves > Piciformes > Ramphastidae > Eubucco > Eubucco bourcierii. Next base: position 5,468 of record VWZE01012784.1, read on the forward strand.
GGAGTTTGGTGCTATGTCCTTGTGACAGAGTTGGGAGTCAGTTCCAAATCACAGCATTTGCCTTCATTTAACAAATGGGAGGTTGGCTGGGCTCTAAAGGGTTCACTTTTAAACTAGGACTGAATTTTCTGGTGTGTTCAACCTGATGTGATATTGTGTGGAGGAGATATCTACTTTATGTCAGAAATGTTGATTCTCTGTTGCTGAGGCCTGTGTGGTTCAGAGGACAAACATTTCAGCCCAGACAGCCAACCGAGTCCTAGGCTGCATCAAGAGCAGCGTGACCAGCAGGGCAAGGGAGGGGATTCTGCCACTTTACTCTGCTCTTGTCAGACCCCACCTGGAGTACTGTGTGCAGTTCTGGAGCCCTCAGCACAGGAAGGACATGGAAGTGTTGGAGCGGGTCCAGAGGAGGGCCAGGAGGATGCTCAGAGGGCTGGAGCAGCTCTGCTATGAGGACAGGCTGAGAGAGTTGGGGCTCTGCAGCCTGGAGAAGAGAAGGCTTCGAGGGGACCTGATAGTAGCCTTCCAGTATCTGAAGGGGGCCTACAGGAAGGCTGGGGAAGGATTATTTACAAGGTCCTGCAACGACAGGACAAGGGGCAATGGGCTTAAACTGGCAGAGGGGAGATTTAGACTGGATGTTAGGAGGAAGTTCCTTACAGTGAGGGTGGTGAGGCACTGGAACAGGTTGCCCAGGGAGGTTGTGGCTGCTCCCTCCCTGGAGGTGTTCAAGGCCAGACTGGATGAGACCTTGAGTGAGCTGTACTAGTGGGAGGTGTCCCTGCCTATGCCAGGGTGCTGGAACTAGATGATCCTTGAGGTCCTTTCCAACCTTACCATTCTATGATTTCAATCTGTAGATTACTATTGACCTTGCTACCATTAGACAACTGTCTCATGCCTTCTGTTTAAAAGATGCAATAATTTCACTGTAATTCCTTGGAAGACCAAGCTGCAGACCAGGCAAAAGGTGTACTGATTTTTCAGCCTTTCTCTAAGAATCAGGAAGTATGCCTGTGTCACATAAACCAGTCCTTTGAATTTTTCACTTCAGCCCTTTTATGTAATCTTTCCTGTCCCTGACAAATCATTAGTAATGGAAGTTTGACATGGGAGTTATTCATGTTGCCTCTCTTCATAAGGCCTGCTCTGACTGAGAATTCACAATAGCAAAGTAAAAATTATGCAAATCTTTGGAGCATTTGGGAACCATTAAGCTCTCCTCCTTTTGATGGAAGGCTAGTCTATGTACCTGGTAGATTCTTCTCAACCTATTACAAGTTGCCAATGCAGCTGCTGACTCTTGTTTGTTGGGTTTTTTTACAATTTTTTTTTTCCTTTTTGCAATCTCTAGGATGAATTGGATCTCACAGACAAGAACAGAGAGGCTATGTTTGCACTCCCTCCAGAGAAGAAATGGCAGATTTACTGCAGCAAAAAGAAGGTACTACTGTTACCCTGACTAAAGCTTCTTAGCAGTTAATTCTATGTGCATGTACATAATTACTGCTACACATCCAGAACTGAGCTATGTGTTTATCTGCTGTTTAATCAAGAAGATGATGAAGTGACATAAGGATTTCTGTCAGCATGAATATGGCACTTTATTTTATAAGTAGTGTATGCATTTGTGATTTCTGAAGAGAATGTTAACAAATCCAATTCATGTGTTGTCTTAATTTTTTAGCTTTTACATGTTTGGTTTGGGGGTTATTGAGCTGGAAGAAAAGCTATCTTGGAGATCTTTGAAGGAAGTTTTGTAAAAACTTTTGGAGGTTGCTTAAATGAGCTAAACATTTAGACTGGATGTCAGGAGAAAGTTCTTTGCAGTGAGGGTGGTGAGGCACTGGCACAGGTTGCCCAGGGAGGTTGTGGCTGCTCCCTCCCTGGAGGTGTTCAAGGCCAGGTTGGAGGAGGCCTTGAGTGAGCTGTACTAGTGGGAGGTGTCCCTGCCTATGGCAGGGGGTTGGAACAGGATGATCCTTGAGGTCCCTTCCAACCTTACCATTCTATGATTCTATGATTAAAACCATGGAATCATAGGATTGTTTTGATTGGAAAAGACCTCTAGGGTCAGCCATCAACCTCCACTACCGTGGCCATTAAACATGTCCTGAAGCACCATGGCTACTCATTTTCTGAACACCTCCAAGGATGGTGACTTCACCACCTCCCTGGGCCACCTATTCCAACACCTGAGCACCTTTTCAGTAAACAATTTTTTCCTAATGTACCATCTAAACCTCTCCTGGCACGAACCCCTGATGATGGTCCTCCTGAGGCTGTGTTTGCTGCCTTCATTTCCTATGGTGAGATGGGGTGAGTTGAGGGAAATGAGCTTTCTTACCATGAAATTCAAGAAAACCTCAGTCAAGCCAATCAAATAAGTGCTTTGCATGTGTGTTGCCTTTGGTCACACAGGGTAGTTAATAGCAACGAACTGGTTACAATGCCTCTGAGCTATCAATAATTCTGAAGTGTGTCAGAGCAGTCTAGGTGTTGCTATCTTTGGTTCTTTTGCCCTTCTTCTGGTACACAGAAGCTTGGAAGTGAAGGGAAGGTGCAGGCTGCTGTGATTAATATCTACTTTACATTTTTGCTGGCTGGGTCAGCTGGCTTTTTCACCTCTGGTGAGAGAGAATCTATTTGTAGCCATCTTAGAGAACCACACGCTTCATCTCCTGGGCCAGTCAGCCTTGGCAGGAAGATTCAGGCTTTATTGTATTTCATATGTTGGCTGGGTTCACTGTAAGAATCTTGAAGACCTCCAGAGTTAAAGAAGTTGCATACTGGAAAATCTTTATAATGTGTTTATAGTTCAACCTCAGTGCACTGAACTCCAGCTATCCAAATGATGTGCTAACTGTAACAAGATACTGTTGCCAGATGTCTATTCATTATATAGTAGATACTTTCAATTGCTTGAAACCTTGACTGTCCAATATTATTCATTGTTTCCTTCACAAGCAGACAGATGATAAGTGGTGAGGTACCTCTGTCTCTATCCTACTACCTAATCCAGCTCTCATCATTGTTTTATGGTACTGGGCAGAGCAGCTTGTTGCAGGCTGTCCCTTAGAGGAAAACTGTCTTTTCCCTGAATAATTTGTACTCTAATTTTAGCCACAAAGGGCCCAGCTCCTCACTTGGCAGAGTGCTATCAGCCATCCAAGACAAGCACCAGAGAGCACTGTCTTGCTGATGTTGGAGTCTCTGAGATTTCTGGGTATTGAGTGGTATACACTTTGTAACGTGACAAGTGAAAGCATTATGAACTAGAAGATCAAAAATGCAGGTCGAGGCAACTGTTCACAGTCATTAATCTCTGATGCCTTTTCTAGTGAAAAAGTAACAGGTCAGAGCTTCCAGAATTGCTCCAAAGGTGGTAAGATTAGTGGGCTGTCTAAAGTAAACAAATGTCACTTGCAAAAATAAAGAGTGGTCCTTGTTGTAAGCATGCTGTCCATTTATCTTGGCAGCTGGATTTTTGGGTATCATGATACTTGTTCCCAGTGTGGTAGCAGAAAGTCACTGCTGTATCAAAGAACTCATTGTACCTGTTTCTGATACCAAGCCTTTCTGAAGAAATGGGCAAAGGCATGTTAGATGCTAGGTCAGCATTGCATGGTGTTCAAAGGAGATTCAGTTCTAGCTTGAAATTTCATAACTGTGGGCAATATCTGCAGAGGAGTGTTCACAAGGTATTGTACAACCCTGCTTGCTTCCATCACTTTTGGTCTGTCTTGGTTTGTACCTAAAACCATTAGTAGTAAAGCCAAATAGCTAATTATCACAGTGTCATAGTATCATCAGGGTTGGAAGAGACCTCAGAGATCATCAAGTCCAACCCATCACCACAGACCTCAAGACCAGACCATGGCACCAAGTGCCGCATCCAAACCCACCTTGAACACCTCCAGGGATGGTGACTCCACCACCTCCCTGGGCAGCCCATTCCAGCAGTCAGTGACCTTCTCAGTCAAGAACCTTCTCCTCACCTCCAGCCTAAACTTCCCCTGGCTTGAGACTGTGTCCTCTTGTTGTGGTGCTGGTTGCCTGAGAGAAGAAATCAACCTCCTCCTGGCTACAACCACCCTTCAGGTAGTTGTAGATAGCAATAAGGTCCCCCTTGAGCCTCCTCTTCTCCAGGCTAACCAATCCCAGCTCCCTCAGCCTCTTTCCATAGGGCTGTGCTCGAGGCCTCTCACCAGCCTCATTGCCCTTCTCTGGACACGCTCAAGCACCTCAATGTCCTTCTTAAATTGAGGGGCCCAAAACTGGACACAGGACTCAAGGTGTGGCCTAAGCAGTGCAGAGACCAGGGGGAGAATGACCTGTGGCTCCTGCTGGCCACACTATTGCTGATGCAGGCCAGGATGCCATTGGCCTTCTTGGCCACCTGGGCACACTGTTGGCTCATGTTCAGGCAGGTGTTAATCAGCACCCCCAGATCCCTTTCTGTTTGGCTGCTCTCCAGCCACTCCCACCCCATTTTTAAAAATTATTGTTATTTTATATTATTAATTTTTATTATTATTTTTATTATTATTATTTATTTTTTAATTTGCTTTAAAGGAGTAGCTTCAGGTACCAGTTATAGCGAATGCTACACTCTCATTTGTGGGGTACTTATTTGCAAGGAATAAAGGCTACTCTGTGGGAGAATGTTAATTTTTTTCTAGGTCTCATCTGTCCTCTACCTTACCACTAATCAATACAGAGTGGGCAATGAGTGAAGCAGTTCTATAATTTAAATCAGAAGAATCATTAGCTGGTTATCACTGATGGTGCCTTGACCCTCTACCCAAAGCAACAGTACTATGTGTTTTAGATTGCCTCTTTCTCTGTAGTGTGACCTACCCCTGATACTATATTGAGACATAACTAAAGCCATATGTAGACAGAATGCATATGATGACATCCACCCCCAGTTCAGATACTTCATTCTGGTTCTGTTTAGGATAATCTTCATATCTCATCATCAGCTAGAACTTAAACATCTGTCATTATTTTTCCTGCAAAATTACCTCTAGATTTCCTACTAGTTGTGTTTTTGCAGGAATTGGATTAAGCACTAGATCATACTTTTGGATTTGTATTTATTTGTAAATTTTGGGTCTCAAGGTTTAAAAAACTGCTGTTATACAGTGTTGCTTTACCAGAAGCTGATACTAAAGTACATAATCTCATGAAATACCGATCAAATAACGTTATGGAAAGGAAAAGTTGTCAGCTCAACTATTTCACCTGTCAACAGGGTCACTATTGGGACCTCAGCAAGGATAGAAAATGCAGGTATCACACTGCTTTAGGACACATGTAGTCTGTGTTTCTAAGAATGAGGTCTCACTGTCCAGGCACTAGTTTATAGCCTTCTGTACAAATTGTTTTCTTTGTATGGCCTTCCCTATCTCCAGAGAATAATTTATAAGCAGTTGAAGTTGAGCACATTTTGGTAGGAAGTGCACACACTTTGCAGAATTAAACAAATAAGGAGTCTGATTTGGTTTTTTTTCATGGGTGTTGTGGATTTTCTTTTTTTCTTTGTTTTTGTTTTTTCATAGAATCATAGAATGGTAAGGTTGGAAGGGACCTCAAGGATCATCTAGTTCCAACCCCCTGCCATAGGCAAGGACACCTCCCACTAGTACAGCTCACTCAAGGCCTCGTCCAACCTGGCCTTGAACACCTCCAGGGAGGGAGCAGCCACAACCTCCCTGGGCAACCTGTTCCAGTGTCTCACCACCCTCACTGCAAAGAACTTCCTCCTGACATCCAGTCTAAATCTCCCCTCTGCCAGTTTAAACCCATTGCCCCTTGTCCTGTCGTTGCAGGACCTTGTAAATAGTCCCTCCCCAGCCTTCCTGTAGGCCCCCTTCAGATACTGGAAGGCTACTATCAGGTCCCCTCAAAGCCTTCTCTTCTCCAGGCTGCAGAGCCCCAACTCTCTCAACCTGTCCTCATAGGAGAGCTGCTGCAGCCCTCTGATCATCCTCGTGACCTCCTCTGGACCTGCTTCAACACTTCCATGTCCTTCCTGTGCTGAGGGCTCCAGAACTACACATATTCACTTCTACAATTCACTGAAAGGAAAAATTGGTAGCCAATATCTTCTCAAAGTACTGCTGAACTGGAACAGCTTCTCTCCAAAGCAAACAAAACTGGCAAAATTCTAAATCCTAGTAACTCTCTCTCTCCCACATACTGTCATTATGGTCCTATATTTTCCTTCCCAGCAATTTAGATGGATGATTAACTATTAATATAAGGTGTGGGAATTAATCTGTGCTTTAAGTAAAATATTTTACTTAGAACCAAATTTTCAAAAGTATCACAGTATCACCAAGGTTGGAAGAGACCTCAAACATCATCAAGTCCAACCCATCACCACAGACCTCAAGACCAGACCATGGCACCAAGTGCCACATCCAAACCCGCCTTGAACACCTCCAGGGACGGTGACTCCACCACCTCCCTGGGCAGCCCATTCCAGCAGTCAATGACTCTCTCAGGCAAGAACTTTCTCCTCACCTCCAGCCTAAACTTCCCCTGGCACAGCTTGAGACTGTGTCCTCTTGTTCTGGTGCTGCTTGCCTGAGAGAAGAAAGCAACCTCCTCCTGGCTACAACCACCCTTCAGGTAGTTGTAGACTGAAATAAGGTCTCCCCTAAAGTAATTTCTTGGACTACCTTTAGTTTTTCATGTGAAGTTCCACATGACCTTGTTTTCACAAATCCATGTGGGTTTTTGGGTGTTTGCTTGTTTGTTTTGTAAATTGGCAACTCAAGTCACTGGATGCTATATATTCCTGGGTGATGCAGTTAATCTGGAAAGCTTTAAATATGCAAAACATGCTTGTAAAAAAGAACAACTTTTAAGGGACCAAATAAGCTCCTGGTCCTGTTTGTTTTCTTTTCCTAGTATGTTTTGTTAACTGGTAGTAACTATGATCAGAGGGCTGGAGCAGCTCTGCTGTGAGGACAGACTATGAGAGTTGGGGCTCTGCAGCTTGCAGAAGAGAAGACTTTGAGTACACTTTATTCACTACTGGAATGGGCTGCCCAGGGAGG
>VWZE01012784.1:27726-44667 GCA_013396675.1 Eubucco bourcierii
CCCCAGAACTGGACACAGTACTCAAGGTGTGGCCTAAGCAGTGCAGAGTACAGAGGGAGAATGACCTCCCTGCTCCTGCTGGCCACACTATTCCTGATGTACTATTGCTTCCACTTTTCATGATACCCATTCAACCACGAGTATCTGGTGTTTCCACAGACTTTCTGTAGCACTAGAGTTACAGGAGCTTGGTTGAAAGCTTTGCAACAATGGCAGTGGTCTGTAATTCCTGATTCTGTCTGTTATGGCAGTTTTTGTATTGCAAAGACTCGTCCCACTGACATGGAAAGGTCCCTGCTCTCTAGGGAAGCGTTTGCCCTATGGCTCAGTTTTCCCAGGATTCACAAGAAGGCTTTCAGGATCAGCTGAGCTGTGCACACAATACTTTTGTTTTATTTTGTTTCACTTTGATTGCTTTAGATGGTCCAAATATTTGCAGAACTCCATTAAGTCTTATTTGGGAATGAAGTCATAAGTTCCACTTTCCATCAAGACGTGGAGCCTGTCCAAAGTAGTGGCAAAGCCTGTATAATACCTTGGCTATATTGCAGGCTTGTACAGTATCAAGATCCTGTTTTCACAGCAGTGACATAGTTGTTACTCCAGTGAAGAATGATACGGCCCCTTATAAAGTCCACAAGCTGACGTCTGTTTCTTAATGCAATATTTACACTATTCAAGGAGCTCAAAGGAGGCTTTTCTTTAATAGATTCCATCAGGTAATGTTTTCCCTTCTACAGAAAGCTTATTGTTACCAGCTTTTGATACCTATGTGGCTATGTATATGCAGGCTTTTTTTTTTTGGTTTGGGTTTTGTGGGCTTTTTGTCATCTCCTCCTCTGTATCTTCTGGAGTAAGGGAAGGGTTTTTCCAGAATCACAGAATGTCAGGGGCTGGAGGGGACCTCAAAAGATCATCTGGTCCAGCCCCTCTGCCAGAGCACACTGGAATACATCCAGATGGTTCTTGAATATCTACAGAGAGGGAGACTCCACAACCTCCCTGCACAGCTGGTTCCACTGCTCTGTCACCCTCACAGGGGAAAAATTCCTCCTCGGATTCACATGGAACCTCCTATGCCTCAACTTCCGTGCATTGCCCCTGTGTCCTGTCACTGAGTATCACCAAGAAGAGACTGGCTCCATCCTTCTGGCACTCACACCTTACATATTTATAAATGTTAAGCATCCTCAGGTTGCCTTTTGGTTTTCACTGAGTTTCAATTTGAGGATCAAAATCCTGAAGATATTAGAACCAAAGCAAATGAGAACCCCCAGCACCTTGTTGTTGTCTCCCCCCTACCCCATAAACCCTTACTGTCTTATGAAAGTAAGCATGGTACAGCAATTTCTTACTCACATAATTAGGGAGGCACAATCCCAAGCACAAATCCAGGCTGAGTGGTGAATGGCTGGAGAGCAGCCCTGAGGAAACGGACCTTGGAGTCTGGGTTGATGAAAAGCTCAACATGAGCCTGCAGTGTGCACATGCAGCCTAGGCAACCACCAAGTGCTGGGCTGCATCAAGAGAAGGGTGACCAACAGGGCAAGGGAGGGGATTCTGCCCCTTTACTCTGCTCTCTTCAGACCTCACCTGGAGTACTGTGTGCAGTTCTGGAGCCCTCAGCACAGGAGGGACATGGAAGTGTTGGAGAGGGTCCAGAGGAGGGCCACGAGGATGATGACAGGGATGCAGTAACACTCCTGTGAGGACAGACTGAGAGAATTGGAGCTCTTCAGCCTGGAGAAGAGAAGGCTTCCAGGAGACCTTAAGAGTAGCCTTCCAGTATCTGAAGGGGGCCTACAGGAAGGCTGGGGGGGGGACTATTGACAAGGTCTTGCAATGACAGGACAAAGAGCAATGGGTTTAAACTGGCAGAGGGGAGATTTAGACTGGATGTTAGGAGGAAGTTCTTTCCAGTGAGGATGGTGAGGCACTGGCACAGGTTGCCCAGGGAGGTTGTGGCTGCTCCCCCCCTTGGAGGTGTTGAAGGCCAGGCTGGAGGAGGCCTTGAGTGAGTTGTACTAGTGGGAGGTATCCCTGCCTATGGAACTAGCTGATCCTTGAGGTCCCTTCCAACCTTACCATTCTATGATTCTATGATTCTAAATAGCACTGTACCATCCAATGATTTCATGGGGCTGGCTTAAAAACTGTATGTTCATCCTAAGTACATGCAACTTTCTGGGACTTCATAATGGAAATGAAATACCAGGGTTTAAGTACAGAATTACATATATTTTAGTGGACTGAAACACATATTGGCAGTCATTAAATCCTGGTCTGACCAGGGATTGTGGAGTACCATGGAAATTAGACAGAGTTTTCTTAATATGCTGCTGGACCAAAGCAACTTCAGAAAGCAGGGACTGCATAATGGATCTGCTAAAGCTTTTTTAAGCATTAGCAATGCACAGTTTCAGTCTGGGTTTCAGTTCAGGACAAAAAGCTTACACTTGGTGTGTTCCACTGAAACCAATTTTCTCCCAATTTGAATTAAAACCAAAACATAAGACTTAACAAACTCAGAGTTCAGACCAGCTTGCAGTGGATGGAGAATAGTCAAAAGCATTGTGCATCAGGAAGTTTATCTCATTTGCCAAGCTAAGCACAAATATTTTAGGGAATCAGAGTCCTTTCATCCTTGGTTCTGATTGGGAAGTTTCTAATGGTTTGGGTTCAGCTAGGAAATTACTCCAAATTCTGGTATTTTTGACACGTCTGTTCTGAGGCTCTTCAGCCTGCATGTCTAAAGTAGACATCTAGAAAGGTTACTTGAGGCATTCTGGCATTTATAAATAGTTGTGTTTTGGTTTTGTTTTTTTTCCCCATAAAGAATTTTCAAAAGAAAAATTATAATAGCTTATTTTGGGATGCAAAGCATGGATCCAGGCAGTCCTTAATTTAAATGTGGTTGTTTCTTCACTTGGAGTTCAAAATGGAAGCATGGGGAGTATAGGGAACATACATATTCCCTGTTCTGACATTGTTCTTGTTGTCTGTATTCTCCAAGCAGTTAAAACTGTCACTTGGGCATTTATGATACAAAACTTCAGAAGGGCATATGTGCACACCTTGCCCTTCAGATTGGGTGGCTCAGCCTGGTTCCCTGTGGAACAACCTTGCTTCACCACTTGTGCATTAGCTCTCCATCTCTATTGTTCCCTTTGGGAATGATAAGATTATTGTATTAAAATAATGCTGGGTTTATCTATTGTATGTTTTAATTGTTTTTCCACTAACAAGGTCATATTTTGACTTTTTCTCTGGGCTTTCAGTTTTACTGAGTGTGAAGCCATTGGCAGAACTATGATTGCACTACATGTCCCACACAGAAAAGGGAAAGAATAGAAGAAAAAAAAAAGAGGGATGGGGGAGGGGGGTACAGAAGAAGGCAGTCTAGCAATAATGTGTGGTGTGGAGGTTCTGACTGGCTTTTGGTAGGCAGTTGCATGTTTCTGTAATGTGCCATAGAATCATAGAATGGTAAGGTTGGAAGGGACCTCAAGGATCAGCTTGTTCCAACCCCCTGCCATAGGCAGGGACACCTCCCACTAGTACAGCTCACTCAGGACCTCGTCCAACCTGGCCTTGAACACCTCCAGGGAGGGAGCATCCACAACCTCCCTGGACACCCTGTGCCAGTGTCTCACCACCCTCACTGGAAAGAACTTACTCCTAACATCCAGTCTAAATCTTCCCTCTGCCAGTTTAAGCCCATTGCCCCTTGTCCTGTTATTGCAAGACCTTGTCAATAGTCCCTCCCCAGCCTTTCTGTAGGCCCCCTTCAGATACTGGAAGGCTACTATCAGGTCTCCTGGAAGCCTTCTCTTCTCCAGGCTGCAGAGCCCCAACTCTCTCAGCCTGTCCTCATAGGAGAGCTGCTCCAGCCCTCTGATCATCTTCATGGCCCTCCTCTGGACCCGCTCCAACACTTCCATGGACAATTCCATGGAACACAATTCCATGCCATTTGACAAGGATTAGGGACCATCAGATTTGTGCTGATTGTGGGCAGGAAAGGGAAGAAAGGGAAAGCAACAGAACCTCTCACTTGGTTTTAGAAAGGTCCCCTTGTTCATAATTGTACCACTTATTATCATGAGGTAGTGGATGCATAGCAACTGTGGGTGTGATTGGTATCTCTTGTCACTTTTCCAGCCTCCCAGACTTTTCATACAGCAGTAGTCTACTATATGATGCTGTGTTTAAATCATCTGCTCTCAATTGTTCAGCTGAATAAATAGTTGTGGTCTGTCTAGGATGTGTCTGCCCTGCAGTCTTTTGCTAGATGAGGACAAATCTATGCTGTCAGTATCATGAAGAGGTATAGGGATACTCCTTTATTTTATACCTTGAAAGATCAGTGGAATGAAGAGAGGGGAAGGAAAATCATTGTGTTGATTTTTAATTCTAAATATGAAAACTTTGATTTGTGCAGAATTGTTGCCACTTGTTGGTATGTAGTGTGGAAGGAACTTGTCAGCTAGCAGGTTTTTTTCTTCTTTTGTTGTTGTTGTTGTTTTGTTTTGGTTTTGCATGTCTCAGAGTGGATCATGCAGAGCTATTTCTTGTCTCTAAACCAAACAGTTCTGGAATAGCTGAGGTACTCTGATAAACCTAGATATTTAATGTAGTTCTGCACACCCTTGAGTAACTTTTCTAGTACAAGTAAGCATTCATACATAGGCAACACTGATGAGATCCACACAGCCTTCACACATGTGGACATCCTTAGGATGAATGAAATGGTTCTGTGCCTTATCATATGCTAGGATTCTTAATGTGAATTATTTGCAGTTTACAATGGGAGGTTAGGGTTGTAGAAACCAGTCCTCATTTTGCTGGTGACTGTTACATTTACCTCAAAAGGAAAAAAACAATTAGAATGAAATTTCCTTTCTACTGAGCAACAAAGGAACAAGAAAGGATTGGTTGCTGGCAAGGGATAAGTCTTCTTTTACAAGCTGAACCTGGTTGAGCTTTGTGTAGTGCAGGTGGCTTCAGGTGGATTATTTGAGAGTGGGGATAGATGGATTAATGCTGCTTCAACTGTAATTGAGGGGGTGCTGTTCTGCTCCTTCAGATGTTCTGAGGTTGTGCTTAACTTTTTAGAATAGAATAGAATGGGAATAGAATAGAATAGAATGGGAATAGAATAGAATNAGAAGAGAAGAGAAGAGAAGAGAAGAGAAGAGAAGAGAAGAGAAGAGAAGAGAAGAGAAGAGAAGAGAAGAGAAGAGAAGAGAAGAGAAGAGAAGAGAAGAGAAGAGAAGAGAAGAGAAGAGAAGAGAAGAGAAGAGAAGAGAAGAGAAGAGAAGAGAAGAGAAGAGAAGAGAAGAGAAGAGAAGAGAAGAGAAGAGAAGAGAAGAGAAGAGAAGAGAAGAGAAGAGAAGAGAAGAGAAGAGAAGAGAAGAGAAGAGAAGAGAAGAGAAGAGAAGAGAAGAGAAGAGAAGAGAATCTTTCAATTGGAAGAGACCTATAATGACCATCTAGTCCCACTGCCCAACTTGTTCAGGGCTGACCAAAAGCTAAAGCCTTTGGCCAAACAACTCTTAAAACACTGTGAGGCTTGGGGCATCAACTGCCTATGTGGGATGCCTGTTTCAGTGTTTGACCACTCTCTCCACAAAGAAATGCTTCTTAATGTCCAGTCTAAACTTTTCATTGTTTGTTTATCACATAAAAATGAGGCAGTTTTTTACTTCTTTTCAGGTTTCCTGACTTGAGATTTTTAATTTTTTTAATTTTTTTTTTTTTTAAACTCCATAGCAGATGTTAAAGTCCTTTGGTGAACTCCACCATTGCTCTAGGAGTGGAACAAAATAATTTGTAAGATTTGTCAATACAAAGTTGCAAAATGTAAGCTGTATGTGGTCTGTCTTTGGAAGCATAGCATGTTTAAGGGACTATGGTTTGCTGCCTAGATAACTGTGTCTCCATGAAACCTTACTATTCTGTGTTTAATAACCTTATCTGAAGGGGATTTCTCTTACCTGACACACCACAGTAACAGCACTAATGTTACACTTCCAGAAATATTTGTGGTAAGTGCCATGCATCTATGTGCACTGTATGAGAATATGGGGGAAGAGACCACAGTAAAGAATCCCAGGTGGTTCTGTAGTGGGATTTCATTCTCTAAAGGTCCCTCTTGTAACATTTAACTTTCTTTTTTCAGGAACAGGAAGATCCTAATAAACTTGCTACCAGCTGGCCAGATTACTACATTGACCGCATCAATTCCATGGCAGCAGTAAGTTACCTCTCCTGCAAAGATCACAGAATCACAGAAACACCCAGGTTGGAAAAAACCTTCAGGATCACCAAGTCCAACCTAGAACCCTACTCTGCAAGAGTCACCTTCTACCATAGCCTTAAGCACCACATCCAAATGACCCTTAAACACATCCAGGGTGGGTGACTCCAACACCTCCCTGGGCATCCCATTCCAGTCCCTGACCACTCTCTCCATGAAAAGCTTTTTCCTGATGTCCAAACTAAACCTCCCCAGTCTCAGCTTGAGGCTGTTCCCCCTTGTTCTGTCTCCAGGAACCTGTGAAAAGAGACCAGCTCCAACCTCTTCACAGTGTCCCTTCAAGTAGTTGTAGACAGCAATGATGTCTTCTCTCAGCCTCCTCTTTTTCAAACTAACCATCCCCAGATCCCTCAGTCACTCCTCATATGATTTATTTTCTAGGCCCTTTCCCAGCTTCACTGTCCTCCTGTGGAGCTGCTCCAGCACCTCCACATCTCTCTTGTATTGCGGTGCCCAAAACTGAGCGCAATACTCGAGGTGTGGCCTCACCAAAGCCAAGTCCAAGAGGACAATCACCTCCCTGCTCCTGCTGGCCACAGCATTTTTAATCCAAACCAGGATGCCATTGGCCTTCTTGGCCACCTGGGCACACTGCTGGCTCATATTCAGCTCCTGTCTATTACAATCCCCAGATCCCTTTCTGCCAGGCAGCTGTCCAGCCACACTGCCGCAGGCCTGCAGCAGTGCTTGGGGTTGTTGTGACGCAAGTGCAGGACCTGGCATTTGGCCTTGTTGAAACTCATCCTAATAAGGTTGGCCCATTGGTCTAAGCCTATCCAAGTCCCTCTGCAGAGCCTCTCTACCCTCATTCAAATCAACACTGCCCCCTAACTCGGTGTCATCTGCAAACTCACTGCTGACACTCTCAATGGGCAATGGGTTTAAACTGGCAGAGGGGAGATTTAGACTGGATGTTAGGAGGAAGTTCTTTACAGTGAGGGTGGTGAGGCACTGGAGCAGGTTGCCCAGGGAGGTTGTGGCTGCTCCCTCCCTGGAGGTGTTCAAGGTCAGGTTGGAGGAGGCCTTGAGTAAGCTGTACTAGTGGGAGGTGTCCCTGCCTATGGCAAGGGGTTGGAACTAGCTGATCCTTGAGGTCCCTTCCAACCTTACCATTCTATGATTCTATAATTACCATCTTTCTTAATGCCAGATTTTCTTGGGGGAAAGTAATGGAATAGAAAGACTATGGTCTTGTTTTGAGATAAGAGGTTGAGCTTTTAAAGTGACTGGCATGGTACTGTGCTTTGATTTTCTGACTGAACAGATTTGCAGTACAAGGACCATTAAGGGAAAAAAGAAAAAAAAAAAAAAAAAAAGTATGAAACCTTACAGTGTCACTGAGCCAAATACTTCTGGTAGGATCTGATCCAGAGCCTCTTGAATATGCTGAAAATTTTTCCATTGATTTCAGTGACTTTTGAATTAGTTTTGATGTAAACCTGGAGTGAATATGTACACACTGCTGTTGTAAAGCTGGAGCAGTTCCATGGAATGAGGCTATGTTTTGGCCTATGTTTCTAATTTTAAGTATGTTTTGAGAGCACCAATAAACACCAGCCTGGGTAATGTTTGCATGCTTCGGCACTGAATGATTGATGACCTGGTCTTGAGGTCTGTGGTGATGGGTTGGACTTGATGATCTTTGAGGTCTCTTCCAACCCTGGTGATACTGGGATACCTTTTATTTAGCTTCAAGCCTCATGATTTACTCTTATGACTGAAGTGTTGAGAAGACACACTGGGGTTAAACCCCCTGCTTCTGATTTATTATTTTATTGTTTCACTTTTAGGTAGGTGAAGCTTAGTTGACTTGGTTTGACAGGAATTGTATCAATGGAAAACCGGAGTAATAGCACTGAGAACCAGTTCCAATGCACTTTAAAAGACACATTCTATTCATTATTGTTTAGACCTCTGAGATTCTTAACTTCCAAATGGTTATTTTGGGTCTCTTATGATGTCAATTCTAAATTTGGTGGTGAGTTGTTTCATTTAGTTTGAAAAACAACAACAAACGACCAACAAAAAACCCAACAAATAGCCTTCCAGTATCTGAAGGGGGCCTACAGGAAGGCTGGGGAGGGATTATTTACAAGGTCCTGCAACGACAGGACAAGGGGCAATGGGTTTGAACTGGCAGAGAGGAGATTTAGACTGGATGTTAGGAGGAAGTTGTTTGCAGTGAGGGTGGTGAGGCACTGGCACAGGTTGCCCAGGGAGGTTGTGGATGCTCCCTCCCTGGAGGTGTTCAAGGCCAGATTGAATGAGGCCTTGAGTAACCTGTACTAGTGGGAGGTGTCCCTGCCTATGGCAGGGGGTTGGAACTAGCTGATCTTTGAGGTCCCTTCCAACCTTAGCATTCTATGATTCTATGATTCTATGAAAAACCTGCATCCAAGTGAGGCTGGCTTAGAAGTGGCAAAAGAAAATCACGTTTCATGTTGCTTCCTGACTCATCTATTTCAGTGTGTGTCTCTTGGGTGCTATCAGATACTGCAATATTTTAATGAACTGCCTAAGAAACCTTTTGCATGTAACTTTCATTTAGTTTTCTAAAACTTCTCATTTAATTATGAAATAGTTTTTTGGGGTTTTTGGGGGGGTTTGTTGGTTTGTGTTTTGTTTTCTTTTCATATAGTAGCATGGCAAAAAGTTACTCTTATCCACTGATAAAATGGAAATGGCACCTTTATTTTGATGGTATCATTAAGTATCTTTCTGTGGATTTCAGCAGGGCCAGGCCCCTGTGCTCAAGGATTATTTTCTCAGAAGACCTGCAGCAGTGGTAACCATCATATGGTACCATAGTGGTATCCTCCCTCCCTGGAGGTGTTCAAGGCCAGGTTGGACAAGGCCTTGAGTAACCTGTACTAGTGGGAGGTGTCCCTGCCTATGGCAGGGGGTTGGAACTAGCTGATCCTTGAGGTCCCTTCCAACCTTACCATTCTATGATTCTATGATTCTATATCTGCCCCTCACAGATTATACTTGAGAGCAATGTGACAATTCCTGACATGTTTGACATTCCCTACTTGTAACCTTAGACCACTACTTTAGGAAGTTCTTTAGGTCACAGATTCCTGATCCAGTTCAAAACCCCACACAGTTCTGTTCCCACAATTGTTTCTGTCACTGTGACTTTTTAGATTTTAATAGTTTTCAAAACAAATTCTCCCAGGAGCAAATGACAGTAAAAACTGCATGTCTTTACTAGTCTGCAGTGCACAGTTCCTGAGAAGAGACTGTCCCACCCTTCAGGTAGCCTAACTGAAAGGAAGGGGCCAGGTAAATAATGGGTAGTATGTCTTCTAGACCACTCCTTAAGAGAAAGGGACAGCTGCTAATGATGTCTGATTTAGAAAGAGGAGCCTCCAGATTTACCCAATCCTCTGATGTCTACATGCTCTGAATAATGCTGATGGATGTGAACATGTTGCGTGCCCACAGTTAGAGACTGTTTCCATTATCATAGAATCATAGAATCATAGAATGGTAAGGTTGGAAGGGACCTCAAGGATCATCTAGTTCCAACCCCCTGCCATAGGCAGGGACACCTCCCACTAGTACAGCTCACTCAAGGCCTCATCCAACCTGGCCTTGAACACCTCCAGGGAGGGAGCAGCCACAACCTCCCTGGGCAACCTGTGCCAGTGTCTCACCACCCTCACTGCAAAGAACTTCCTCCTAACATCCAGTCTAAATCTTCCCTCTGCCAGTTTAAACCCATTGCCCCTTGTCCTGTCATTGCAAGACCTTGTCAATAGTCCCTCCCCAGCCTTCCTGTAGGCCCCCTTCAGATACTGGAAGGCTACTATCAGGTCCCCTCGAAGCCTTCTCTTCTCCAGGCTGAAGAGCCCCAACTCCCTCAGCCTGTCCTCATAGGAGAGCTGCTCCAGCCCTCTGATCATCTTTGTGGCCCTCCTCTGGACCCGCTCCAACACTTCCATGTCCTTCCTGTGCTGAGGGCTCCAGAACTGCACACAGTACTCCAGGTGGGGTCTGACAAGAGCAGAGTAAAGGGGCAGAATCCCCTCCCTTGCCCTGCTGGCCACACTGCTCTTGATGCAGCCCAGGACTCGGTTGCTGTCTGGGCTGCATGTGCACACTGCAGGCTCATGTTGAGCTTTTCATCAACCCAGACTCCAAGGTCCTTTTCCTCAGGGCTGCTCTCCAGCCATTCACCACCCAGCCTGTATTTGTGCTTGGGATTGTGCCTACCCAGGTGCAGGACCTTACACTTGGCCTTATTGAATTTCATCAGGTTGGCCTGGGCCCAACTCTCCAGCCTGTCCAGGTCCCTCTGGATGGCATCCCTGCCCTCTAGCAAGTCGACTGTGCCACACAGCTTGGTGTCATCTGCAAACTTGCTGAGGGTGCACTCCATTCCTCTGTCCATGTCACTGACAAAGATGTTAAACAGCACTGGTCCCAGCACTGACCCCTGAGGGACACCACTTGTCACTGGTCTCCAGGTGGACATTGTGCCCTTGATCACCACTCTCTGGGTTCGACCATCAAGGTCACCATTATCAAGGTCATTGTCATCATCTTCTGCTGATTCATCAACACATGGAACTTCTTTTGTCAAAAATGAAGCATCTGCCCTGCTAATATTCCATGCAAAGAAACCTCCCTGTGCTTCTCCTGCCTTTCTTACTCCACAATACTGCCTGCTTGGCAGCACAAATAAACACAGCCCTCAGTCTTACCAGGGGGGAGAAAATCCTGGCAGCTCCATGTTGCTTTTATGAGCTTGGCTGTGTGTACATTTCCACAAAGATATTTTCAGGTGAACAGTAGTTGCAGATCCAGATTTTCTGGAGGGTTGGCTCGGTCAGGAGTGTAACACATAGGTCAAGATTAATAAATACAGCTGTAACCAGGCCATTTTCCCTGACTCAGAAAGCATTTGTTCAGGGCAGAGAAGCTTCACAGGACATTAAAAATATGTCTCTTTCAGCAAAATTTAGCAGGTGGATGATAACTTTCCTTTCCATCTGAGCTATGTTATTTTATATTTGCTTAAAAGTTCAGGGGGTTTTTTTGTTATTACTACATCTATTCATAGTTCATGTTTCATAGTTTACTTATTCCAGTTCAGCCTTAGTACAGTTGGAGATGTAATGCACCTGAAATTTCAACAGACTTGCTTTCTTTAAAGAGATGTTTGCCTCTTGCCCTTACCTCCCTTGCCCTGCTGGGCTGCATCAAGAGCAGCATGGCCAGCAGGGCAAGAGAGGGGATTCTGCCCCTTCACTCTGCTCTCCTCAGACCCCACCTTGAGTAGTGTGTGCAGTTCTGGAGCCCCCAGCACAGGAAGGACATGGAAGTGTTGGAGCAGGTCCAGAGGAGGCGGTGAAGATGCTCAGAGGGCTGCAGCAGCTCTGCTATGAGGACAGACTGAGAGAGTTGGAGCTCTTCAGCCTGGAGAAGAAAACGCTTCCAGGAGACGTTCTAGTAGCTTTCCAGTATCTGAAGGGGGCCTACAGGAAGGCTGGGGAGGGACTATTGACAAGGTCTTGCAATGTCAGGACAAGGGGCAATGGGTTTAAGCTGTCAGAGGGAAGATTTAGACTGGATGTTAGGAGGAAGTTCTTTCCAGTGAGGGTGGTGAGGCACTGGCACAGGTTGCCCAGGGAGGTTGTGGCTGCTCTGTCCCTGGAGGTGTTCAAGGCCAGGTTGGATGAGGCCCTGAGCAACCTGTTCTAGTGGGAGGTGTCCCTGCCTGTTGCAGAGGGTTTGGAACTAGATGGTCTTTGAGGTCTCTTCCACATAACCCATTCTCGGATTCTGTGAATTGTATCATTGTCACAGCAGATGTCAGTCCTCGAGTGCAGTTTGTAGTTCAGGAAAGCAATTCATCAGTCAGCCACATTAATGAAATCCAACCTCAAATAATGACAGTTCCCTCCCCTCTGTCTCCCAGGGGTAGTTATGTTTTCTGTAACTCTTGCTGAGAAAGCTATTTCATAATGCAAACGTGGGACTGGTCTGTCTTTAGAAGGGGTATGAGGATTTGAGTTCCTGGCCATGAACAGGAGTGAGAAATGAAGGGCTCTTGGCTGCCTGCAGCTTAGTAAAGGGGTTTTCTATAATCACCCTCAGTTGTAAAGGCAGGATTATTTGTATTTGTTTCATTTGGACATGAGCCTTTTTCACTGTGAACGAAATACTGTTGAGGACCTTCCTACCATCCATTTACTTTCCCCCGTTATGGCTCAGAGGAGAAATTAAGCCATTGGAGGCATGGGAGCTTTTCAAAGGAGCATTTGTGGGCCAAAGGAAAGAAGACGAGATGGGCTGTCACCCAAGAAAATACAAATCGACCCCCAAATCACACCCCAGGACTCTACCATTGAGATTCCATAATGCCTGTTCAGGATTTCTGTTTATTTTTCAAAGAGTGGGATCATATATGGCTTGGCTTAAGCATTTCAATTTATGTTTCTGGCTGTCGGGGGATGCTGGCAAAAGATAAAACATCATCAGCTCATTTTCCATCAGTAGCGCTCTGTCATTCCATTAGGGCAGGAAATAGCTTGCTCTGTTACTGAGTGAATTCGACTTTAGGGTGGATCACAGAGAGGACCCCTAGAGTTAAACACATCTCCCTCTGCCAGCTGCTCAGCGTAAGATGGCAACGGCTTGTAGCCAACTGACCACCCTCAGGATCTGACATGTGTTGGCACCACATGGTTTGCAACAGCAAGCAACATAGGAGGACTTTTCAAGGGAAGTGAGGTGTTGGGCTGGTAATGGGGGGAGGTGGAGGTGTACAGAAACTTTCAGTGAGAGTAAGTGGTGCTTACTAAGCTGTTAAAATAAAAGCTTAAATATTTTATGGTAATAGGCCATAATTATAGCTACTCAGATTCCACCGCAGAGAGATACAATATCAAGGATCTGGAAGGTGAGACTAGTTTAATTTGGTTATATCTGGGTGGTGAATGGCTGGAGAGCAGCCCTGAGGAAAAGGACCTTGGAGTCTGGGTTGATGAAAAGCTCAACATGAGCCTGCAGTGTGCACATGCAGCCCAGACAGCCAACCGAGTCCTAGGCTGCATCAAGAGCAGCGTGGCCAGCAGGGCAAGGGAGGGGATTCTGCCCCTTTACTCTGCTCTCGTCAGACCCCACCTGCAGTACTGTGTGCAGTTCTGGAGCCCTCAGCACAGGAAGGACATGGGAGTGTTGGAGCGGGTCCAGAGGAGGGCCACAAAGATGATCAGAGGGCTGGAGCAGCTCTGCTATGAGCACAGGCTGAGAGAGTTGGGGCTCTGCAGCCTGGAGAAGAGAAGGCTTCGAGGGGACCTGATAGTAGCCTTCCAGTATCTGAAGGGGGCCTACAGGAAGGCTGGGGAAGGATTATTTACAAGGTCCTGCAACGACAGGACAAGGGGCAATGGGCTTAAACTGGCAGAGGGGAGATTTAGACTGGATGTTAGGAGGAAGGTCTTTACAGTGAGGGTGGTGAGGCACTGGAACAGGTTGCCCAGGGAGGTCATGGATGCTCCCTCCCTGGAGGTGTTCGAGGCCAGGTTGGATGAGGCCTTGAGTGAGCTGTACTAGTGGGAGGTGTCCCTACCTATGGCAGGGGGTTGGAACTAGCTGATCCTTGAGGTCCCTTCCAACCTTACCATTCTGTGATGCTATGATATGTTTGAGAAGGGCTTTAGACCTGCCTTGCAGTTACATGGAGTGATGTCTCTGAGAAGGTCTGCCAATAGAAGAGTAACATAGCCTCTCTGCTTTACAATTAAAGTGACTAAAAAAGACAGAACTGTAGGCTAAAAATTTCCAGTGACTAAATAAGACAGAGCTATAGGCTAAAAATTTCCAGCATGGAGTCTTGACTTTTTATAAGTCACACATTGAAACCGTGAGCCTCAAAGCCATGCAAGGGTGACTGAAAAGTCTTGCTTCACATCACATGGTTGCAGTGTTTCTGATTGTGTGCCTGGAACCCTAATTTCCTGGTATATCACTTTTTAAATTGGCATTAGCTAACTTTGAGAACCTTGTTTTGTGCATCAATTCCACTCCGTCTTTCCCCATAATTTACAGTGACTGTCACAGCATTTTTTTGTTCCAGTTGACTGGAAGCTCTAGATATGTCAAGCTGTGTACTGAGGGAAAAATCTACCCTCCATGTCCTTCACTGTGCTTGTTAAAAAACAGGAACAGGAATTTTATGATGCAGTGAATGTTCAATCAGCAAGGAAAAAGTGTTTAGGGAAAATGGACAAAAGTGTTTAGGACATGGAAGTGTTGGAGCGGGTCCAGAGGAGGGCCACAAAGATTATCAGAGGGCTGGAGCAGCTCTGCTATGAGGACAGGCTGAGAGAGTTGGGGTTCTGCAGCCTGGAGAAGAGAAGGCTTCGAGGGGACCTGATAGTAGCCTTCCAGTATCTGAAGGGGGCCTACAGGAAGGCTGGGGAAGGATTATTTACAAGGTCCTGCAATGACAGGACAAGGGGCAATGGGCTTAAACTGGCAGAGGGGAGATTTAGACTGGATGTTAGGAGGAAGTTCTTTACAGTGAGGGTGGTGAGGCACTGGAACAGGTTGCCCAGGGAGATTGTGGCTGCTCCCTCCCTGGATGTGTTCAAGGCCAGATTGGATGAGGCCTTGAGTGAGCTGTACTAGTGGAAGGTGTCCCTGCCTATGGCAGGGGGTTGGAACTGGATGATCCTTGAGGTCCCTTCCAACCTTACCATTCTATGATTCTATGAAAATCAGTATCTTAAAACAGGTGATATACTTGGTGTGGGGAACAAAAGTCAAACTTATGTGTACACAATCATAGAATCATAGAATGGTAAGGTTGGAAGGGACCTCAAGGATCATCCAGTTCCAACCCCCTGCCATAGGCAGGGACACCTCCCACTAGTACAGGTTACTCAAGGCCTCAATTACACAAACTGTAATTCAGGGTACTTAAAGGCTGTTTAGTTACTTAAAGAAAAAACTTTTATGCTTTGAAATGCAACACACAAGTCTTGAGGTTTTTCCCTTCCTTGGCCCCCCCCAGCCCCCCAGCTATGTCAGTCTAATAAAAGATATTACCTCTCCCTGCAAACTTTGCTTCACATATCCATAGATCACTGCAGATCGCTGTTCCAAATTAGCTACAGTTTTCTGAGGGCACACTGGCAAGTATGATTTTTGGGGGTAATCTGAGAAGCCGAGTTTAGCCAGTGTGGCAAAGCGGTATGCTGCTGCCAGTCCACATGAGCAGCCTCATCTGGATTCAGTTTTGTAGCTGAGGCACTGCTTTCCTGGTGAGATGTCGGCAGGCACCTCTGCATGGTTTGATTGGATAGTTGTTTTTCATAATTCTGAGCCTGTCTCTTAGGTTTAAGGCAACCCAATCTTTCCTGATTGTCATCTTCTTTTCTGAACAGATGCAGACGCTGTATGCTTTTGATGAAGAAGAAACAGAAATGAAAAATAAAATAGTTGAAGACTTGAAGACAGCTCTGCGGACTCAGCCCATGAGGTAATGTTGTTCCTCTTTCATCACAATTTAGTGCCTCCCTACGGTCAGATGTGACATGGGAAAGAGTGGCAAGGACAGAAACCTCATTGTCTCACTCCATACAAGCCCCTCTGATAGTTCAGACAATTCACAGAGAGCCTTACAGTCTGTGGTCTCCATCTGCCTGCTCGGGAGGGCACGCTGATGCTGAAGTATGTAGCATCAGGAAAACAAAAGGTTAATTAAGACTGTTGTGAAAAACCTGTGGCATATATGTACAAACACAGGTAATGACTCTGAAGATTGGATTTTAGACTTCATAGTCCCTTGCATGTCCCATGTAATTTGATTCACGTTGGGCAAAATCTCAACCTCTGCTCTGAACTTTGAATTCAGGCTTCTCCTTATCTTCAGTAATGTGAACTGTTTGATGCAAGGCAGCTAATCCATCTGACATCACCTGGTTTGGCATTCTCCCTGTGCTGTGTGTAACTGTTGGGTCGAGAAATGTAAGAGGCTTTATTGTGCACTGTGTCTTTGAAGGGAAGGTCATCTTTGTTTTTCTGGGAACAAAGCTCTGAAAAATAGCAAACGAGCTAGCAAGGAAAGCTTTTCCATCTGACAGAAGAGCTTTGTGCAGAAGCAATAACTATAACTGATATGATCTTAAGAAACACTCAGTCAGGAAGTTTCTGAGTATCTTTGTATTTGGCCCAAAATAGGCTAAATGCATTTGCATCGAATTTTTTGTGTCGAGAGAGCTTCAGCAGTGCCTAAGCAAGCAGAGGGTTTTGGGGTGGCAGAACTTAACCAAAGCAACCGAAATAATTAGATAAAAACAACCCAGAAATTATCTCCAAGAATTTGCATTGCAGTTATGTTGACCTGAAGTGAAGATATTTCTGGAACTTCTTGTGGACTGAGCTACTGATTGTGCATCTCCCCCTTCACGATGTTTAAAGTGTTGGCTGCATGGAACTTCTCTGATAGCAAGTGTGAGGTAGAATGTGCTAGGTTAAACCTCAGGTTTTTACCTCCTGTAAGAGAACACAAAGCCAGATTCTGGTACTTTCTGAGGCATAAAGATTCATCAGGCTTTGGTAATTTTAGCATGTGCTAAAAAAAAAAAAAAAAAAAAAAAAAATGT
>VWZE01012786.1:20837-83116 GCA_013396675.1 Eubucco bourcierii
TTTTTTTTTGCAGTGTAATGTAGTATGTGATGTGCATTAGCGTGTCACTGAAGATTGCAGTTAAGGATGTGTTTCCTTGTACAGCATATAGTTACTTTTCATTATGATTAAGTATCTATTGAATCCGTATTTGTTACTGTATTGAACTGGTTGGGGCCAAATGCTAGATCATGTAGTTCACACCGAAGAGCAGCATAATGGGCTGCTTCAGCAGACAGATAAAAATGGGCTTGGCGAGGCAAAAAGGCTATGGTGCATATTCTTGTTTCCACCAAAGAACACAATGCTGCATTGCAGCAGGAATCCAGTTTGTGCACTGAGTACTGTAACACAGTGTAACTCTTGTTGAAATAATTATCTGTACACAGATTCCCCCAGTGATAGCCATTCTTCACAGTCACACAACTCCCACGAAGCCTGCTGTGCTCCTGCAGTCGTCTTTCTGCCTTTCTCACTTAAGTATGATGGACATAGCTATCTCCCACATACTCTCTGCACCAGTGGCCTGATTCCTTTTTTGCAGACTCACAGCAATACTTTGCTTCTACATTGTTGGCTTTCCTTTTTCTATATCGGTTGTTCCCATCATGCTTTTTTTTCTGCTAAGCTTGTAGACTTGTATTTGAGATGCGTTTTATAGATTTTCTTTGAGGTACGAAAGCTCCTTTTCACTTCTGCATATAGTTCTCATCCGGTGATTTCATATAGACTGGAACCTTTGGCATAAATATCAGTCCATATCTTTTATGAACATCTGCTGTGGTGAGAATCGTGACATTCAGTCTAGCAGTCCTCTGCTGGATCATGCTGGTTTCTTCCCTGGAAGTCAAGGTGGAGATTCTTTGAATAAGAACACAGGGTACTGTAAGCTTGTGGGACTGGACTGCTACGCTGCGGTACCACAGTCTGCCTTCAAAGCAGAGATTACAGCAATGTGAGCTGGCTGCAGCTTTATATTGCATTTTGCTACTCCCGCAGCAGCATGTTGGTGTGTGAACTGCTCCACTGGAGAAGAAAGCAAGAGTGCTGAAGAACAGAATGCATTCAGATTTGAATATAGATAATTTTGTCAAATTGCTATGTTTTCATCAGACGTGAAAATAAGAGAATAAAAGAAATAAAGTACACTGTTTAGAAAAGAATGGAAGACTTCTCCTATGAAAAATCTACTTGATTTGATAAGTTGTTTCCAAAAGTTTGTTTATGCTCACTCAGGCTATCGATTAATTTGACCAAATGAAGCTTTTTTTTTTTTTTTTTTTTTTTTTTTTTTTTTTTTTTTTTTTTTTTTTTTTTTTTTTTTTTTTTTTTTTTTTTTNTTGATTTTGAAAGAGAATTCAGTGTAAAAAATAATTGTGTTTTAATTCATCAGAAAAGCTTTGCTAGGAGTTACTTGGTATTTAGTTGTTGCAGTATTACAGTGGGATGTTTTAAACATGAAATTGCTTTATAAATATCTTTTTCTAGGGACTTGTGCTGTAGCTGCAAGAATATGAGGCTGTTGCACCGATACTTTCAAACTCATAAGCAAATGAGGTTTTTTTCTGCCTGCTTTTCTCCAACAGTCACCATCCTCACACCTTCATTGTTCACTGGATCTATGCAATTGAGAGAACTGGAAGTGTGATTTTTGTCTGGTCAATATCTGGATATTGGTGTGTGGATCTGTCTGGTGGAGATGTGACAAGAGGCTGCCTGACAATCATAGAATGGTAAGGTTGGAAGGGACCTCAAGGATCATCTAGTTCCAACCCCCTGCCATAGGCAAGGTCACCTCCCACTAGTACAGCTCACTCAAGGCCTCGTCCAACCTGGCCTTAAACAACTCCAGGGAGGAAGCAGCCACAACCTCCCTGGGCAACCTGTNCCCAACTCTCTCAGCCTGTCCTCACAGCAGAGCTGCCTTAACCCTCTGATCATCCTCGTGGCCCTCCTCTGGACCCGCTCCAACACTTCCATGTCCTTCCTGTGCTGGGGGCTCCAGAAATGCACACAGTACTCCAGGTGGGGTCTGACGAGAGCAGAGTAAAGGGGCAGAATCCCCTCCCTTGCCCTGCTGGCCACGCTGCTCTTGATGCAGCCCAGGACTCGGTTGCTGTCTGGGCTGCATGTGCACACTGCAGCCTCATGTTGAGCTTTTCATCACCCCAGACCCCCCAGGTCCCTTTCCTCAGGGCTGCTCTCCAGCCATTCACCACCCAGCCTGGAGTTGTGCTTGAGATTGTGCCTACCCAGGTGCAGGACCTTACGCTTGGCCTTGTTGAATCTCATGAAGTTGGCCTGGGCCCACCTCTCCAACCTGTCCAGGTCCCTCTGCATGGCATCCCTGCCCTCTAGCAAGTCGACTGTGCCACATAAGATTGATTAGCAGTGTAACGGGAAAGTGAAGCAGGCAACAGTGGACAGACCTAGTCCAGCTCCCTTACTAGGCATAGTGGAGAAGAAAGGTAGGGAGAAAAGGGTATGCAGCAAATTTTTTTGATTTATGTTCTGGTGTTTGGACTAATGAAATTCCTTTGAATCTTGTTGAAAATGCTTGCAGCTTGGTCAGTGGAGGCTTTGCAGGTCTTATCTCCCTGTGCCAGCGTTTCTGGATGCAGGCCTGAAGCTGAAGTAAAAGTTCCATTACAAACCCAGATCTCCCAGGATGGTAATTTGGGTCTGAATTCTCAGTTGCAAGGGATTATTACTGCTTAATCTGTTAATAATGTGGCAGTATAATCAGGTTACTTTACTTCAGCTTGCTGATGCGTTAGGGGTTGATTGTATTTCTGTAGAAGAAAATAACAAAATTCTCACTGTGTTCTGAGAAAGTAACTTGGAGTCTGCAGTTTGCTTGATGTGTCAAACAGCTCACTGTTGTATCTTTCAATATGAATAAGAATTTGAGATTTTAATGTATCAAGGGCAGTGTGAGTTGAGACATCATAAAAATGTCTGATCATCTTAAAAATGATGATTAGAGGGCTGGAGCACCTCTCCTGTAAAGACAGGCCTAAAAAGCTGATATAACATGTTCAACCTAAAGAAGGGGAAGCTCTGGCAGGACCTTAAAACAGCCTTCCAGTACTTAAAGGGGGATCTGTAGGAAAGATGGGGAGGGACTTTTTATCAGGACCTGTAGCAACTGGCCAAAGGTTAATGGTTTTAACCTGAAAGAGAGTAAGTTTAGATTAGATGTTAGGAAGAAATTCTAGATTAGATGTTAGGAAGAAATTACTGTGAGAGTTGCAAGACATTGACAGGTTTCCCAGAGAAGCTGTGTATGTTACATCCCTAGGAATGGTCAAGGCCAGTTTGAATGGAGCTCTGAGCAATCTTCTCTAGTGAAAGGTCTCTACCTACAGAATCACAGAATATTAGAGGTTGGAAGGGACCTCCAGAGATCATCGAGTCCAACCCCTCTGCTAAAAGCAGGATCCCTTAGGGTAGTCTACACAGGAACGCATCCAGGTGAGTTTTGCAAGTCTCCAGAGAAGGAGACTACAAGCTCTCTGGGCAGCCTGTTCCAGGGCTCCATCACCCTTACTGTAAAGAAATTTCTCCTCATGTTGAGGTGAAACCTTCTGTGTTCCAGTCTGTACCTGTTGCTCCTTGTCTTACTGCTTCTGACCAGTGAAAAGAGACTGGGCCCCTCCACTTGACTCCCACCCCTCCAATATTTATAGACATTGATGAGATCCCCTCTCAGTCTTCTCCAGACTAAGCAGCCCCAAGGCTCTTCCTCTCTTCATAGGGCACCTGTGGCAGGGGTGTTGGAATTAGATAATCTTTAAGGTCCCTTCCAATACAAAGCAACCTGGCAAAATTTCTAACTAATTTGTTTGATTTAATAAGTTCTTTCCAAAAGTTTGTTTATGTTAACTTGGATTATTGATTAGTGTTAATTCAGTGACAGAATAATCTTCTAAATATTCTTCTAACTGGACCGTGAACTATTCAGCAATTTCTGTTAAATTCTTTCAGCCAGTACAGATGCTTGCCAAGTCAGTTTAAGGAGATTTTACATAAGGAAAGGGATACCATCATTTATGTGTTCATTTCAATTGTAGAAAAGTCCAGAGAAACAATATTTTCTTCAGTGAATGTGCTAAGAAAACCTTCCCTTCATTGTTTTCAGCCGACACATGGCATCACCTGAGTTATGAAAAGGATGAGTGAGACTCCCTGGAAATCAGTGTGAAATCAATTGATCAAATTGTGTGAGCTAGGTCTTGAGAGGAAGAAAAAAATGCAAAACACAACCTACAAATAAACAGCTTTAGTATGGTTAAGTTAGATTATAGACCTTTTAATCCAAAGTGTTGGTTATAGTAATGTCTGAAAATACGTTACAGGATTTAGGTCTTGGAGGTTGAAATTATTCCAATAATGACTGAGTCTACAATACTGGTTTCTGTAGACCATTAATAAAAATGGTTTGTAAGTAGATGGTTTTTTAATGATACTTAAGACAAGCAGTCCTGTCACATAATGCTGTATTTACAGAATCATGGAATTTTTAGAGGTTAGACCTCCAGAGATCATGGAGTCCAACCTCTCTGCCACGGCAGGGTCAGTATTGCTGCATAAGGCTGTGTAGAGGGTAACTAGTAATGAACTAACTGAAAGAGCAGTTTAACAGAATTTGGCATGGTGTATCTTAATTATTATTTGATGCTAATGAAATAACTTTAGTACTGGACTAGATCCAAATAGCATGGGAACTTTAAAATAGTATTTTGTAGATGGAGGTGCTGAAGTTCAATATGGTGATATTAAAAAAGACCAGATTTCTTCAGTGCTTTGTGTTTTACCCAAGCTGTGCTGCTGAGTTAGTTCACTAGGTGTTTCCCCACTCAGTCTTTACTTGGAAGCCTTCATCTCTAGACCTAGCTTAGGCTCAGTAGCCTTGTATCTGCTTTTTTGCAGGTTTGATTTGGATCAAAGAGGGAGGCTTCCATGATTGTCTTGGAATGTGTTCTGGAAGTGCTGAGTGCGGAGCTGCACACTCCTTGCACAAAGCTCCTGGACTCACACTTTTGTGGTAGTGTCTGGTGAGGTAGGAGTCTTCATGTTTTTGGATACTCACTCCTTTAGTACAGAGGTCAAACTATTAAATGGGACAGTTGGAGATCACCTGTGGGTTGGTGATTAATCTGGAAGGGCTGTCCTGCATCCTTGCTGCAGTCTATACAGTTAGAGAAACAGTAGTATTAGAACCCAACCCCAGTCTGCTGAGCATGACCCCCACGTCTTCTCAAGCCCCTTCAAGTCTGTACAGCTACAGTACTATGGGAAACACCCTGCTTAATGGAAGGTTAATGCAAAGGGAATTAATATGATACTGTGCTAGGAATAAAAGTATCAAGTCCAGCTTATTTTGAAGTGTAGTAATGCAATGTTTAATGCATGACTTGACAGAATGATGCAATTTCTGTTGGAATTGACTCATCTGTGAGAGTTCCAGATAAATCATATTGCCATGCTGCAAGTTGCTCTATCTAAAATGATTAGTACAGGTATGACCTGTTAAAAAGATGTTAATAAATAGTGATAGGTGGCTTGTGCCTTTCTGACCTAAAATATCTTCTGTTTGTTACAGTTAGAAAAAGATTTCGGACCTACAGATGAATTGATGTAGTTTCGTATGTGTAGCTATTACACTAAGTACAGAGAGAAATTGTTTAATTTTCATGTACTCCCTGAACTTATTACTAATTAAATGAGAAGCTGCTCTAATTTACATGAGTGGAATAAAAGGAAAAGTTTGAAATGTGACTAAAAGTAGTGTGTGATGTACCAGGTGCTGTGGCTTGTAGTCCCAAAGCTATCTTAGGACTGCTTAAATGTTTCAGCTTCATGTATTACAGGCATTTGCATTCTGGTTCTACCTAGGTATCTCAGAGCTAAGAGCTACAGAACCATACATGGACCAGAACAGGGTGTAGACCTTTAAAGAGTATAATCCAAAAGACAACATAAATAAAAAGAGACCTGAACAGGCAATCATTAGCCCAGGTGTAGGGAAAATGGTATTAGGATTTCTCTATCATCTTAACAATTCTTTCTCCCCATAACACTGCTCTGTGTAGAGCTGAAGCACTCTTTTAAAGAACTGGTATTAGTCAAAATAAAACCTGGTGCTAGTTCTACTGTGCATCCAAAGGAAAGTTTATAGTGCCCCGAGCCCTTCCAGAGACAGTGATGATCATGGAGCATATCACAAACCAAGGCTCTACTGTGCTTAAAAATGTGGGCTGACTGCCAGAGCTGGAGCTGCTGAGAGGAAGCAGTAACAGGAGGGAGAGGGCAAGTGAGAAGGCAGTGACAGGAGTCTAGAGGATGAATGAAAAGAGCTTATAATGGAGTTCAGTAGGCAACTAGAGTGAAGGTCAACTTCCAAATCCTTGGAAACTATGAAAAAGGTAATTGTCCTGTCAGCCACAAGGCTGTTAATAGTACTTGTGGTGACAGTGGTTGTAGTTCTGTTGTTGTGAAGTCTTATCCTGATAAGCTGTGGGCTGTGTTGCAGTGACTTAACTTCTTTTCTTCTGGCCTGTCACTGAAGCAGCCAGGAGCTGCTGGATCTCTCAATTATTGTGCTAACAGTCCAGTAATAACTTGCAGTTCTCAGCTGTGAGTGAGTTCATCGCAACAGGGTACAACCTTCATCCTATGGGCAGATGTTACAGAAAGTCCGTAAGCAAAAGCTGAAAGGCCTCATGTATGTCGGAGTAATTTCTGATTCCCTTCAGTTAGCAGTTCTTGTCTTCCCTCTTCAGGGTTTTCATGAAGCTTAACACATAATCTAAATCCCTTTTAAGACTCTTAATTGTGCAGATGGCTTTGCGTGTACCAGTTTTGTGCCATGTGATTAGAGAATAATGTCTCAAAAAAGCATTCCTCCCCAAAATCTTTTGGTTACCTTAGCGAGGCAGCTTGCAAGCAACTCTGTCTGTCTGTCTGTCTATTTAAACTATCCATTGTGTTAAACACCTATTCAAGTGCAGGTATTTATTATGTCTTCAGAAACCTGTTTGAAACAGCAGGTTTAGTTGCAGCTTTTCAGATAGGTTATTAAAGACAGGAAATAAACACATCAAAGCTCATAGGAGATGAGCATCTCACCTTTAAAAGTGTGATTGTGATATTCAGTGATGGAGAATGCAGGAAAGTAATTCACCCTTGCTTTCGAAGCATTAGGTGCCTCCTATGTATGTAAATTTTAATTGCTGTACAACTTTCTGAAATTAGGAGAACTTTTTATCTGCTTTGTTTAAAATGTGTTTTTAGTAAGTTTAAATCCAGCTGTTAACTCGGGAAGTAATGTAACTTGGCTCCTAAATTTTATGTAAAGTACATACCCCATGTTGCGGCTGATAAGAAGAATCTTGTTATGCTGTCAAAATATGAGCAGTTAGCCTGTCAGTCTATAGGGAATTACCCAAACCAACCCCAAACTCTCAGCAAGTAAATAAATACATTCTACATAAGTCTTTAAGACCAAACAGTGGACTTAATTCCTACAATTTGGAAGTGATTTAGCAAACCTTTCTTCACTTTTAACTAGAGAACACGTTTAGATTCTCTTTTAAGTAGAGAAAAGCAGATTTAGATTGGAGGTTAGGAACAAGTTCTTTGCAGTGAAGGTAGTGGAAGACTGGAACAGGTTGACCAGGGAGGTAGTTGAGGCCTCATCCCTGGAGATATTCGAGGTAAGACTTGACAGGGCTCTGAGCAACCTGATCTAGTTGAGGATGTCCCTGCTGGACTGCAAAGGGGTTTGGACTAGATGACCTTTGGAGGTCTCTTCCAACCCAAACCATTCTGTGATTCTGTTGTGGTAGGCCTAACAGATTCTTTTTCTCCTCTTCTCAAATCATTGAGAAAAGAAGAAATGGGTAAACTGAAGCATATGATTTCTATTTTTTTTTCTGCATGATTTTGTAATATGTTTTTTAATTTTTTTTTTCCACAGATACTTTCAAACGTTTAGAAGCAGAAGTCCTTACTCTCAGTCCTGGGGTATCAAAGACTCATCAGGCACCATCATCAGTCTGTTTCCTCAGTATATACCAGAGGGATAGCTTTCTTCAGTGCCTGTCCATCTCTGCACTTGACTTTTTCCTGTTTTTCTCATATTACAAATGCCTAAGAACAGCAAAGTAGTGAAAAGAGAACTAGATGATGATGTCATTGAGTCAGTTAAGGACCTTCTTTCTAATGAAGACTCTTCAGATGATGCCTTTAAGAAGAGTGAACTGATGGTTGATGACCAGGAAGAAAAAGACACAGATGTTGAAGAAGGCTCTGATGTAGAAGATGAAAGACCTGCTTGGAACAGCAAACTCCAGTATATTCTGGCACAAGTTGGATTTTCTGTGGGATTGGGGAATGTGTGGCGATTCCCATATCTGTGTCAGAAAAATGGTGGAGGTAAGTCTTGTGTTAACTAGTTGTAGCTAAATGATTGGACTGACCCTTAAGACTTCAAAGTTGTCACAGATATCCACAGTAAAACCTGCTTCAGTGTGTCAGGATTTTCTTTAAATTTCTGGCAGAGCCTCTGAGGAAAAACACATCAGTTCAAGTAGCAATTCTTACAAGGTTCCCTTTCCACATTTTAGGGGATAAAGTTCTTGATATGATCCTTTCACAACCAATGATTTAATTTCTGTTACTAGAATATTCCAGTGAGCGTTAAACCACAACAGACCCTAACTAGTGGCTGAGCAAAACACATTTATGAAGAGGTAGAGTTACTGAGGATGTGGGTATTATTGTGCTAATGTTTTTTTACAGTACTTAGACAATAAATCTAGACATTAAATCTGGGTCCACTTAAAAGCCCAGTTCCACTTTTAAATACCGAAGCAGTTAGCAGTTTTATTATTTAGCATCACTAAACTTCACACCTTAACTTTTTAGTTGCTTTTAGCTCCTAGGCTATTTGATTGTAATTTACTTTCTGGAAGAAGACCGAAACAATGTTGGAGGAGAAAGGATTTTTTTTTTCTTCTTTTTCTCTTTCTTTTTCTTTTTTTTTTCACTTTGTTGCTGATGATGAACAATTGAATTCATTACATTAAGGGAATGCATCCGTTTTGTGCTGTTATATAGTTAACTATTGTCCTAAATAACAAGTAACTTTTCTCATAGAACAACAACATCAAACTGTTTGTTAGTTTTCCTTTTATGGTCTTGAACCTCAGTATGAAGTAGGAGGCTGAAGACCTTTCTTTTCCTTAGTGGAAGATCTGCTTTATCTTATGCTATACTATTAGTGCACATCCTGTTGTATCTAATTACTTAGCTGGAATCAAAACACACCTTCTGTCACTTCTAATGATAGAAAAAGAGAATCTGTATTATAAAATAGAAAATAAAGAACAATGTGGGTTGATTTTTTTTCCTGCTGGATTTTAAATGTTGAATGACAAAACTGATGTAATTGAGGAGTATGGAAATGAGCCTGGAATGTAATCAGAGTATAATTCTGTAATTTATTTGTTTTCTCAGACAGTTCAAGCATTAAAAATTGACTTTATACTTTCAGATGTTCCATCTGCAGGATAAACTCTGGATTCTTTAATAACCTTCTTAGTGTAAAATTTTGTTTGCCACTCTCATTTATGTCTTTCCTCTGGAAAGAAAGTCTTTAAGTGGTTGATTTAATAATTTTCATGAAATGTAAATATTTTTTTTAACTGTGTTAACTAAGAAAACACATTGTATTTTCTCAAAACTCCTGGTTTTTCAGTGGATGACAGTCTGATCTAGTCTACTAGATACAATACAAATTTGATTATGTATCACTGCTAGTTGAAAAAATACAGTTGCTACCTAACAGTTTTTAAAGCAAACTGCTTCACAGTTTAAGCATAGCTCTTAAAATATTTAGATTCTGCACCTTTGCATCCTTAGTATATTGTGAGGATGTGGTCCAAAGGATAATCACAGAATCACTGAACCTTAGAGGTTGGAAGGGACCTCCAGAGATCGAGTCAAACCCTCCTGCAAAGGCAGGATCACCCAGTGTCATTGGCACAGGAGTT
The DNA here is from genome assembly GCA_013396675.1 of Eubucco bourcierii. Classification (NCBI taxonomy): domain Eukaryota; kingdom Metazoa; phylum Chordata; class Aves; order Piciformes; family Ramphastidae; genus Eubucco; species Eubucco bourcierii. The sequence continues at coordinate 30,875 of VWZE01012786.1, forward strand.
CATCGAGGCAGGTTTTGAAGATCTCCAGAGAAGGAGACTCCACAACCTCTCTGGGCAACCTGTTCAAGTAGTCTACCATCCTCACTGTCAAGAAGTTTCTCTGCATCTTGAGGTGAAACCTTCTGTGTTCTAGTTTGTATCCATTGCTCCTTGTCTTACTGCTGTGCACAACCAAAAAGAGATTGACCCCATCCACTTGACATCCACCCCTCAGATATTTGTACACATTGATCAGATCCCCTCTCGGTCGTCTCTTCTCCAGACTAAACAGTCCCAGGGCTCTCAGTCTCTCTCCATAGGGGAGATGTTCAAGTCCCTCAGTCATCCTCATGGCTCTCTGCTGGACTCTCTCAAGCGGGTCCCTGTCTCTCTTGAACTGGGGAGCCCAAGACTGGACACAGTATTCCAGGTGGGGTCTCACTTGGACAGAGTAGAGGGGAGAACAACCTCCCTTGCCCTGCTGGACACACTTTGCTTGCTGCACCCCAGGATACCATTGGCTCTCTTGGCCACAGGAGCACATTGCTGTCCCATGCAGAACTTGCTGCCCACCAGCACTCCAAGATCTTTCTCCTTGGAGCTACTTTCCAGCAGGGCAGCCCCCAGCCTGTACTGTTGCCAGTTGTTGTTCCTCCCCAGATGCAGGTCCCCGCATTTCTCCTTATTGCACATCATGCAGCTGAAACAAATGTAGAAGGTTACTGTATTTTTCAAGTTACATCAAGGATGACTAGGAGGAGAGAAGTTCTTCTGTAGTATCAAGATAATAATGGTTATGTTGTCTCCTATGATGACTTCAGAAATTATTTTCAAACTCTCTACTCACTATGGGTCATGTCATTTTTATGTTGGTTTTGTTTTTTTGTTTGTTTGGTTTGGTTGAGTTTGGGGGTTTTTTTTCCCCTCCTGAATACTTGAAAGAACTTACATCAAAACCAGTGTTTATATTTCACTTCTAGCAATAATGTTGCCAAACATGGTATACGTTTTAGTACCAAGAGAGACAGTTTACCAGTTAGCCCATTATGGTGCTAGGCTAAAGAAAAAAAATGTATCACAGGAGTGCTGTGTACAGCATTAACATTTATCACTTCCTTCTCGTGAAAAAGCATGAGGTATTTTTTCTAGGTTTTTGGGTTTTTTTCTTTTTTTAATTCCTTCTGAAGCTGAGGTGAATTTTTCCATGCAGAAGATTTTAAAGCCAAAATGTACACAGAAAGTTTCTTCACGGTAGAATGATTTTGAATATATGGAGAGGAGACCTGGGGATTCTGAGCTACACAGAACTGTAACACTCAGAAGGGTGATTAGCAGATAGATGTAGCAGCCCATGTAACTAATTGTAGGATGCTGCTCAAGGCCAGTACATGTAATTTATTGTTCACATTCAAAAATTATCCAATATTGTAATTCCAAGGACTCCTGCGCTGGTAATTAAGAGACATGCTGAGCTGTTTCTATACTGATTCTATTTTATGATGAAGTTCTGGGCCCCTCAATTTAAGAAAGACATTGAAGTGCTTGAGCATGTCCAGAGAAGGGCAATGAGGCTGGTGAGAGGCTTCGAGCACAAGCCCTATGAAGAGAGGCTGAGGGAGCTGGCATTGTTTAGCCTGGAGAAGAGGAGGCTCAGGGGGGAACCTTATTGCTGTCTACAACTACCTGAAAGGTGGTTGTAGCCAGGGGGAAGTTACCTTCTTCTCTCAGACGTCCAGCACCAGAACAAGAGGACACAGTCTCAAGCTGTGCCAGGGGAAGTTTAGGCTGGAGGTGAGGAGAAAGTTCTTCACTAAGAGAGTCATTGGCTACTAGAATGGGCTGCCCAGGGAGGTGGTGGAGTCACCGTCCCTGGAGGTGTTCAAGGCAGGTTTGGACGTGGCACTTGGTGCCATGGTCTAGTCTTGAGGTCTGTGGTGATGGGTTGGACTTGATGATCTTTGAGGTCTCTTCCAACCCTGGTGATACTGTGAAGATGTCTTAAGAGTACTTTGAGCTATATCTAGCTTCAAGGAAAGGCTGAAACAAAATACATGCCCAGAGATGCTGTGGTTTGGTGCGGACTCCAGAGCACAGAAGCCCTCTGCAGCTGTGTATAACAGCTGTATAATGCACAGTTGTGTAGTCCATGTATGTCCAAACTATATCACCCTGAAACTTATACTATTTTCCATTATGCCCCTTGTGGAGAGGCACAAAGTCAGAACGAAACTCAGCAGGTTTGAATGTTCAGAAGAACAGCACTTCAGGTACTGTGCACAAGCCCTGCAGTATTGAAGTGGACTTCTGGCTGCTCACACCAGGGTTGTGTCATGTATAATGTCATATGGAGATTTAACACCACCTTTATTTAACTCATTTAGTGGAATCTGACTGATAAATACATTGATACTGCACCATAAAACACCCACATCAGCCCAGTCTTTAAACATGTGCTTAATTTGCAGCCTTGTGGTTAAGGTTGTGGACTGGGACACTGAAGAGCTGGGTTCAGTTCCTGCTCTAGTACAGTCATCCAGTGGGATACTGGGTAAGTCACTTAGGCCCCAACTTTCTTGAGCTGTTTAGGCTTGCGTCTGCTCAGCTATGCAAAACCTGTCTGATTAAGACCTCAGGTACCATTTACAGTAGTGATAAATGATTTTAAAAAACTATGCACTGTTGGCTTTCAGCAAATTGTATGGTCACATTTTTAAAGACAGTGATGCTGAAGTTTCTCATGTGTCCAGTTCTGCGACGCTCAATTTAAGTAAGATGTTGAGGTGCTTGAATGTATCCAGAAGTCACCAAGGCTGGTGAGGGGGCTGGAGCACAGCCCTGTGAGGAGAGGCTGAGGGAGCTGGGGGTGTTCAACCTGGAGAAGAGGAGGCTCAGGGCAGACCTTATTGCTCTGTACGACTACTTGAAGGGAGGTTGTAGCCAGGTGGGGGTTGGTCTCTTCTGCCAGGCACCCAGTGACAGAACAAGAGGACACAGCCTCAAACTGTGCCAGGGCAGGTTTAGTCTGGATGTTAGGAAGAAATTCTTCACAGAAAGAGTGATTGGCATGGGAATGGGCTGCCCAGGGAGGTGGTGGAGTCCCCATCCCTGAAGGTGTTTAAGAGGAGACTGGATGAGGCACTTGGTGCCATGGGTTAGTTAATTAAAAGGGTTAGATGATAGGTTGGACTCAATGATCCTAGAGGTCTTTTCCAACGTGGTTAATTCCGTGATTCTGTGTGATTTGCAGTTTGAAGTATCAGTATACTAATCTCAACAGAAATTTTGAGAGAATGTTGGTGCTAAACCAAGGGTATTTGATGGTATTCTTTGCCTTGCATATTCTTGACACAGATAATCTCCTCCTTTTGGAATGTGGTTGTTACTCTATTTCTGTTTTTCTCACATTTATTTCCTTCTCTTCCTGTTGTCTCTTCATAGTAAACAGTAAGACTTTCACATTCTTTCCATTTTATGCACATGCAAAGTGAACCGTAAGAGACACTAAAGTGCTGAATGGGAATGTACCTGCTGCCTCAGCAGAAATAATCACAGAATCACAGAATGTCAGGAGCTGGAAGGGACCTGGAAAGCTCATCCAGTCCAACCCGCCTGCAAAGCAGGATCACCTGCACCAGTTCATACAGGAACTCATTCAGGCAGGTCTTGAATATCTCCAGAGAGGGAGACTCCACAACCCCCCTGGGCAGCCTGTTCCAGTGTTCTGTTACCCTCTCAGTGAAAAATCTTTTCCTCGTGTTTCCATGGAACTTCCTGTGCCACCCATTGCCCCATGTCCTATTGTTGGGCATCACCAAGCAGAGCCTGGCTCCAGCCTCTTGGCACTTCCCCTTTTGTGATGGGTTAGAGTGGACTCTTCCCCCAGTAACTTATTACAAACCTGCCCCATAGAGAAAGTAAATTCACTACAACTCAGAATTCGGTAAGTCAGAAAAAAGAAACTGTATTTTTACATTTTAAACTAAATATAACCATATAGAGAGAATAAACTACTACAACCTTAAAGAAAATGGGGGTGGGGTCAAGCAGAAGCAGCGAAGGGGAAGATACAAACTGTACTTCCAGATATAAAGCTTTTGATGCTCCAATGAAATTGTATTAACTTATCCCTTGTTGCCATTTTATGGCCTATCCCTGGAATGGCCACCTCTCCATTCAGAGACTCCAGTACACTTCCACTTTGAAATTTCTCTGTTCCTAACTTTTTTTTATGTCTGAGCTAGAAATGTAGCTCAAACGGCCACACCTTTGCATCTGTAGCAACCTGAATGAGGTCACCCCTCAGGCTCCTCCTCTCCAAGCTAAAGAGCCCCAGCTCCCTCAGACTCTCCTCATAAGTAAGATTTTTTTTTCTCCCTTCATCATCCTTGTGGCTCTGAACTGGACTCTCATAAGCAGTTCCCTGAAATAATCCTTCTTGAACTGAAGGGCCCAGAACTGGACATAATATTCCAGATGCAGCCTCTGCAGAGCAGAGTAGAGGGGAGGAGAACCTCTCTTGAGGTTATACATTCCTAATATATAAGTAGGTGCTTTGTAATGTGAGGAAATGGATAGGTAAATCATGCTGCTTAGTTCTGAGAAGAATTATTGCAACCTCAAAGCTGATAGATTGATTGTTCAGAGCTTGGTGTTCAGACCCAGTGCTGCTTAGATTCCATCATTGCATGGCATCACACCATGAAAATAAACAATAAACAAGATGGAACAACAACCTTCAGGTTGAGGTAAATAAGGTCAGTATTCTTTGTCTGGTCCACTAGTAGGTTTTTGTCAGATTTGTCTTTTTTTCCTCTTCTCATAGTCAGGACTGTAGTTATTCTATGCTTAGGATCTTTTTAAGGTCTTTATAATGGAAGATGATGTCAAATACATATTTCATGAAGAGCAAAGTAGCAAGTGGACCTGAATAGGAATGGATAGTACCAGAAAATCTGAGGCCTTCTGCACAGCTTAGGAAAATTTAACTTTTTCTGAAATAAACTCTAATCCATGAGATAAGCTGCTTGCTAAGGATGTTAAATGATAGGGAATTTCAATAGACTCCTAAAAACAGCTCTAGAAACTTGATGCTGGATGAAGGAACTTGAAGTAGGACTTTGCTGGAGTTGAGGATAAATCCCAAATTGGTTTCTGAACTTTGCTCAGCTTCACTCTCACCAGAGATGAATAAACTGATTATACAACTTAATAGCTCTGACTCTAAGCTTTTGCAGTCTTTAGATCTTTGCTTTGCAGCTTGCTCCAACATGCTGCAGTCTGCATTCCTCCAAGTCATTTTCTTTAACCTTACAATGACTGCAATCAAAAGTCCTAAGCTCTTTGAGTTAGTTGGCCAGCAGCACAGTACTCTATATTGTAGCATGAGAACCAGGCATTACAAAGTTAGGTTCTGGGTTGCTAATTGCTGATGTCTAAATGTTCTGTTAGTGCTAGTACTAAATATCCCATAGCACCAAGGAGAAAGCTGGACTCTGAACTCGTCACTGTATTTAGTGTAAGGATATAGTTGCTTGCAGTTAGTTTTACTGAAATAAAGAGAGTTGCATCCTTAAGTTAGAATTGTGTTTGACCACTTCCTGGCAATAAGACCTTAAGAAAATGAATTGTTATATATATATGTATAAAAAAAATTCTGTTAAAAGGTGAAGTAACAGTTGCATTTTCAGTACATCTTTCAGTAGATTGTGTGAATACAATGAGATCTGGATTTACAGTACTGCTTTTCCACCTCATGTCTGTAATCTCTGTTGGAGCCTGCTTAGCTGGGTAAAATCACTATTCTGTACATTGTGAAATTCGCCTTTCTGAGCATCTGAGATGCACATGGAGAAGTCAGCAGTCTTCTGAAACCCCTTATGATTGGGTGAAATTCAGAATGTCTTATGCACAGTGTTTTCTGCATTTACTCTATGAATTTGGTCTTGCTGCTCTGCTATGAGTCAAGATGCAGAGTTTTTTAAACACACATTAATCCAACTCCTGATGCCTCATTAGATCACCGAAACATTTAATCAAATGCCCAAAATTTTCACAGAAGCACACAACTAGTTCAGGAAATAATTCACTTTCAGCAAGGTTTGCCTCAGTGTTCCAGTGCTTTAGGAATTCAGTGTCTCTGAAGATGTATGGCAAAGATACAGGTACAGTTGCTCTTCACATGGGATCAAAAATGCTGTGCAGCAAATGATGCTGATTGAAACTTAAAGCTGTTGGAAGATTTCATATTTGTTGTGTGAAGTTCTAGTACTTCTTTTACTTTTATCTATACTTTGTCCTTTCACAGGTGCCTATCTTGTGCCATACTTAGTCTTGCTACTGATAATAGGAATTCCACTCTTTTTCCTGGAGCTTGCTGTGGGGCAGAGGATCCGCCGAGGGAGTATTGGTGTGTGGAATTATATCAGCCCCAAACTTGGAGGAATCGGATTTGCAAGCTGCGTAGTAAGTTTTTAACATTAATTGTGTGGTTTGCTTTCATTGTGTATGATTCACACTTTGTTCTGATGCAGAAAAAGGCCACAGATTTGTAGCTGGGGATCAAGGTCGGTTTGCAATGTTTCAGAAGACCTTAAAATGTTATTTAGTACACTACAAAATGTTGATACAGATGTGTCAGTAAACCCAGGCAGTTTGTGTTTTGTGCTGCCTTTGAAATTGGGAATTAGGGAGGAGAACAGTCTTCTGGAGAAAAATTGCCTATAAACTCACAGAATCATAGAATGTTAGGGGTGGGAAACGTCATCCAATCCAACTCCTCTGCCAGAGCAGGGTCACTTAGGGTACATTATGCAAGAACGCATCCAGACAGGTATTGAACGTCTCCAGAGAGGGAGACTCCACAGCCCCTCTGTGCAGCTTGTTCCAGGGCTCTGTCCCCCTTACAATGAAAAAGTTTTCTGTTCTGTTCCCATGGCACCTCTTCTGCTCCAGCTTGCCCCCATTGCCCCTTGTCCTGTTGTTGGACATCCTTGAGCAGACCCTGGCTCCATTCTCCCAACGTTGCCCTTCACATCTTTCTAACCATGAATGAGGTTACCCCTTAGGCTAACTGAAGAGCCCCAGCTCCCTCAACCTGTCCTCAGCAGGGAGATGTTCCAATTCCTTTATCATCTTTGTGGCTCTGCACTGGACTCTTTTAAGCAGAAAGTATAGGTGTTACGTGATAAATACTATATGAGCAAAATATTTATAATGTAAAATATTTAAAACATTTATGTATTTAAATTCTATTAGCAACTTTTTCTATATTGGTATTTGACCCTAGATTTTCTGTAATCAAATTCACATCTGGTTAACATTTGATCTATTTGGATTTGTGTGCAGGAGAACAAGATGAGAATCGTTGGGGTTTTTTTTTAAATTATTGATAACTAATAAATTCCTCTTATCTGAATATACAAATTTCTTGTCTCTTATTTAAGAACAGTTTAAAAATTGTTGCCCATTGTGAGACATGACAATCACCATCTCTGGGTTTTTTGTTGTTTTTTTAATGGTGAAACACAAAAAGGAAGACATTTAAAAGTCCCTTGTACTCAGTCCACCCTGTTATAGGATCAAAAATTGTTTTTTTTATCAATTGCCAGGATGGTCTATACAATAAATGAAGATGGAGCTTGTTGAGACCTTCCAGTATCTGAAGGGGGCTTTCGCTGGGGAGGGATTTTTAGGGTTTCAGGTAGGGATAGGTCTTGGGGCAGTGGAGCAAAACTAGAAGTGGGTAGATGCAGATTGGATGTTAGGAAATTCTTCAGCATGAGGGTGGTGAGACCCTGGAACAGGTTGCCCAGCTAGATGGTGGAAACCTCATCCCTGGAAGTTTTTTTTAAGACCAGACTGGATGTGGCTCTGAGGAACCTGATCTAGTGTGAGGCGGGGCTTGGACCTAGATGATTCTTGAGGTCCCTTCCAGCCCTGACAATTCTGTGATTCTATGATTTTGTAATTTAGGTGTTAATTTGTACTGTGCCCTCTTCAACAAATTAAATAATGAAGGCTTATATACAGATAAAGATGTAGAAAACTTTAGGTAATTTAATGGAACAAGCCATTCTGTTCTTACTTTAGTTAAAATGAGATTCAGTGGCTGATGTGCAGAAATAGGCAGTTCAGTACACTTTTTTTTTTTTAATGTAATATACAAATGTAGTTAATAAATGCAACATTTTTAATCTTTTTTTTTTTATAGGTATGTTTCTTTGTGGCCCTGTACTACAATGTCATTATTGGATGGAGTCTGTTTTACTTTTCCCAGTCTTTTCAGCATCCTTTACCATGGGACCAGTGTCCTTTAGTTAAAAATACTTCTCATACCTGTAAGTCTATATTAACATTCTTTAAAATCACCTGAAGTGTATAAGAGCAGAGATTTTGAAACACAAAGGGACCAAAAAAACCCCACAATTCAAAGAGCTATTTGTGGGGGAAAGTGTTGTGTGTAAAGCTGGTTTTACATCTCATTAAGATGGCACATTAAAATATTTGGAAAAAATACAACAAAGTGACCTAATAAAAACTGAATATATTGCATTTGGAAAGGAACAGCAATGCCAACAGCATTTTAAAGTGTAATGAAATTAGAGTGCTATTTAGCATAATGAAGAAAAAAGAATTCTGATTGTTTTTTCTGATGCCGATGCTACTTTTCATGCTTACTTGCTGAAAAACAAAGGTGGAAGAAGGATATTTCTATATTTAGAATCATAGAATGGTAAGGTTGGAAGGGACCTCAAGGATCATCTAGTTCCAACCCCCTGCCATAAGCAGGGACACGTCCCACTAGGGAGGTGTCATTTAGTCGGATGTTTCCTGACAAAACACATTGCATTGTTAACAAAGAAGAAATGGAAAACTAGAAACAAGAATGAAGTGGTTGTGATAAAAGCATTGTTTGGTTTGTAAAGCAATAGAAATGAGATAATTGATCATAGGTTTGCTCCTATAATGAGATAGTTTGACGTAGACACATACAACATCGTTAGAAGTTCTTCATCCCTTGGTTTTGGTAATCTTGTAATAATTACATGCTTTGCATTATTGAAATATCTCATTTCATTTTATTTCATATCTAAAATTTTCCATAATTATCTGTTGGGTTTGGTTTGGTTTCCTTTTTGCCTCTTTAATAAAGATTATAACCAGGGACATATGAAAAGTCATACAATGTTTCTGCAGTGTATTTGTTCAGAGTTGCTTGCTTCGGTTGTTTGACCTAGTCCGTATCTGTGAATGCCGGCACACCGTCCCACTGACTGTTTCATAAGCTATTGTGCGTTAATCAAGACACAGTCCTTCTTTACCTGCTCTTATTCTGGCTAAATAGTAAGATACTATTCCACTTCAGCAGAGGTGATCTGAACAAAGCTTGAACCACATTCGGTAACATCCTATAACTTTTGAAAGTTTATCGTCACAGAATCCTAGAATGGTTCAGGTTGGAAGTGACCACAGAGATCATCTACTCCAGCCTCTTTGCTGTGGGCAGGGACACATCTCAATTAAACTCAGCTACTCAAGTCCTCAGCCAGCCTGGCTTTCAACACGCCCAGGCAGGAGGCAGCCACAGCCTCCCTGGGCAGCCTATTCCAGAGCCTCTCCACCCTCTTACTGAAGAACTTCTTCCTAAGATACTTCTGTCCCTCATCTTAAAAATTATTTCCTTGTGTCCTACCACTAGACACCCTTATGAAAAGTTCCTCTGCAGCCTTCCTGTAGGATCCCTTCAGGTATTGGAAGGCAGCTCTAGGGTCCCCCCAGAGTCTTCTCTTCTCCAGGCTAAACAACCCCAGCTCCCTCAGCCTGTCCTCATTGCAGAGGTGCTCCAGCCCTTGGATCATCTTTGTGGCCCTCATCTGGACTCGCTCCAGCAGTTCTGTGTCCTTCTTATGATCGGACACCAGAACTGGATGCGGCATTTGAGGTGGAGTCTTACAGGAGCAGAGTGATGGTACACTGGAATAGGTTGCCCAGGGAGGTAGTTGAGGCCCCATTCCTGAAGATATTCAAGGTCAGGCCAGACAAAGTTGTGAGCAACCTCATCTTGTGCAGAATGTCCCTGTTCACTGTGGAGAGATTGGACTGGATGATCTTTGGAGGTCCTTTGAAACCCAGACTTTGCTATGATTCTGTGATCAAGGCCTGCCTACATTTACCACTTACTAAAGTGAAAAATAAATTCTGCCTAGGACTCAGATTGACCATGTGCAGATGAACACACTGTCGCAAAACGGTGTTTTAAAAATTTATACCCAGAGCTTTCCGCAAATACCAGACACTTTTTATTGTAGAGAGTGCCCTAAGGCTCCTTGTAGATTAAGTTTCACGGTAAATGGTGGCATAATTACAAATACTAGGAACTGGCAGAGCGTTGTTATGAAATGTTGGGAAAATACTTGAGTCCTGAACCCATTCTGTGCTTGCTAACATCTCTTGACAGTTGTGGAGCCTGAGTGTGAGAAAAGTTCGGCAACCACTTATTACTGGTACAGAGAAGCACTGAATATTTCTAGCTCTTTGTCTGAAAGTGGGGGTTTAAATTGGAAGATGACTATCTGCTTGCTGGCTGCCTGGGTCATGGTATGCCTAGCCATGATCAAAGGCATTCAGTCTTCAGGCAAAGTGAGTACCCTCTTTGCTTAAGTGACAGTGTTTTGCTTTGAAACATTTAGCAGCGTTTTTGTTCACCACTCCCTCTGTTTGCTCTCTCATGAAATCTGTAGGAGCAGGTTAGAAGCTGTGACTCACCCAAGTATTTGTATAATCTCAAGTTGAGGACTATGAGAAGTTAAGCATCAAAACTGTAGTAATTTTAGTGGGAATTGTAGTAATTTAGTGGGAACTGAGATCTGAAGAAGAATCATTTCTGTTCCCGTCGACATAACTGTTGCAAATAACTGTACCTCAGCTTTATTGTGCAGTATAAGGTATCCAGGTTTCCATGTGTTCTCCCAATATGATTGCAGTGCACTGAGGTCCTCAAAAGGCTTTACCATTTCTCTTTCATTCTTACTGTCATTGACATCTAGCTTCTGTCGTTAAGGCAGGTGCTTTTTTCAGGCTTCTAAGTTGTTTCTCTTGACTAATGTTTAACCATCCCCTTGCCACCTTGTATGCCACCTTGACTTCTTTCCTTTACGTGCAACCAGCTGGACTGGCTCATGAATGGCTTGCGAGCTCTCAAGTGGGATTTACAGATGAAAAATTATCTCTTCTAATAGAAAAATTCTTTGCTATTAAAAAGTTTGGCACTGAGGTGAAATACTTGATCACAGGTTTTTTTGGCAGTAAACATTTCTTAGTGATTTGAATCCCCTTGGTTCTGTACTTTCTGTTGACTCTTGCCTTCTCTCCCTATGAAGACAGAGTGCTGCCTGTCTTTACTGTACTGCATGGTTGAATTAAAGTGCAGTGGTACAGCCAAGCATTTCTAAGACATTCTGCTTCTGTCCTGGTCATCATTTCATTGAATTCACACTGAATTTCCCTTAAGGCCCAGTAGTTTGTTGTCAGTTATGCAACACAATGCCAACGGTATCATTTTAATACAGAATTTAATTTACACTCCTGTGATTCTGCTTTCTGCTGCAGAGACAGATGGGAACAGGATGGGTTCTGCATGTTTGTTAGAGCACAGGATTATCAATTCAGTCATATAGCCTGAAGATACTGAGTAGTGAATGAAGAAATTGAAAATAAAATCCATGGACATGACATTAAATTTCTTTTTAATGTTTTTCAGATCATGTATTTTAGTTCCCTTTTTCCTTATGTGGTACTTTTATGCTTTCTGATCAGAGGACTGCTCCTTAATGGGTCAGTGGATGGAATTCGTCACATGTTCACACCTAAGGTAGGTGCTTAGTTTACATTTGCAATGTATTGAAGTTTTAGTTGCACCTTGACCATTTAAGCTTGCTTTCTTCATAGAACATTTGGCCATTTTTTTTGTTTGATTCACTTGCAAAATCGTTGTTGATCTCAGCAGCACAATATGAAGCCCTAAAAGGGTCTAAAATTTCCAAGGGTCTGTGTAGCTGCACCTCCCTTAGGTGATGGTTTACCATAGCTGGATGCCTTTATAAAGCTAAGCAAAGTCCTTTTTACAGGAGTCAGGATGATTGGAGAGATCCAAATAAAGAAAACAGAAGTGCATCTTAAATCTTGCCATTCTCTAGGATTAAAATGTCTAGTTCCAGGATGCCACAGTGAAGTGCCATGCCTAGAACACTGTCATGGCTTTACATAATTAACTTGTCCTTTTGAGAGGAAGCAAATTTGGTCCTTTTTAGAAATTAACTAATTCTGTTTGCATAGTAGTCCAAGGTACAGGACACCTGTCTTTAATACTAGCTTAAGTACTCATCACTCAGCTTTTCTTGCTATATTTCTTGTTGCTGTGCCACAAGCAGCATCTCCAAGAACACATTTTTCACTATTAACATTTTAACCAGTAGTGTGTTTTACAGAACTTTAGATTCTGTAACTACAGAGATGAGAAGGGATGTTATGAATCATTGTTTAGCCTGAAGATTGTAATTCTACCCACATTCATCTCAAATGCTTGTAATTGTATCTATACTACAGTGTAGTTAGAGCCATATTCAGGAATGAGTAATGCTGGACTTCATATTGTGTTATGAAATAGACTTCCAAACAAGACCATTTCATAATACAGTGGAGCAGAACGGGAATGAAGTTTCAGAAAACTGAAAGCCACCTACCAGCACAGTTCAAATCAATGCACATAGTAGCTAATGCCAGATGAGAGGATGTTACCAGTTTTTTTGATTCCAGAAATTTTGAGTCTGGAGAACTGACATCCTGTTAGCATGACCTTTGCATTGTGATACACAGTCGTGCTCTGCTTCATTCACTGTCGCCACTTCAGAGTCATGCTTCTGTCTGAGCTTGCAGGCTGCTCAGGCAAATTCAGGAAATTTGAGGAACAAAGAAATGTAATGGTTACTGAGGGACAGGAAGTCTACAGCAGAGGTGGAATACAGACTGCCTGAAGTTACAATTTGGTTTCTTGACCATAGTGTTAATGATTTCTATCTTCGGAGAAGTACTATTAGATACTGAGGGAAAGTAGACACTGAAACTCCCCTTCTATACCAACACCTCTTTACTATTTCATCTTTCATGAGTTAGATCTACAGTAAGTTGCAGCTGCTGCTTTCTTTAGCTTATAACTTAATTATGCAGTTGTTTCGAGTGTCAAGATAAACAAACACAAAAGAAAAATAGTTTTTAATTTCTTCTACTGGTTTCCAGTTCTGTGTCTTAAAATTTAAATTGCAGATTAAATTTGAGATTAGGAGGCCTGTATGCCCTGTGTATACTGCAAATAGAAACCTTCAGAGGTATTTTCATTATAACCTTTGATTGATTCTGTACTCAAGCGCTAATTTGGACTCACAACCTTGTATGAAACTACCTGAAGAATTCAGTCTTCCCCCACCTGTTGTTTGCATTCTCTGCATTCTGATATCCGTTTATTTGGACAGGCAGACTAATTGATCTAGGTTGAAAATTATCCAGGTAGATAAACATGAGAGGAGAGGGGAAGACATCTTTTCAGCCCTAATTAGTTCAGCAAACAACCACAATGTTGACAACAGATTCCCACAGAAGAGTTGTGCCAGCTCATCTGAGAATTGGCACACACAGTATCACAGAACATCAGGGGCTGGAAGAGACCTCGAAGAATCATCTAGTCCAATGCCCCTGCAGGGCAGGATCACCTAGAGCAGATCACACAGGAACACATCCAGGTGGGTTTTGAGTATCTCCAGAGAGGGGGACTCCACAGCCCCCCTGGGCAGCCCCTTCCAGTGTTCTGTCACCCTCACAGTGAAATAATTCCTCTTCATGTTTACATGAAACTTAGATGCAGATGTGAGAGCACAGGACCAATGAAGAAGGGGGAGAATTTTCTTGAGTGGCATTTGTTGAGCAAAGCAAAAATTCCAAATAATGGCCTTATGAAAAGTGGAAAGAGAACCACTTGACAGAGTCCACCACAGAGCCACAAAGATGAATAAGGGAATGGAACATCTCTCTTACGAGGAGAGCCTGAGGGAGCTGGGGCTTTGCAGCTTGGAGAGGAGGAGCCTGAGGGGTAACCATTCATGTTGATAAATATGTAAAGAGCAAACGCCAAGAGCGTGGAGCCATCTGCTGCTTGTTCATGCCCAAGGACAAGGGGCAGCGGGTGGAAGCTGAGGCATAGGAAATTTCATTTAAACATCAGGAGGAATTTTTTCCCTGTGAGGGTGACAGAACACTGGAACAGGCTGCCCAGGGAGGTTGTGGAGTCTCCCTCTCTGGAGGTATTCAAAACCCACCTGGATGCATTGCTGTGTGATCTGGTCTGGGTGATTCTGCTCTGGCAGGGCTTTGGACTGGATGAAGTTTTCGAGGTCTCTTCCAACCCCTGACGTTCTGTGATTCTGTGAAAATCTGAAAGAAAGGTCTACGGAAAGCCCACTGAAGCCAACTACTGTAGTAAAAATGGAGTACTGCACAAAGCTTAAATACAGCGGCCCCAAAGTGTCTCTTGAAAATAACTTAAAAAAGGAAATCGATGACAAATTTATCTTTAAATGCTAGGCGATGTATACATAGCTGAAAGCATACTGACTTGGATGATACCAAACGGCAGCGCTTGGCTGCTTCAGCCCTTGTTGACTGTGCCGGTTAAGAGTGCTCTTCTGGCTCCCTCTAGCGGCACAGCCCAAGCATGACTGTGTTACAGGCTGAGTCAACTCCCTGCAATAGCTACTTGTGCATTGTAATTAGGACAACAAATGCAAGCCATAGAATCGTTTAGGTTGGAAGTGACCTCAAAGATCATCTAGTTCCAACCCCCTGCCATAGTCAGGGACACCTCCCACTAGTACAGGTCACTCAAGTCCTCGGCCAACATGGCCTTGAACACCTCCAGGCAGGGAGCATCCACAACCTCCCTGTGCAACCTGTTCCAGTGTCTCACCACCCTCACTGGAAAGAACTTCTTCCTAACATCTAATTTAAACCTCCCCTCTGCCAGTTTAAATCCCATCACCCCTTGTCCTGTCATTACCAGACATTGTAAATAGTCTCCTCCACCCTTCCTGTAGGCCCCCTTCAGATAAGGTCTCCTCAAAGCCTTCTCTTCTCCAGGCTGAAGAGCCTCAACTCTCTCAGCCTGTCCTCATAGCAGAGCTGCTCCAGCCCTCTTCATGGCCCTCCTCTGGAATCACTCCCAACAGTTTGATGTCCTTCTTGTGTTGAGGGCTCCGGAACTGTGTACAGTGTCAGGAACAGTTTTTTGGGGGAACAGTAAAGTCAGGAACATGTTTTTTTTTACTGAAATACCTTATTTTTTTAATTTCCCCTCCCTCCAGTATATTGTATTTTATCTATATAAAAATTAATAAGGAGGGAATCTGCTACCTATCTATATTTCAGTTTCCTTTATGGGAAACTGAAAATGTTTTGAAATATTATTATAATAATACCAGATTTTTTTTTCCTGTCGAGCAAGACAGTCAGTCTGATGATGCTGACATTTGTGATGATGCTTTTTACATCTACTGTTTCTGTTAAATCCAAGTTTTTTAAAAAATGTACAAATCACATGCATAGATATGAGGTCTTTCACTGTTAAATGAATGGAGGCCCTGAATCAAATTGAGAAGATCTTAGAATCATAGAATGGTGTGCGTTGGAAGGGCCTTTCAAAGGTCATGCACTGAGCAGGGACATCCTCCACTGGATCAGGTTGCTCAGAGCCTTGAATATCTCCAGGGATGGAATCTCGGCTACCTCCCTGGGCAACCTGATCCAGTGTTCCACCACCCTTATGGTGAAGAACTTGTTCCTAACATCCAGTCCAAATCTGCTCTTCCATAATTTCACACCATTGCCCCTCATCCTATCACTGCAGGTCTTTGTAACCAGTCCCTTCACAGCCTTCTTGTAGGCCCCCTTCAGGTACTGGAAGTCTGCTATTAGATCTCCCCTGGAGCCTTCTTTACTCCAGGCTGAAGAACCCCAGCTCCCTCAGCCTGTCCTCATAGGAGAGCTGCTCCAGCCCCCGATCAAGTTTAAATTTCACATGAACCTCTTTTGTATATAGATATAGACAGGCAATGACTGATCACATTGTAACAAAGATATTTCTTGAATTATGGTCATCTCAGCGATCAACACAACTCAGTTTTTTCATGGAAAGCTTAGTTGCCCTTCAGATACAAGACCCATTTAGTGTAAATTCAAGGCATCTGGGTTAAGGGAGATTTGATTCATGGACTATACGGATTGTGGTGGCCAGCATTTTATTTCCTACGTTGTGTTTTGCTTTACTTATTTGCATGTAATAGCATTCCATGTAAGAATGTGTACCTCCTGCTCTTTTTTAATTTGAAAAATAACAACAAAGCAACTTTGACAGTAGTTAACTGCATTTATATGAGGATTGGTCACCCCAAAATGCATCTTAATTCTAACCAGTGTCCATAATGTAAAAAAGAGGCAGTAAATACTGTATTGAGAAGAAAAAAAAAAAAAAAAAGTGGATATTCGTGCTTATTTCTGGGTGTAACTAGCTGTTACTTCAATTATGATATAGTTCCAGTAGTGTCTCATTCTAGGGAACATACTTGATAGCATGGTTCTCTTAAAGGGTTATATAATATAAAATAAATGCAAATTGTGGCCCAGAAGTTTACTCAACTTCAGGTTTCGCATTCAGCTTTCATTTTTGTCATCATGAGAATGTTTGTAGTAGAGTGTTAGTGTTTGATAATGTAGGTTGTCTTCCTGTTTTTTTTCTTCTGTTGTCTTTTCATATAACAGAAATGCACTTTATAGCTGACATATATTATATCTAATTTCAAACAGCTTGAAATAATGCTGGAGCCCAAGGTCTGGAGAGAAGCTGCTACTCAGGTGTTCTTTGCCTTAGGGCTTGGATTTGGTGGAGTCATTGCCTTTTCAAGCTACAACAAGAGAGACAACAACTGCCATTTTGATGCTGTACTGGTGTCCTTCATCAATTTTTTCACTTCTGTGCTGGCAACTTTGGTGGTGTTTGCAGTTCTGGGCTTCAAAGCCAATATCATAAATGAAAAATGTGTTATCCAGTATGAATATCAATTTTCTTTTTAAAATTTATTTTTATGGTCTATTTAATTTCTGAGTTAGTACAGATCATTGAGTTTTATTTCACTGTTTTATTGTGTTTTACAGAAATTCAGAGAAGATCTTAAAACTTTTGAAAGTAGGCAATCTGAGCCAGGATATGATACCACACCATATCAATTTCTCAAGCATTACAGCAGAAGATTACAATTTAGTTTATGACATTATTCAGAAAGTTAAAGAAGAAGAGTTTGATGCCCTTGGTCTGAAGTCATGTCAAATTGAAGATGAACTTAACAAGGTGAGAGTAATAAGTAAATCTGAAACACAGAGATTCTGAGAAGATTAATATTTGTAAGTCCAAGTAAACTGTGAAGTATCAGTACAGTATAGCTATGAGCAGTACATTCTGTAGAGAACCCTATGGAAACCTGGTTCTGTGCAGGCTTGCATTTCAGCTCACCTGAGGACTTTTGAGTCTGATACCTTAATTTATTCTTTGCTGATTTATATTGTAGAACAGCTTCGGTTGGAAGGGACCCAAGAGGTCATCTACTCCAACCTCCGTGCCATGGGCAGGGATGCCTCTCAACGAGACTTGGTTGCCCAAGACCTCGTCCAACCTGGCCCCAAGCACCTCCAGGGGCAGGGAATCCACAGCATCTCTGGGCAACCTATTCATTACTCTCATACCGAAGAACTTCTTCCTAAGATCCAGCCTAACCCTACCATCCCTCCACTTCAAACCATTCCCCCTTGTCCTGTTGCAAGACGTCCTTATGGAAAGTCCCTTTCCAGCCCTCCTGTAGGTTCCCTTCAGGTCTTGGAAGGCAGATACAAGGTCCCCCCCAGAGTCTTCTCTTCTCTGGGCTGAACAACCCCAGCTCCCTCAGCCTATCCTCACAGCAGAGCTCCTTCAGCCCTTGCATCATCTTTATGGTCCTCCTCTGGACTCACTCCAACAGTACTATGTCCCTCTTACAATTGAGAGAAGCATGTGAAGAGAAGGTTTCAGGAGATGCAGAGGGCTTCTTGATTTTAGTGATACTTATGTCACTCTTCTTATTGGAGGAAGCTTTTCAAGTTCTATCTTTGGAACTAGTTGGGCATGAGGATTCCTAAACAGAGATGTTGCTATTCAACATCTCAAATTATTGATGCCTTCTAAGATATGATTAGTACAGATGAATGCTGTGACACTAGAAAGTAAAAGTTATGCTTTACTTACTAACAATCGCTTTATGAACGTTACTCTGTTTTGAAATCCTTACAGCAGACAGATCTGAAAAAATAAAGTTTACTACCTTTTTCAGAGGGACTTTCTGTTCTAAATATTATCTAGCCACAGCAATGTCTGAAACAAAAATATCAGACTGATAGCTTACATTAGAAGTTCCTATCCTATTTCTACCCTTTAAATTTGAAACAAATAGGTACAGAAATGAAGTATTTTACTTAATGAAGAAAACAGAGTATTTTGTAGCTGTCCTGTATAATGGCTTTCATGCAAAATTAACAGTAAAAGAGAGAAAGAAGTTCTGAATGGACATGAAGGATATTTCTCACACTGAGAACAATCAGATATTGGAGTAATTTCCCCAGGGAAGTGCTGGGCCATCTTGTCTGGACCGTGCTTTTGCCAAGAAAGTTGGAAGATGATCCTTTGAGGTCCCTTCCAACCTGATATTCTGTGATTCTACAAAAGAAGCGTGCTCTTAATATTGGTCAACTTCCATATTCCTGGCCAAATCCAGTGTTTCAGTAAATAGCATTAATTAGTAATAATAAGTTTGTGGGTTAGGAAGAGTCACATATTAGATAGGCAAGCAGATCCCTCTCCACCTTCAATGCATATATACACAGACTATCAAACAACAAACAAAAAAAAAGTGCTGGTACTGAACAATAATGTGGATTTTTTTCTCTCTTGACAGGCAGTTCAAGGAACTGGTTTAGCTTTTATTGCCTTCACAGAAGCAATGACCCATTTCCCTGCTTCTCCTTTCTGGTCAGTCATGTTCTTCCTCATGTTGGTAAATTTGGGACTTGGAAGTATGTTTGGAACCATTGAAGGCATCATCACACCCATTGTTGATACCTTCAAGGTCAGGAAGGAAATTCTTACTGGTGAGTGAACTATCTTCTCACTGGAGCAGGGACATCCTTCACTCAGAGCCTTTGTTGAGCCTCACCTTGAATATCTCCAGGGATGGAGCCTCAGCTACCTCCCTGGGCAACCCGTTCCAGTGCTCCACTACCCTCATGCTAAAGCACTTGTTCCTAACATCCAATCTCAATCTGTTCTTCTCTAATTTCAAACCATTGCCCTCGTCCTGTCACTGCAGGTCTTTGCAAACAGTCCCTCTGCAGCCTTCTTGTTGGCCACCTTCAGGCAATGGAAGGCTGCTATTAGGTTTCCCCAGAGTCTTCTCTTCTCCAAGCTGAACACCCCCAGCTTCCTCAGCCTGTCCTTGTGGAACTTTATGCCTCGAATGATCTTTTAGAGGAATTTTATTCAGCCTTGATACTATCTAGAATTATAATCTGAAACTTCAGTTCTTTTCACTTCTGAGTTCCCAAACATGACCCAGTCACCAGGTAATGTATGATGTTTAGCTTACCAATTAACTTTTGCCTTATGTTCACGTTAAGTTACCTGTATCATGAGAAAGTCACTTGGAAGCCTGCTGCTTGATCAGGACTGCTATAATACAGCAGTTCCAGTAACTGTTATTTCATCACTTTTCTCTTGCATAGGAAATAGGTAAGATTGCTAATACACTTAAAATCAATACCCCTAGAAAGCAAAACGTTATCAAATTTGATTATATGCAGTAGTCCATTCAAATATATATTTGCTGTTCCAAACTCTCTTTATTTCCTCTTTGTCTGTGGAGCTTTGTTACGATTACAGTCCACATTTCTGTCCTTTGTTCCAGTCATCTGCTGCTTGGTAGCATTTTTTATCGGCCTGATCTTTGTGCAGCGCTCTGGAAATTACTTTGTGACAATGTTTGATGACTACTCAGCTACTCTGCCACTGCTTATTGTGGTCATTCTGGAGAACATTGCAGTCACCCGAATTTATGGAATAGACAAGTAAGTGAAGGAATTGGATCTCCCTGTCCGTATCAACAGTATTTGTTACAGTCATTCACAGAATCACAGAATTACTCAGGTTGGAAAAGACCTTGGAGATCATCAAGTCCAACCTATCACCCAGCACCATCTCATCGACTAAATCATGGCACTGTTATAATCCTGTTGCTGGGAGTATTTGAGATGGACACATAACTGTAGGCGAGTAGAAAGTGGGTCTGTCTGGCGGCGAATTTGATCTGGTTTTAAGGGCACGTTTGGTGCAAGATGCAATGCGTCAGGACGGTGCACTGAAGCCCAAAGCACGATTGCAACAGATCTAAAGAGAGGAAAATACAATAAAAGAGGCAAAATTAGAGAGTCAAAGCAGAGGATGGATGTTCAAGCATGAACAATTTATGTGGAAGTAAGACAGCAAATGAAAGGATTCATTTGTCCAGAGAAGGGCAGCGAGGCTGGTGAGAGGCCTTGAGCACAAACCCTATGAAGAGAGGCTGACGGAGCTGGGATTGTTTAGCCTGGAGAAGAGGAGGCTCAGGGGAGACCTTCTTGCTGTCTACAACTACCTGAAGGGTGGTTGTAGCCAGGAGGAGGTTACTTTCTTCTCTCAGGCAACCAGCACCAGAACAAGAGGACACAGTCTCAAGCTATGCCAGAGGAAGTTTAGGCTGGAGGTGAGGAGAAAGTTCTTCACTGAGAGAGTCATTGGCTACTGGAATGGGCTGCCCAGGGAGGTGGTGGAGTCACCATCCCTGGAGGTGTTCAAGGCAGGTTTGGACGTGGCACTTGGTGCCATGGTCTAGTCTTGAGGTCTGTGGTATTGGGCTGAACTTGATGATCTTTGAGGTCTCTTCCAACCCTGGTGATACTGTGATACTGTGATTCAGGAAGTAGTAGCTGTGATCTAAGCAGCAAAAGAGGATAAACCCAACAGTGTTCCAGGCAGCCTGAGTAAGGAGCAAAGCAAACTCTTAATGGCAGTAATAGTAGGAAAGTTTCAGTTCATGAGCTAGATTTAGTTTGGAGTGTTGTAGCAATTAGTTGTTCTTTGCATGACTTGTCAGAAAGGAAATAGAGAAACTGATATTAAAGAGCAGGGTGAAAACTTAGTTGGAAGCAGCACAGTTGTCAGTGAAGCTAAGTAGCCTTCTATCAGTGATAGCTGAAGAGAAAAGATCACCCAGTCCCTCTAATTTTATTACATCTTGTGACTGAAATCACCAGAATGTGTTCACTAAGTGACTCCTCATAGAGGAGGTGCTCCAGCCCTCTGATCATCTTCGTGATTCTCCTCTGGACCTGCTCCAGCAGCTCCATGCCCTTCAGATGTGGAGAGCACCAGAACTGGAGGCAGTTCTCCACGTGGAATCTGACAAGAGCAGAGTAGAGGGAGGAAAATCATCTTCCTCATGTGTGATTCTGTGACTTTAACTATCATTCCAGCACAGCCCAAGGAAGCAGTTTACTAAGTCACAGTGCTGTGCTGTAATTCCTTCTGTTCATTAGATCTGAACTAGGAATACAAGCTCTGTTTTTCAGGCCATCAGGTGATCCACATTGCTGCCATTTTCTTCTCAGAGGATACTGAGAGATCTTATCTATGTGTACAAATATCTGAGGGGTGGATGTGAAGTGGTCAGGGCCAATCTCTTTTTGGTGGTGTGCAGTAATAAGGCAAGGAGCAACGGGACAAACTGGGACATAGAAGGTTTCGCCTCAACATGAGGAGAAACTTATTTACAGTGAGGGTGACAGAGCACTGGAGCAGGCTTCCCAGAGAGGCTGTGGAGTCTCCCTCTCTGGAGACCTTCAAATCCTGCCTGGATACATTCCTGTGTGGACTACCCTAGGGGATCCTGCCTTGGAGGGCAGTTGGACTTGAACTCTGGAGGTCCCTTCCAACCTCTAAGGTTCTGTCATTCTCTGATTTCTAGACTTGGCATCATTTCAGTGTGTCCTCAGATCAGATGCTATGTATCAATGACAGTACTTGAAATCCCAGTGTATGCCCTAACAATAACCTTTTATTCCCTTCACAGATTTATGGAAGATCTGAAGGATATGCTTGGGTTTTCTCCAAGCCAGTATTATTACTACATGTGGAAGTATGTTTCACCTTTAGTATTGCTGTGTTTGCTGGTAGCTAGCATTGTCCAAATGGGATTAAGTCCTCCTGGCTACAACGCTTGGATCGAAGATTCGGTATGTATAGAACAGATACTACCAACATCATTATGATCATATCTGAAGTATTTCAGATTCATAGAGTCATCAAATGGTTTAGGTTGGAAGGGACCTTAAAGATCATCCAGTCCCAACCCCACTGCCATAGACAGGGACACCTTCCACTAGACTGGATCACTTAAGGCCACATCCAGCCTGGCCCTGAACGTCTTCAGGGAGGGGGCATCCACAGCCTCCCTGGGCAATCTATTCCAGTGTCTCACCACTCTCACTGGAAAGAATTTCTTCCCTTATCTCCAGTCTAAATCTACCCTCCTCAAGCTTCAATTCATTCCCCCTCATCGTATCAGGACAAGCCCTTGTAAAAAAGTCCCTTCCCAGCTTTGTTCCAGATACTGGAAGGCTGCTCAACCTGAGCCTTATTTTCTCCAAGCCAAACGGGCCCAGCTCTCTCAGCCTGTCCCCATAGGAGAGGTTCTCCAGCCCTGTGATCATCTTTGTGGCCTTCATCTTAACCCTCTCTAGCAGTTCCATGTCTCTGTTATGCTGGAACGCATATGAGAAGACAGAAAATTTGCAATTAGAAGTTAAAAATTACTATAAATAATGACATGTCTTTTATCTCAAGTTATATTACTGTAAACAAATATTTTTTTAAATTTTTGAGTAGTTTTGATTTAAAATCATAACAGCTTGACATGAACCTTCATGCTTTTTGTGACTTTTAGTTTGTTGATGTATATTGAAGAAATTCCTAAGTTTGGGGGAGGTTTTTCACTTCTACTAAACTTTATTTTACCACAGAAAGTAGTCATGGGGATATCACAGGGGATATTTATATGGATAAATAATTTCAGATGTCAGTTCTTTATGTGTCATTAAATATTGAGATTTAGTCAGTTCATGCATTTTTACAGGATCACAGAATGTCAGGGCTTGGAAGAGATTTCTGGAGACCTTCAAATCCAAAGGTCGCTTCCATTTTTCCCTTTGGGAATTTATATTGCACTGTAGGTAATAGCTGAAATTACTACCTGTCTCTGATAAGAGTGTTTAATTAGGAAAAAAAAAAAACAAAACCAAAACACAAACACAAAACCAAAAAAAAAAAAAAGCTACAAAACCCTCAACAAAATCAAATCAAAACAAAAAACTACTAAAAAAACATCCCAAACCAAACCAAATCATGTGTGTGAATAGCCAAGTCAGTACTGCATGTCGGCTCCAGAAAGAGATTCAGTCCAGTTAGCTCCTAAGAGTTCATCAAGCTTGTAGGTTCATCAGCTGTTGCTACCAGGCTTGGCATACAAAATACAGGGGGAGCAGAAATGGCAGAGCAATGAAACTCATGGACTCCTTGGAAAGTGCTAGGACCCTTCTGAAGTGAGCCTTTGTGCCAATGATTCTTGGATGCAGTAGATGTGTAGGGTGTGGTCACTGGCCCAGTTAAAATATCTTAACAGTTTACACATGAAGTGTAAACAGAGTAACCTGAGGCAGTCCCTGTCCAGACCAACTCCTAGCTTACAGAACAGGGACTCACTTTTCAGGCACAGTCACACATTGCATTGCACATTTGTCTCTTCCGATCACCCTTTAAAGGACATGGGAATGACTACAGACAAATGTAGCAGAAAGCCTGATGTGAAAATCTTGATTTGGGTTCTGCTAGAGTGCTCTGAGCACCTCAGAAACTGTGGGACATTACATTGGTCCTACATCCAAGCAATCCTACATCCGCATGACTGTTCAGGTTTGAGACCTTCATTGGTGCCCACACTGTGGGTGCAAGGCGACAAGGTGAGTGTGTGTTTGATAACTGCATGCCTTGGTGAGGACTGTGGGTTTGCTCTTTTTTTTTTAAGTAAAGATGTGTTTATAATATCTCTCTTGGATTTCTCAGGCTACAGAGGAGTTCCACAGCTACCCAACATGGGGAATGATTGTCTGTATATCTCTGATGGTGTTGGCCATACTGCCAGTCCCAATAGTCTTTGTGGTCCACCGCTGCAACCTTATCGATGACAGCTCTGGTAGTTTGGCATCTGTATCCTACAAAAGAGGACGGATAATAAAGGAACCTATTAATCTGGAGGGAGATAACACGAGTCTAATTCACGGGAAGAGTCCAAGTGAAGTGCCCTCTC
Source organism: Eubucco bourcierii (assembly GCA_013396675.1). Classification (NCBI taxonomy): domain Eukaryota; kingdom Metazoa; phylum Chordata; class Aves; order Piciformes; family Ramphastidae; genus Eubucco; species Eubucco bourcierii. Next base: position 55,429 of record VWZE01012786.1, read on the forward strand.
CAAACTTTGGCAAAAACATCTATCGGAAACAGACTGGTTCGCCAGCTCTGGACACTGCTCCCAATGGCCGTTATGGAATTGGGTACCTGATGGCGGATATGCCTGATATGCCAGAGTCTGATTTGTAACTGCAGGAAAAAAAAAAAAAAATGCAATTTGTTTTTCCTCTCTCACTGACTGTGACTCTCCAATGAGGAGTGGTCAACTTCGCATGCTAGGGTGTGATCTCAGGTGCTCCATAGCGGCAGTCTTCAAAATGCCGTGACTGTACCTACAGGTTGAGAGGACTTCTTTGGTTGAATTCTCTGGGTTTTTATTTGCACTGGAGGGAACACTTTCACAATCAATAGTAGGCTACATCTACCAGCATAGCCACAAATTAGATTAAAAAGCATCAAAATAAATAAATTCTAAATTTAAAGTTTTCTATCTCTGAAGCCCAGGTCTTACTCACATCACAAAATGTTTCTGAGGTAATATTGCTGGTCTTACTCACACGATGAAATGTTTCTGAGTTAGTATCACTGATAAGCCCAGGTCTCACTCAAATGATAAATATTTCTGAGGTAATAGCACTGAAAATCCTTTTTTGTTGTTGTTGTTGGGTTTTTTTGTTGCTTGTTTTGTTGTTTGTTTGGGGTTTTTTTGGGGGGGCTGTTTTTTGATTGGTTGAGTTGGGGTTTGTTTTGTTTCGTTTTGTTCTCCTCCTTTCAGGTTAACTCCCCAGTATTAAAAGTGAGCTCAGAAGTGGTTCACCAAAGTCATGTGTCTGTAAACACGGGTGTATATACTTTCTGTAGATATGCTGTACCTACTTTATGAGCACTGATAATTACTTAGGCTATTAGCTGAGTAAAAAAAAACAAAACAAAAACAAAAACCAAACTAAACAAACCTGCAAACTATTTTCTTATGTAATAGCTGTATAGAGCAATAGTACTAGAAAAATCAAGGAGTAGACTTACAGGAAGGCAAGGCAAGATTCCCTATTCAATGGGGACTGCATAAACTGTGGCTGTATATTTTGTGTAAAATAATTTGCTTTTTCAGTGTGAAAACAATGTTAGAGTGAGTCACTCCAAGAATCTTAAGGATGGTGCAGATTCTGCATTTTTTTCTATGCTGTGTGCCTAAAAAAGAATCTTGATATTTATTGTGGTTACAAGATTACATATATATTATATTTATATAATATACTTGTAATGTAAATATGTATATTATTATGTATGTCATAATTTCAAAAGTTGAAGCAAGATGGCTTTTTTAAATTAATCTCCCTTAGTTTTGCTTCTGTTTTATGCAGATTATTTTCTTCAGTCAGTAATTGTTAAGAACTGTATGGCATTACATTTTAACCTATGAATAAAGAGATTGACAAGTGGTTACTCTGTGGTTTTCTAATACACATTGTAAAACCACAGCCTGCTGGATTATTACAACATTCACCATCTGAATGGAGAACCTTCAAGCAAAAAAAAAAGGCCATATCTTAATAAACTATTGGGTAAGGACTTTGAAACTGGCACGGAACTCTGGAAAGTAATCATAGAATCACAGAATGGTAAGGTTGGAAGGGACCTCAAGGATCATCTAGTTCCAAGCCCCTGCCACAGGCAGGGACACCTCCCGCTAGTACAGCTCACTCAAGGTCTCATCCAGTCTGGCCTTGAACACCTCCAGGGAGGGAGCATCCACGACCTCCCTGGGCAACCTGTTCCAGTGCCTCACCACCCTCACTGGAAAGAACTTCCTCCTAACATCCAGTCTAAATCTCCCCTCTGCCAGTTTAAACCCATTGCCCCTTGTCCTGTCGTTGCAGGACCTTGTAAATAATCCTTCCCCAGCCTTCCTGTAGGCCCCCTTCAGATACTGGAAGGCTACTATCAGGTCCCCTCAAAACCTTCTCTTCTCCAGGCTGAAGAGCCCCAACTCGCTCAGCCTGTCCTCATAGCAGAGCTGCTCCAACCCTCTGATCATCTTTGTGGCCCTCTGGACCAATACATGATACATTCCTTATGTCAAAGAGCTGTAAAGTGAGCTGTGAATTCTGACTTTGCTACTTCTAGTACGCAAAGAGCAGAACAGAGTTACATTGTCCCAACATCAGGCAAAGAAACTGATTCACAGAATCACCAAATGTCAGGGGCTGGAAGGGGCATGGAAAGCTCATTCAGCCCAACCCCTGTGCCGGAGCAGGATCACTTATACCAGATCACACAAGAACTCATCCAGGCAGGTCTTCTCCGGAGCGGGAGACTCCACAACTCCTCTGGGCAATCTGTTTCAGTGTTCTGTAGCCCTCACAGTGAAGAAATTCCTCCTCGTGTTTACATGAAATTTCTTGTGTGTCAATTTCCACCCGTTGCCCCTTGTCCTGTCATAACTACAAAAAAAAAAAATTTAAAAAAATCACACAATATTTCTAAAAATCTCATAAACATTTACTACTAGCAATAGTTTTATGAATAATATTAGTAACTACATGCTAAATTAGCTGTATGACAGTGTCTCATTAAAAACGAGTGGCTTCTTCACATATGGTCTGGCATCCAGTGGTTTTCTGCTGAAATGTTTGCAGGGAGAAGGCATCATGACAGAATCTGCCCTAAAATGTGATTTCACCATCTGAGCTCTCTGACTTGTGGGTGGAAACAGTCACGCAAAGGTCAGTGGGTGTTAGAAAGGAAGGAAACTTTTCTGGAAGTCACAAAGGAAATCAGTTTTGTCTTTAGTTTTACTCAGACTGAATCCATTGGGCATCACTGAGTATATTGGGCCTGGCTCTAGCCTTTTGGTACTCACCCTTTACATCTTTATCAACATGAATGAGATCATCCTTCAAGCTCCCCCAGGCTAAAGAGCTCAGCTCCCTCAGTCTCCGTGTAAGGAAGTTTTCCCACACCTTTCATCATCTTTGTGGCTCTGTGCTGGAGTCTCAAGCAGTTCCCTGAGGTCCTTGAACTGAGGGGCCCAGAACTGGACGCAGTACTCCAGATGCAGCCTCACCAGGGCAGAGTAGAGGGGTAGGAGAACTTCTGTCAACCTACTAAGCACAGCCCTTCTAATCCACCCCAGGATGGCACTGGCCCTCCTGGTCACCAGAGCACGTTGCTGGCTCTTGGTCAACCTCCCATTCACCAGGACTCCCAGGTCCTTTTCCCCTTCACTGCTTTCCAATGGTTCAGTCCCCAGCCTATACCTGGGGTTGTTCTTTCTCCGAAGTTGTGCTGAATGTCCAAATGTCAAGCTTGTGAACGAGGAGCAAATGCCTCAAGTGGAGATGGAGCTGGGCATGAGTGGGATGGAGTAACCCTTGGGCATGGAGTATCCCTTCACTGGGGGAGGTGAGCCCCATGTGGATGGGGAGCCAGGAGATTTGCCCTTTACAAATCAAAGATTGATTCAAGTGAGGTAAATACAAGTCTTAGAAAATGCAGTTCAAGAGTATGGTTTTGAGAGTGTAAGAGAGCTCTCTGCTACACAAAGGGAAAGGAGCAAACGCTTAGACAAATCAGAACATCTTAGCAACTTCATAAAACTTCTTAGCAGTAACTCTTGTCTATGAAGGATAATCCAAGATAATTTTCCATTTCCAAACTGGGAGCTTTTGAAGCAATTTCCAGTGATCAGAAACTAGAATTAGCATTAGTTGAGAAAAAGCTATGGGTGATGATCAGACTTTACCTTAAATATATTAGAAGTTATGCACATAAAATAGGGTTTAGGGCAGTTCTCTGAAATACGAGGATTAACCTGTGGCAGGGATCTGATCAGTCCTGTGTTAGTGTGTATGTAATGAATTGTTGTTGGAGTCATAGAGCAACCATGTACAAGAGATTCACAGATCCAGAGATTGCATTGGGTTGGAAGGGACCCTCAGAGGTCATCTTGTCCAACCACCTGCACTCAGCAGGGTCACCTCCAACTAGATCAGTCTGCCCAGGGCCACATCAAGTGTGAGGTTGAATTCCCTCAGGAACAGGGCCTCAACCACACCTCTGGACAACCTGTTCCAGTGTTACACTACGCTCACTGTAAAGAACTTCCTCCTTATGTCTAACCTAAATCTACCCTGCTCCAGTTTCCAAACCGTTGCCCTTTGTTTATCACTCCAAGTGCCTCTAACCAGGCCTTCCCCAGCCTTCCTTCAGATCCCCTTCATATACTGAAATGTTACTATAAGGTCTCACCAGGGCCTTCTCTCCAGGCTGAACAGCCCTAATTCTTTCAGCCTGTCTTCATAGGAGCATCTTTGCAGCCCTCCTCTGGATCCACACCAGCATGTCTTTGTCTCTCTTCTGTTGGGAGTCCTAGAGCTTGGCACAGTACTCCAGGTGAGGTCTCACCAGAGCAGTGTGGCAGAATCACCTCTTTACCTGCTGTCCACACTTCTGTCAATGAAGCCCAGGATGTGATTTACCTTCTGGGCTTCAAATGCACATTGCTCATGTCCAGCTTCTTGTCCACCAGTAGCCCCAAGTTCTTTTCTGCAGGTCTGCTCTCAATTTCATTGTCGCCCAGCCTGTACTGATATGAAGGATTTCCCCAACCTAGGTGTGGGACATTGTAGTTTTCTTTATTGAACCTCACAAGATTCTCCTTAGATCACCTCTCCAGGTCCCTCTCAATGGCACCCATTCTATCCTTCAGTCTTGTCAAGTGCACCACTCAACTTGGTATCATCTGCAGACTTCCTGATGGTGTCCCCCAATTTCGTCGTCTGTATCATTGATGAAGATTCTGACCAGCAGAGGTCCCAATACAGACCTTTGAGGGACACCACTTTTCACCCATCTCCATCTGAATATCGAGGCATTGATCACTACTCTTTGGATGTGATCATCCAATCAATTCTTTATTCACTGGACATTCCACCCAACAAATCCCTATCCCTCCAGCTTAAAGAGAAGGATGTTGGGGACTGCGCCAAAGGCTTTACAGAAGTCCAGATAGATGACACCTGTAGGTCTTCCCTTCTCCACTGATGTAGTTACACCATCATAAAAAGCCACTAGGTTGGTCAGGCAGGACTTGCCCTTGGCGAAGCCATGCTGCCTGTCTCATGTACCTCCCTGTACTCCATGTGTTCCAATATTGCTTTCAGGAGAATCTTCCCAGGCACAGAGGTGAGGATGCCAGGTTGGTGATTTCCAGTGTCATGTTCATCCTTTCTAAAAATGGGTGCAATAGTTCCCTTCTTCCAGTCTCCAGGAACTTCACCTGAACTCCCAAGACTTTTCAAATATTAGGGAGAGCGGGTTTGAAACTACATCAGCCAATTGCTTCAGAACTTTGGGATGCATCTCATCAAGTCCCACAGCTTTATGTACGTTAAGGTTCTTCAGCTGGTCTTGAGTTTGATCTCCCCTTTCAGAAGAGCAGGAGCAGATTTCCACCACCCTATCACATCAGACTTCTAAAGTAAGTTACAGCTCAGGATAGTTGTCGTGCATCCCTCTATGCCTAGTCCACAGAGTGCAGAAGTTTGTTGTTGCGGATGACTTGCCTGCTTTAGTCATAGAACACACAGATGGCCAAAAGTCTATCCTACAAAAGACCTGTTAAAAGGACTGCAGGCGAGGTATTAGTTTCAAAGTGTAATGGCTACTTCTGTTAAAGCATCACAAAGCCTACTAATGGTTGATGAAAAGCTCAACACGAGCCTGCAGTGTGTGCATGCAGCCCAGACAGCAACCGAGTCCTGGGCTGCATCAAGAGCAGCGTGGCCAGCAGGGCAAGGGAGGGGATTCAGCCCCTTTACTCTGCTCTCCTCAGACTCCACACAGTGAGTACTGTGTGCAGTTCTGGAACCCCCAGCACAGGAAGGACATGGAAGTGTTGGAGCAAGTCCAGAGGAGGCCACAAAGATGATCAGAGGGCTGGAGCAGCTCTCCTATGAGGACAGGCTGAGAGAGTCGGGGATCTTCAGCCTAGAGAAGAGAAGGCTTCAAGGAGATATATTATATTATATCTCCTTGAATATATCTCCTTGAAATATTATAAGTAGCCTTCCAGCATCTGAAGGGGGCCTACAGGAAGGCTGAGGAGGGACTATTTACAAGGTCTTGCAATGACAGGACAAGGGGCAATGGGTTTAAACTGGCAGAGGGGAGATTTAAACTGGATGTTAGGAAGAAGTTCTTTACAGTGAGGGTGGTGAGACACTGGAACAGGTTGCCCAGGGAGGCTGTGGATCCCTCTCCCCGGAGTTGTTCAAGGCCAGGCTGGGTGAGGCCTTGAGCATCCTGGGTTAGTGGAAGGTGTCCATGCCCATGGCAGCAGGGTTGGAACTAGATGATCCTTGAGGTCCCTTCCAACCTAAACCATTCAATAAACCTATGAAAGATGCAGTGTACTCATAAAAGCTTCCTACTGCCACAACAGATTTGGGAAATTAGCAGAAATGTAGTTATGCCAGCTTTAAAAAAGAACTTGGAAAATGAATATAAACATTTAAATGCCTAGTTAGATTCTATGGTTTGGGGATAAAGAGGAGGAAATCAGAAACAAAAGACAGGTTTTACTTCCTTTGCCACTGGATGGTGCTCCTATTTCATGTGTGTTGGTAATACAGCATGTTCAGGAGCTTTTAAAAAGGCAGAAGGCTGTTATTTTATTCTCTACCAAGACAGAGAACTCTTCTGAATGATCATGATCTTGCTAAAACTCAAAACTTTACTAATCTTCTGTATCTTCAGCTGCTTTAATTGTTTGGGTGTTTTTTTGTTTTTTTTTTTGTTGTTGTTGGTTTTGTTTTTTTTAATATCCAAGAAAAAGATGCAACAGATTTTTAGTGCTGTCGAAAGCAGCAAGATGCTGTCAATATCCCAGTGCCAAGAAGTACACTTGTGGGTCTCGAGAGCAAAGAGAAGCTTCTTGGTTCAATATTCTGAAATCAGTAATTTTCCTACGTGCTTTTCCCCCTCAAATAACTTATTCACAGAATCACAGAATCTTAGGGGTTGGAAGTGTGATGGTTTGGGAGTTCCCCACCCCCACCCCCACACACACCTTGTAAAATCACCCAGACTAGACTCAGCAGGCTGGAAGTTAAGGACTGAAGCTCTATTTACAGCTCAGCACAATGTACAAGCAGATCTATACACTATAGACAGGAATAGTTACAGAAATATGCAAGTTAAAGGTAATACAGAAACACAACTCCCCTCCCAGAAATCAGTCCCCAGGAGGGGCTCCCAACCACCCTTCCACCTTCTCCCCACCCCTCTACCTCTCTACCTTACCACAGTGTTTGCCTTACAAGCAAGATGACTTTGGAGGATTGGCCAGGGGGGTTAGAAGTAGAGTGGTTACTCAGCAGAGAGGAGAAGACAAAAAGCTAGAGAGCCCGAGACTCTCCGAGCCTGTGTGAGAGTGTCTTATCTACGTTTGTGTTCTTATTCTTATACATCTCAGCAAGCCTATGAGTGAAGCAGACATCACCATTGTTTTCTTTTCACAGCCTACAATATAATTTTTTCATTAAAATATTCCAACTAGCTTCAAACCAGCACAGAAGGGACCTCCAGAGATCATCGAGTCCAGCACCCCTGCCAGAGAAGGATCACCCATGGCAGGCTGCACAGGAATACATCCAGGTGGGTTTTGAAAGTCTGCAGAGAAGGAGACTCCATTACTTGCCCTTCTAATTTCTGATATTACTGAATTAATTATTTTGTGAAATAATTAGTGGAATAAGAGAATCTCAGATCACAATATTAGCACTGACAGTAGTAATAATATCAAATGCTTCTCACTGACCTCATCAGTAAATGCTGTAGTTAATTAGAAGGGTTAATTAGAAGTTAGACTTGATGATCCTAGAGATCTTCTCCAACATGGTTAATTCTGTGGTTCTGTGATTCTGTGAAGTGTTCCAAAATTACAGATCTATAAATGGGCAGCATTTGGTGTGGGACTTAACTGTGACAGAAGCCTTTGCTTTCAGAAAAGGAGAAACTGAGATGCTCTGGGGAAACTGCCAAATCAAATAGATGAGAACACATCAAAAAGATGCAGATCTTTATGGAAACTGAGTGTTCAGCTCTGTTCAAATGAAAAATATTTTTAATTTAAAAGTTTATTACCATGGATTTTGTATTTAATGAAGATGTCAACGATGTTCTGTTCTCCCCTAGGCAGCAAAAATATAAAAGTCAACCTGTAAGCAATATAAGTAAACATGTAAACAATATAAATAAGCATTACCTAGAGCTATACATATGCATATGAGTATACATAAACATATATGAGTATACATAAACACTGCAGGCTCATGTTGATGAAAAGCTCAACACGAGCCTGCAGTGTGTGCATGCAGCCCAGACAGCAACCGAGTCCTGGGCTGCATCAAGAGCAGCGTGGCCAGCAGGGCAAGGGAGGGGATTCAGCCCCTTTACTCTGCTCTCCTCAGACTCCACACAGTGAGTCCTGTGTGCAGTTCTGGAACCTCCAGCACAGGAAGGACATGGAAGTGTTGGAGCAAGTCCAGAGGAGGCCACAAAGATGATCAGAGGGCTGGAGCAGCTCTGCTATGAGGACAGACTGAGAGAGTTGGGGCTCTTCAGCCTAAAGAGAAGGCTTCGAGGAGACCTTAGAGCGGCCTTCCAGTATTTGAAGGGGGCCTACAGGAAGGCTGGGGAGGGACTATTTACAAGGTCTTGCAATGACAGAACTAGGGGCAATGGGTTTAAACTGGCAGAGGGGAGGTTTAGACTAGATGTTAGGAGGAAGTTTTTTCCAGTGAGGGTGGTGAGGCACTGGAACAGGTTGTGGCTGCTGCCTCCCTGGAGGTGTTCAAGGCCAGATTGGACGAGGCCTTGAGTAACCTGTACTAGTGGGAGGTGTCCCTGCCTATGGCAGGGGGTTGGAACTAGATGATCCTTGAGGTCCCTTCCAACCTTACCATTCTATGATTCTATGATTCTATATATCTAGCTACAAGTCAACTGACTTTCTGAGAGAAGAGCAAAAGAGGGATGGAACAGTTGTCAAGTATCTGTCCTTACTCCACAAGAAGATCCATTTTCAAATCAGTTCAAGATTAGTCCATAAAGCCTTGTAGTATCTAAAGGGGGGCAACATGAAGAGTGGAGAGAGTCTGTTTACAAAGGCTTTCAGTAACGGCATTCTAGTTGATGATGTCCATGCTGACTGCAGAAGGGGTTGGAGTAGATGACCTTTGGAGGTCGACCTTTGGAGGTCTCTTCCAACCCAGACCATTCTATAATTCTATGAGTCTATGATCTTCTGAAGGCAGCTTGTATCCAGTGAGCAGTACAAGTATTGCCCTGCACAGCCCCAGTACCTTTTCTTGAGCGGAAAGTACATGCCCAACACACAAGCTGGCTCACTTACACTTTCACTATGTTGTTCAGCCATACCTTTACCTATCTTTTCAATTACTGTGATTCTTTTTTCCCTTGGGACTAACCTGAAAGCAGACTAAACTCCAAGATCCTTTTTGTTAGTTTTCCATATCAATGCTTATGACAAAATTACCCTTGCAAAATTCCAGCCTTAAAAATATTTCTCTTTTTGGAAGAGATCCTAATAAAGGCACATTTGAGTTTTACTTCACTGCAATGCTAAGGTATTGATGATCAAAGTGCAAGAATCCTGGTACAGCTTTTTTGACTGTAGAGGGCAATTGAGCCAAAAATGTATTGAGATATGTAGATCCATCTTCTGTTGTTTTATACTCAGATACTGAACTAAAACAAGGAAATTAATTCCAAGTCCCCAGCTGGATTTGGTGAGCTTGGAGGTCCAGTTGTAACTGAATTGTGTGTTCTGAGTTACATCAAAGTGAAATATGCTTTTACTGCATTTTGATATTTGCCCAATAATAAATTATTGTCAGGAGGTTTCTATTTATTTGTTTTATTTTTAATATCAGAAAATAGAGAGATTGATATGCATTCTAATATTCTAAGAGAGAGAGAAAGAGAGAGAAAGAAAGAGAGAGAGAGAAAGAGAAAAAGAGAGACAGAGAAAGAGAGAGACAGAGAAAAAGAGAGAGAGAAGAGAGAGAAAGACAAAGAGAAGAGAGAAAGAAAGAGAGAAGGAGAGAGAGAAAGAAAGAGAGAGAAAGAGAGAGAGAAAGAGAGAGGAAAAAAAATTATGAATGAAGACAAAATTATCTCACTGCTGTCCTTTTCTACTGTTGGTACAGGTAACAGCTGTGGGATCTGAAACAGTTGTGTATTTTTAATAGTCCTGCTAACTGGAACTGGATAATCTTTGAGATCCCTTCCAACCTAAACCTTTCTATGATTCTATGATTAGTCTTTAAGAGAAATTGTAAACAAATATCTGAGGACTGGGTGTCAAGTAGGAAGGGACAGCCTCTGCTCACTTGCACCCTGCAACAGGGCAAGGAGCAATGGATGTAAGCTGCAACACAAGAAGTTCCACCTCAACATGAGGAAGAACTTCACTGCAAGGGTCATGGAGCACTGGAACAGGCTCCCCAGAGAGGTTGTGGAGTGTTGGAGAATGGTTGCAGGAGCAAGGGCATGGCTCTTAATTTAGCCTGATGGTGGGTAAGCAGCAGTGGCAGGATGAGTATGTGGAACTGCAATGGTTGACAGGCCACACCTGTTTGGGCCTGGATGATGGGAAAGTTGGCTGTTTTGATGCAGACCACTGTTAGTTCTTTGTTCTAAGTCTACCCTGCACCTGTGCAGATGTAACACAAGGCCAGCATATCAGTCTACTACGTTTGATCTCACTGTTCCAAGGTTATATGCAGGGATGTGCCCAGCTTAATTGGCTTTCTCCTTGGTTACCACTAACTCCACTCTTAGGTTCTCATGAAGAGGGATACATCTGTGAGAGTCTTGCTTAGATAACAGAATGCTTACGTAAATAATATGAACACTAAATCAGTCTATCAGCATATGCTTGAGAGCTGTAACCGCAAGTAGGGACTTTGTATAGTGGACCAATCATGAGCTCAGCTTTTGCAACATGTATGAGCTAATTAAGAAGTGTACTTAAACAGAGTGATACCGATCAATAAACGAGCTTGCTGGTGAACCCTCTGGTGTCTGCATCTCCCTTCTCCAGCAGTGGAGTCTCCTTCTCTGGAGACTTTCAAGGCCCATCTGGATGCATTCCTCTGTGATCTGAGCTAGCTTGTATTGTCCTGCTCTGGCAGAGGAGTTGGACTCTATCTCTTTGGGTCCCTTCCAACCCCTGAGATCCCATGATCTTTCCAATGCCTAACATCCTGTGATCCTGTGAATTCACTGTAAGGCTGTCCAAAGTTCCAAATCACAACATTCCTAATGGGCAGAGTTGATCTTCTACTTTCAGAGTTTTATGAAACATTGCTCATTCCTTCTGTACTATGTTTGATGGTTAGGGTAAATGGTTCCATGATATCCAAGAAACATAACTTTAGAACAGAAAGCATAATTTTTCAAGGGTGGGATGCATTCATTTCTAGTTTTGAGTTGCCCTTTGTATTTGTAGCAGCAAAATTTCCTGTCTTCCTATCTAATTCCTGCACCCTCCTACTTCATTCTTGATTGTGTTTATGAATGGAGCCATTATAGAATCATAGAATAATGTGATCACTCGGTTGGAAGAGATATCCAAGATCATCCAGTCCAACCTATCACCCAGCCCGAGCCAATCAACTAGACCATGGCACTAAGTGCCCCATCCAGTCTTTTCTTGAACACCTCCAGGGACAGCAACTCCACCACCTCCCTGGGCAGCCCATTCCAATGCCAATCACTCACTCTGGGAAGAACTTCCTCCTAATACCCAGCCTAGACCTCCCCTGGCACAACTTGAGACTGTGTCCCCTCATTCTGTTGCTGGTTGCCTGAGAGAAGAGACAAATCACCACCTGGCTACAACCTCCCTTCATTTTCAAATTAAGAGATGTAGACAGCATTAGGTTAAAATATATTTTCTGTATTACACAGATGATAATATTATTCCACTAGTTTTAACACCTGTAACAGTGAGTTTGAGACAATAACAGATTAATTTCATTGTTTATCACTGCATTTATACTGTTTCAAATTCCTTTTTGCTCCTGGGAACACATACTTGAAAATCTGTTTATGTGAAACTCTAAATCCGTAAGACCTGAAATGACATTTCAAATTCACTACAATTTTCCTTCTCACAATGGAAGCAGCTTTTTTATCCAATGGAACTTAAATGGTCATGTCAGACTGATGACACATTTCTAATGGGACATATTCTTAGCAATTACATGTCTGTCTTCCAGCACATAATCGCTACCCACTCTGCTCTGTGGGTTCCTGTTTCTGGAATAGGTGGCTTGCTCTGTAATGCCTTCTGAGTAATGTATGCTTTTTTTTCTCTTTTTCTGTGATAAAGCACCTGTATTTGCTTCAGGAAGTTTATGTCATTCAAAGGGGAGCTGTGGAAAAGTTAAGATTTGCTTGTGACTTTGCTAAGACTTGCTGTGCTGGTCTGAGGCTAATTGGAATATTTTAATGAGAGAAATTAGATCGTTGGCTGTGAAAAGAAAATAATAGTGATGTCTACATTACCCATTGGTTTTCCATAGGGATATAAAACCAAGATACAATAACAAAGATAAGTCAGTGTCTGGCTGCTGGCTGCTTCACTATCTCTGCCTGAACCTGAGTAACCTGATCTAATCATTCTTCTTCTAAAATCTCTTGCCAACCTTTTGCAGGTCACCCTGCACATAAGGGGGATCCTGAGATAAGGGAAGGGGGGTTGGAAAGAAGGAGGAAGGAGAGGAGTTGGTTTGAAAGCCCTCCTGCATGGCTCTGCTGGTTGGGAGGGGTTTCATATCTCTGTATTACTTTTAACTTGAATATTACTGTATATGGTTGTAAATATCTGTATATATTGTGTGTGTATATATATATATATATATATATATATATATATATACAAGCTTGTAAATTGTGCCACACCATAAATACAAGCTTGTAAATCATGCCACATCATAAATAGAGATTCATTCCTTAACTTCTGGCTGGCTGAGTTAGCCTGGTGAATTCCTAGCCATGAGGAGGGGAGGGGAGTGGCTAACTCCCAAACCTGCACACTTGCACAGGATCTAGAAGGTGTGCTGTGGTCTGGTAGATCTGTTGATCCAAATGGAGATTGATGAGGGTGTCAGGAGCTGTTACACAAGTACTACCTATGAAGTATCTAGTATCCAACCAACAAAGCTTCAGACATTTGCCTTATCATCTGGACATATTCAATATATTGTGCAATTTAAGGAATGAAGAATGTGTGAAAAAGTATCTTTGATTTTCATGTGTGGAACTTCTCCCTCTTCTGAATGTATGAATCATTAATAATAATGTGATTGGGGGGGGAAGACAAGGGTTAAAGATTAGAAAGCAATGATAACCTTTGGATGGAATCACAGTAATGGTAATCTCGACATAAATTAAATATGATAAACTGTTCTTAAATATGTTGTAAATGCAATAGCGAGCCAAATGAAAGAAGTGACGCATTCTGAGCGAACCCAAAGCATGGCTGCACACTTTCACAGACTCTATATTTCTCAAAAACATAAGGGTCAGCTCCAAGGAACTTAACTAAAGCAAGTGTGATTTGTATTGCCTGTCCCTGCAGGTGTTTGCAAGGAAAAACTCTGCTTTGTGTGTGAAAGGGACTGTGCCAAATCTCTCCTGCATTTAACTATACTAAGCTCAATTAGGTTGGTCTGAATGTCTTATAATCACAGAATGAATCAAGTTGGAAAAGACGTTCTCCCCTATCCCTTTCCTCCTCCTGGCTGGAGGCAGGGCACCCCTAATACTGAACATGGCATGTGGGGTGTGCACAATGATTGGTGATGTGAGAGAAATTGCAATTATTAGAATAATTGCAGTTACTCTGGGAAGCTGAAGAAGTGACAGCTACTTTTCTGGCTGTGAGGGTAGTAAGGCACTGGAACAGGTTGCCCAGGGAGGTTGCAGATGCTCCCTCCCTGGAGGTGTTCAAGGCCAGGTTGGACGAGGTCTTGAGTAACCTGTACTAGTGGGAGGTGTCCCTGCCTATGGCAGGGGATTCGAACTAGATGATCCTTGAGGTCCCTTCCAACCTTACCATTCTATGATTCTTATGAATGGATCCATGTCTCTGCCCTCAGAAATACACATCCTTGTCTTCCTCCTAAGAGACCAGCTCAACCTAGGCAGGGGACATCCTGAGGGACCCTGTGGCGAACTCTCTGTGAGGGGGAGAACATGGCAGATGGCATGGTCAGCCCATCTCAGCTCTCTGGGCAAGAGCATGGGAACTGCAAGGTGGCAACACTGGAAATAATTCCTCCAGGAGAGGGGCTGCTGCAGTTTCCCACAGACAGTCCTCTCATCCAAGGGGTGGTACTAGCAGTATCTCAGGTCCATGTGTAGCATGTGGAAACCATGCCCAGCATTAGAGGGGCCCTGCCTCCAGCTGGTGGAAGAGAGGGACAACAACAGAGTGTATTGGGATGTTTTTGTGAAATGGCCTGGCACTGCAGAAACAAAAAGGTACAGAGCTCTGGTGGACACAGGGGCCCAACACACCCTGATATCGTTGAGCTATAGGGAGACAGAACCCATGACCATTTCAGGAGTCACAGGAGGGTCACAAGGACTATGTTGCAGGCTGAGATAGGTCTAACCAGGAATGAGTGGGAGAAGCACACCATAGTGACTGGTTCACAAGCACCTTGCATTCTTGGAATTGACTTTCTGCAGGAAGGGTATTTTAAGGATCAGAAAGGGAACAAGTGGGCTTTGGGGACAGCAGCTGTAGAGACTGCAGACAAAGAACAGCTGTCCACTATGCCTGACCTTTTGGATGACCTTTCCGTAGTTGCCATGCATAAGGTGCAGGATGTGAAACTGCCAATTGCTTCTAGCATAGGCAACACCAGACCAGCTGAGACTCCCTGCTCTCCGTACATCAACTGATGCATCAACTAGAGAACCAGAGTGTCACCAGCAACTCACTCACCTTTCAACAGCCCAATGTGGCCAGTGCAGAAGCCAAATAGAGAGTAACAGTGGATTACGGTGGCCTGAATGAAGCGACTTCTCCAGTCAGCACAGCTGTGCCAGACATGTTGGAGTTCCAGTACGAACTGGAATCAAAGGATGCCAAATGGTATGCCACAATAGATGTTGCTAACACTTTCTTTTCCATTCCCATTGCAGAAGTGCATAGATCCCAGTTTGGCTTTGCCTGGAGGGGCGTCCACTATACCTGGAATTGGTGCTTCAAGGAGACCTTATAGTAGCCTTCCAGTATCTGAAGGGGGCCTACAGGAAGGCTGGGGAGGGACTATTTACAAGGTCTTGCATTGACAGGACAAGGGGCAATGGGTTTAAACTGGCAGAGGGGAGATTTAAACTGGATGTCAGGAGGAAGTTCTTTACAGTGAGGGTGAGGCACTGGAACAGGATGCCCAGGGAGGTTGTGGCTGCTCCCTCCCTGGAGGTGTTCAAGGCCAGGTTGGATGAGGCCTTGAGTGACCTGTACTAGTGGGAGGTGAACGATCTTTGAGGTCCCTTCCAACCTTACCATGATTCTACGATTCTATGGCCTTGGGACCTGTTCAAACTGGCCCGGAAATTAAGAATATACTGTGGCCAGTAAGAATGGTCCTAGCTTGAGTTTATGGCAGAAAGCTCCTGCAGACACACAAGGCCACCCACTTGGGTTCTGGGGTAAGGCATACAAAGGCTCAGAGGCTGACTACACTCCAACAGAAAAGGAAATTCTGGCTGCCCATGAGGGAGTTTGAGCTGCTTCTGAAGTGATTGGAATGGGGTCACCACTCCTTTTAGCTCCAAGACTTCCAGTCCTGACTTGGATGTTTAAAGGGAACGGCTTAACTCCACACTATGCCACAGATGCCTCTTGGAGTAAGTGGATGGCTCCGATAACTCAGCAAGCTAGAGTGGGGAGCCTTGAATGCCCAGACATGGTGAAAGTACTCACAAACTGGCCAGAGGGCACCAACTTCAGAATGCTGGGAGAGAAGACCATAACTCGTGCCAAGGAAGCCCCCCATATAATGATCTTTCTGATAACAAAAAGGAATGTGCTTTGTCCACAGATGGATCTTGACGTCTTGTAGACAGTAAGCAGAGAGGGAAGGCTGGTGCCTGGAAACCAACATGTAGAGTTGCTGAGGCAAGAGATGGAGAAGGCAAATCCAGCAATTCACTGAGGCAAAAGCCATCCAGCTGGCCCTGGACATAGCAGAATGAGAACAGTGGCCAGTGCTCTACATCTACACAATTTGTGGATGGTAGCAAATGCCTTGTGGAGGTGGCTGAAGGAACAGAAATTAAATGACTGACAGTGAAAAGGGAAGTCTATTTGGGCTGCTACCTTCTGGCAAGACATTGCTACCCACCTGGACAAACTGCCAGTAATGATCTGGCACATCGGCAACACATTCCCAAAAGCAGAGGCACTGAGGAACACCAGCACAACCAGATTTGGCTGCTAACATCTCCCAAACAGACTTAGACTGGAAACATAAAGGTGAATTGTTCTTAGCTTTGTGGGCCCATGACTCTTTTGGTCACCAAGGAAGAGATGCCACCTACCAATGGGCTTGTGACAGATCAGTGGATATACCCATGGATGCTGTAGCACAGGTTATCCATGACTGTGACATCTGTGTTGCTATAAAGCAAGCTAAGTGCATGAAACCTTTGTGGTATGGGGAGCAATGGTCCAAATACAAGTATGGAGAAGCCTGGTAGATCAATTATATCACCCTACCTCATCTCACAATGGCAAACAGTATGTGTTAACCACAGTTGAGGCAAGCACTGGGTGGCTGGAGACCTATCCTGTACCTCACGCCGCTGCCTGCAACACCATGTTAGGCCTGGAAAGACACATCCTGTGGAGACATGGAACCCCAAGAAGAATTGAATCAGATAATGGGACCCATTTCAAGAATAACCTCATAAACAACTGGGCAAAAGAACACAGGATTGGATGGATTTACCATATCCCACACCATGCACCAGCTGCGGGAAAAATTGAATGCTACAATGGCTTGCTGAAGACCACCCTGGAAGCTATGGGGGGTTGAACTTCAAAAACTGGGAAAAGCACCTAGCACAAGCCACACGGTTGGCAAATAGCAGGGGGTCAGTCAGTGGAGCTCATCCTGCTCAATCATTCCTGTTGTCTCTAGTTGAGGGAGATGGGATTCCCATGGTCTGTGAAAAGAATCTACTGGGGGAAACTGTGGGCTTCTGGTTCTGGGGGGAAAACTATCAAAGTGGTGGTCTCTGCAAGGGTCCTGGTCATACACATTGAGTCATGCTAGAAACTGGTAATATTCATGTGTTCCACAGAGAAAGGTTGCTTTGGCCAAGAGTCTAATCCCAGAGTGTGTAACACAGGTTAACATAACACAGTCACTGTATAATAGTTCTAAGTGGTTATAAGTTTCTTTTCTCGTTAAATAATAAGGCATCCAGCAGAATCCACAGTACACAAGCATCAACCTGGAGTCCTGTACCATCTCGCCCCCACCTGCTTTCCTGATGCCCTACAATGAAAGACTGTTTCCGATTTCCCTTTAGAGAAAAGACTGTTTCCCAGCTTCCTGATTCCTCCTCCACATTCCTGCCCTGATCACACACCACCTGCACCAATCTGCACCAGAGAGCCATACCACCCTGGGAGACAGCCAGGACCAATAACGACTTGCAACATGAACTCTAATCCTCATCATCTATAAAAGACACTTTCTATTTTGATGAAGTGACCATTGCAGGAAGTGGAAATGGAATTAAAAGCAGTGGACTGTGCTAGGTTAAGCCTATCTGGGGTGGAGGAGCGGTCTGGAAATCTGACCCCCAGACGGGTAGGGAGACCTGGCCCCTCCAGGGGAGAGGACCACCCCCCAGGTCAAAGTTTCCCACTTGCCGCTCATGACCCTGTTTAAGAGGCAATCAAGTTCCTGCTCGCTTTCTTGCCCCTGCCTTTGCCTCTGCACCATCTCCTTGCTGCTGCTATTCCTGATAACCACGTGGCCACCCTGCTACTTCACGTTGGGGCTTGCATCCAAGGAGAATCCATCTCAATCCAGATAATCCACTGCCATCCAACCTGGTTTTGTACATACAACTGTATCTATTCCCTTATATTTCTGTAACCTTCCTTTAGCTTAAATACCTTTTATTTATTGTTAGAATTACTTCTCAAAGCTGTTCTTTGGTTGTTTTACCCCTTTTACTCTTCTGCCTAATGTTTCCATACAGGGAGAAGGGGAGAGGGGGAGGCATCCTAAATTCTGTTCTGTTGGGCTTGTGAGCTCCAGGGAAGCTTAAACGGCAACAATTACTTTTCAAATGCTGAACAGAACAAAGTTGTGAGCTGTCAGAGAATTCATGGCTTGGGTCTTGTATCAGGTTTTTTGTTTTCACACTAAGGACAGAGATGCCTGAGAAAACAGCTATGGAACAAAATCAGAGGTGAAAGAAAGACTCTGTGCCAAAGGGATTCAATCCATCTCAGTACTGAAAGTGCAGCCTTTGAGTGGGAAGGCTACAATCACATCCTCAGGGAGCCTTTGTACAGGGCCAACCCATCAGTTCAACTATCAGATTTGCAGCAAGCTGAGGACTGGACATATCCAGGTTGTCTTCTAGAAGGGAAGAAGCATCTCGCCAGTCCATCTATCCATCCATCCATCCATCCATCCATCCATCCTTCAAACCTGGGAGTAAAACAACAAAACAAATGAAGAAATCCAGAGCAACCAGCTAAGAAACCAAGTTACTGCGTGCTGAAGCTGGCAGAAGGTTGTGGTGACCACAGCTGCCCAACTACTGCCACGGCCTCGTGGTGCTGGGTCATGTGTGAGTCCCTGCAGTATGTTCTCAGCCTCCTTTCTCCATTCCCAACCTTCAGCTGACCACTGCTGTTTCACTGAAAACTCATGCTGTGCTGTAAGTAACTCTTGTAGAAGAGTCAGGAGCCCACAAGGGCATTTGAAAAGTGGTAAAATAATAAACATGACATCAAGTTGACAGAATTCAGTTTGTGACCTACAAGCAGCACTCCTCTGTGAGGATACCTAAGAGAGGACATGGACAGCTCCATTCATTGTGAGCAAAAGCAGCACTAGGATAGGTTTCATTCCAGAAAGGAAAAACGGACACTTTGAGAAAGTTTGGGTTGTTCAGCTTGGAGAAGGCTCCAAGGAGACTTTATTGTGGTCTTCCAGTATCTGATGAGGGCTACAAGTATCTGAGGAACTGTTTAGGGTGTCGGGTAGTACTAGGACCAGGGGGAATAGATCCAAGCTAGAGGAAGGGAGATTTAGATCATATGTTAGGAAGAAGCTCTTCACCATGAGGCTGGTGAGACACTGGAACAGGGTGCCCATAGAGGTGATGGAAGCCTCATCCTTGGATGTTTTTAAGGCCAGGCTGGATGTGACTCTGGGCAACCTGATCTAGTGGAGTGTCCCTGCCCATGGCAGGGACTTTGGAACTAGATGATCCTTGAGGTCCCTTCCAGCCCTGACAACTCTGTGACCCCTCTGCCTAGGAACAAAGTCCCAAGATATGAGGAATTTTTCTTAAGGAAAAGGGCCTCTTCTAACCACTGTGCCAGGAGGAAGCTACCAGTTGTCCTTTCACACTGGATGCTTCACTTACTTGAACCCTGGTGCATGCCTCCAGGAAAAGAGAGTGTTATTTGTACCCTTCCAAGAGGTTCTGTGAAAGGAATTCCCCAAGACACATGGCAAGAGACAACAGACATGGGGTGACACTGTGCTGTGACTGACCATTCTGCAGACAGAAAAAAAAAAAAAACCAGCAGAGGAGAGGATGATCTGCAAGCAGCTCCATGCAGTGGACACCAGGCTTGGAGCTCTCTCTGGGACACCAGACCCCCAGCTGGACCCTCCATGCTTTGTGTGGGGTCAGAACTGGAAGGATCTTTCACAGAATCCCAGACTAGTTTGAGTTAGAAAAGCCTTTCAACCTCATCCAGTCCAGACCCCCTGCAATCAACTGGGACACCCCCAAGTAGAGTAGGTTGCTCAGAGCCCCAAACAACCTGACCTGGAATGGCTCCAGGGATGGGGCATCTCCCATCTCTCTTGGGCAACCTGGGCCAGTGTCTCATCATTGTCAGTGTCAAACCTTTCTCCCTTATGTCCAATCTAAAGCTGTCTTCTTTCAGTTTAAAGCTGCTGTCTCTCATCCTGTCACTAACAGGTCCTGATAAAAAGCTTTTTTACCTCTCTCTCTTACAACCCCCTTTCTAGACTCTGGCTGATGTAGTTGCCAAGCCACTCTCCGGGTATCTGAAGTCATGACACTCGGGTGACTTGTCTGTGAAGGTGACTTGTCCATATAGCAAGGACAGGAGAGTCAGCATGATTAATGCTCACCACAGCCAGTTGTGCCACTCCTTTCTCCTTAAAAGCCTGCAGAAATGGAGCAAACACTAAAAATCTGAGGCTTACTACCAGCAAAATCAGTTCTACCCTAACTGGAACCAGCATCCCCCTTTCCACCTAGCTCCTTGATGATCTCACACCCAATAAAAATACAATATGCAAGGCTGGGCCTGAACAAAAGCTGAGTGCTGCTGGCTTGAGTTGTTCCTCAAGTGCCCCAGCACCCAGATACTGCAGGAGTAGCACAACCAAGGCAGCACACCACAACGTGCTTCTCAGGCCCTTCCCTGCCCAGAGAACACCACAGCTCCACCTCTTGCAGCAGGGCTGACCCAGAAGCCTGGCAGCTCCTCCCAGCTCCAGCAGGCCTTACCCCCACGGTATCTTCAGCCCTGGACAAGGTGGACACGCTCCTCTGCATCGTAGTAGACAGGCCCACAGCGCAGACGTGGTTCCTCCTGCTGGTACCAGAGCTGCTCGTTGAACTCGGGGAAGAAAAAGGCAATTTCTCTGCTGGCTGATGCTGGAGAATCTGGGAGAAGACAGATGAAAAGCAGCTGAGGTGCCAGTCTGGCACTGCGAACACCTGCTGGCTGCCACGACAGAAGTGCCAGGCTCGGTCGCACCAGGAGAGGTGGAGATGGGGGTCTGCAGAGGCGAGCAGCTCGTTTGCTTGGGCTCCTCAGTTGGCAAGCAAGCAAAGGCAGACACAATGTCACCTCTCGTGCCTCCCTGAGCTCCAGTCTTTGCCCAAGACTCAGCCAAGAAGGACAGGTCTACCTGAGCCATGAGTGGTATTCCTGGTGTCAGTGAGGCCATAAGCTCCTCGGATGGAGTTCGGGACGCTGTTTCGGGCTCGGAACACTTTGGTGGGACCCATCAGGGATCTCCAGAGGGGGACAGCATTCTCATGGGCTAAGATATAAGCCCACATGGGGCCACTGAGGAAAGGACCAGGGAAGAGCAGAAGTAGATAAGGTTACAAGAGGGCACAACTCCTTCATTCTTAGAAACACAGCAAGTGCAAAGAAGCAAGGATGTGCAGTTGTCACTGGGGACCATGGACCTTCCATCTCCCTGGTCCAGCTCCCTGGACCATGGCTCAGGACCAAGGCGTAGAATTGTAGGATGGTTTTGTGTTGGAAGGGACCTGCAAAGCTCATCCAGTCCAACCCTCTGCAGTCAGAAGGGACATCCTCCACTAGGATCAGGTTGCTCAGAGGCCTTGTCCAGCCACACTTTGAACATCTCCAGGGATGGGGTCTCAACTACCTCCCCTGGAAACCTGTTCCACCACACTCACGGTGCAGACCTTGTTCTTAATATCCAATCTCAATCTGCTCTTCTCTCATTTCAAACCACTACCCTCAGCCTGTCACTGCAGGCCTTTCAAACAGTCCCTCTGCAGCCTTCTCGCAGCCCCCTTCTGCTACTGTCAGGCTGCTCTTAAGGCTCCCTGGAGCCTTCTCTTCTTCAGGCTGAACAGCTGCAGCTCCCTCAGCCTGTCCTCATAGCAGAGATGCTCCAGCACCCTGATCATCTTCATGGCCCTTCTCTGGACCTGCTCCATCAGGTCCATGTCCTGCATCTGCATGAGTGACCTCCTTCTAGAAGATAGCACCCCACCAGCGACTACTGCTGACACAGTAGCACCGGCTCCCAACATTTCTCCATCCCGTTCCCAGAGCCTTCCAGCTCCATACACAACAAGCACCAACTGGGGATGCGGCAGATCCCACGCCGAGGAGGACCCCTCCAGACGCAGCACCATTGCTCAGGGGTCCACCGGCAACGGGATGCGAGCCTCTTCCCGCGCCCCGTGCAGCGGGCACGGCAGGTACCTGGCCATAAACTCCACCAGCCGCTGGTAGAAGAAGCGTCCTGCGGGAGAAAGTCGGTCCCTGTCACATAGCCTGACTTCGGCAGCACCGATCCCACCTCCGTCCGGCCCGCCGGCCCGGCCCGCCTACCCGCGTGCTCCCGGTAGAACTGGCGGCT
The DNA here is from genome assembly GCA_013396675.1 of Eubucco bourcierii. NCBI lineage: Eukaryota > Metazoa > Chordata > Aves > Piciformes > Ramphastidae > Eubucco > Eubucco bourcierii. The sequence continues at coordinate 77,852 of VWZE01012786.1, forward strand.
CTCTTCCCGTCCGCAGCGTAGATGCTTGGCACGTACGATAAGGAACTGGTTGCTAAGGATGGTTTCGTGCACGGCCTGCGGGCAGAGGCGCAACGGCTGGGCGGGAGACTCGCACCTCCGGGACGCTCCGTGCCGGACCGACACACCGGAGACGGCCGAGCCAAGCCGGTCCGGACGGAGGCCGGGGCGGATAGGCTCGCCCAACCCTCCCCTCTAGCACCAGCGGGTGAGCCACGGCATCCGGCTTCAGCAGAGCCAGCGTCAGCTGCAGCGGCCGCCCGCAGCGCCCCGCCGCCGCCGTGGCAGCTGCCATGACGCGCGCCCGGCCGGGCGACGTCGCGGCGGTGACGTCACAAGGTGGTGCGCGTGTGACATCATCGCAACGGGGCGGGGCGGAGTAGGCCTCCGGGGTGGGGACAGGGGCGAGGCCGGGACTCAGGGCGGGCTCCACCGGGTCGCGTAGCAGCAGCAGGACGCGGGGTCATGGCGGATGCGGCGGCCGAGGAGCAGAGCCGGGATGATGCCGCGGCCGGCGCCGAGGACACCGTGAAGATCATCTGTCTGGGCGACAGCGCCGTGGGCAAGTCCAAGTACGTGGCGGCGCGGGCAGGCCGCCGCCCCGCCGGAGTCCCGCGGGGAGGGAAGGGTTGGCCCGGGGCGGCTTGGGGCTGCTCCGTCCCTCGGCCTCACGGCAGTGTGGTGATCTCTCCGCAGGTTGCTGGAGAGGTTCCTGCTCGACGGCTTGTATCCTTGTGCTGAGCCGCCTTAGATCCCGTCCGCCTTCCCGGGGCTCGGTGGAGAGCGGCGGGAGCGCGGCCGGTGCGAGCGGGGGCTCGGCTGGGGGAGCGGGTGGAGTTGAGGGCGGGGCGGAGCGTGCTCCTCGGTCGGCTCCTTGACTCGGACTCAGCCGCCCCCAGCAGCTCTCCACCTTCGCCCTGACGCTCTACAAGCACCGCGCTCAGCTGGACGGGCGAACCGTCGTCGTGGGTGAGTGAAGACGCCCGACGAGGGGGCCGTGGACGGGGCCGATGCAGACTCCGTGCGGGGAGGGAAACGGCGCCGCGGCTATAGGCGTGCGCGGCAGGACACAGACCTAAAACGAGGGCAGGGGAGCGCCTTGTGGTGGGCAAGGTAGCTTGTCCAGGGAAACGGAAGAGCGAAAGGAACACCGAATCGCAGACTGGGGGAGGCTCCGGAGACCATCCCATCCCACCGCCTGTTCAAGCAAGGCCACCTAAAGCCAGTCGCCCAGGCTCACGTCCAGGTGGCTTCTGAATGCCTCCAGGGATGGAGCCTCCACACCCTCGTTGGGCAGTCTGTGCCAGTTCTGGGACACCCTCACAGAGATAAAAGTGTTTCCTGGCGTTCAGAGGGAAGCTGCTGTTTGTTTGTGCTAGCTGCCTCTGCCCAGTCACTGAGCACCACTGCAATGAGCTTGGCTCCATCTGCTTTACAGTCTCCCTTGAGATGTTTTTGCCCATTGAGGAAATCCCCTGAGCCTTCTCTGTGCCAGGCTTAACTATCCCAGCTTCCTCAACCTTTCCTTACAGGAGAGGTGCTTGTGTCCCTTCAGCTTTGTGGTTCTTTGGACTTTCTCCAGGATGTCCATGTCTCTTCTGTAGTGAGGAGACCAGAACTTGCCTTCTTTGTGGCAAGGGCAAGCTGCTGGCTTCCAGTCAGCTTGGGATCAAACGGGACCCCCAAGGCCTTTTCTGCAAAGCTGCTTTCCACCTGGATGGTCCCCAGCATAAACTGGTGCTATGAGGTTGTTCCTGCCCAGATGGAGGGCTTTGTCCTTCTCCTTGATGAGCTTCCTGAGGTTCCTGCAAGCCTGTTTCTCCAGCCTGTTCAGGCCCCTCTGGATAGCAGCAAACACAGAACTGGTTTGGTTGGAAAAGACCTTTAGGATCATCACATCCAGCCATTCTCTAACTCTACCAAGTCTGGTGCTGAACCATGCCCCTCAACACCACATCTCTGCCTCTTCAAAACATGCCCAGTCTTTGAGAGCACTTCCAGTGAAGAAGTTTCTTCTAATGTTCAACCTAAGCCTTCCCTGATGCAACTTGGGGCTATTTCCTCTCATCCTATCACTTGTTACTAGGGAGAAGAGACCAAACCCACCTGGCTCCAGCCTCCTTTCAGGAAGCTGTAGAGAGCCAGGAGGTCTCGCCTCACCGTCCTTCTCTCTAGGCTCAACAACCTCAGGTCCCTCAGCTGCTCCTCACCAGCCCTGTTCTCCAGACCTTTCACCAGCTTTGTTGTCCTTCTCTGGACCTGCTCTGTCTCCCCAATGTCCTTAGAGTGAGGGGCTCAAAGATGAACTCCAGTACTCAAGGTGTAGCCTCACCAGTGGCCAGTCTGGGGGCGACAAATCCCTGCCCTGCTCCTGCTGCCCATACCATTGCTGATCCAAGTCAGGATGCTGGTGGCCTTGGCCACCTGAGCACACACTGGCTCATCTTCAGCTGCTGTCTACAAACACCCTCAGGTCCTTTTCCACCAGGCACTGTCCAGCCACTCTTCACCAAGCCTGGAGCCTTCATGGGGTTGTTGTGACCCAAGTGCAGGACCCAGCCCTTGGCCTTGTTAAACCTTATACAACTGACCTCAGCTAACTAGTCCAACCTGGCCAGGTCTTTCTGCAGAGCCTTCCTGACCCTATTTCAGTTTAGCCGTGGTGTGAAGCTGCCTCCAGACTCCTTTACATCTCCAGTGTGATGATTAAGTGAGAAGTAGTACGCCACAACCTAATCACAAACCAGCCTGCAGTGGTCTTTAGCTGCCCACCACCACTAAAAGTCCAAGATCTATCTCAGTAGATCTCTTATTTCAATTTCTGGGGGTTTAATTAATTTTAACACAATCTTCCTGATCAGTGCCAGCACAGCTCATAGCTAAGCCCAGCTAAGAAAAGGTCCCAGTTTTGCATAATCTCTTAGCCCTGGAATGTTTCAGATTAGTGAGGTGAAACCTCAAGAGCTGGAGTGGGCTTTGCACCCTAGCTTTCAGCTGTGATGAAAGTAGAGCTTGGCAAGTTGTGGCATTCTAAGTTTTTTTTTTTTCTTTCTATGTCTTTGCAGACTTTTGGGACACAGCAGGACAGGAGAGGTTCCAGAGCATGCACCCATCCTACTACCACAAGGCTCACGCTTGTATCATGGTAAGGGCAGGGGTGTTTCAGTGAGCTCTGGTGGCTCTCAGGCTAAGAGCAGCCCCCAGGTGACCCTTGGCTTGATTGTTGCTGGTGGCGATTGTGCTGCTTTGTATTTCTTGCCACTTCCAGTGCTTAAAGATCTTACCTGTATTGTTCTTGCTGCTCCCACCAGGCAGAGCTGGTGTGGCTGGGTGTGTTTAGCTCTCGTCTGGCTTTCCTACACTCCCTGACTTTGCTGTCTTCTACCTTGCCTTACTTTTGTCCCTGCGATTGAAGGTTTGGTCTTAGAAGCAGTCCTGTCAGGTGGTGCAAGGGAGAGGGACATTCCTTTCTTGTTCTGGGTGGGACTGTTGGACTATGCGGTCTAGAACACTTCTGACATGTTCTCAGGGTCTTACCTCAGACATTCCTCTTTGGTCTTCTGACCTTTTCTATTTCCCTGCACTTTGCACTTCCCATTTGTTATCTCAAATCAGTTTTATTTCCTTCCTCCTAACCCGTTGAGGTCTCTCGCTTTGAGCTGTTGCTTGAATTTCCAGCTATTTCTCATCACTTGTGAGCATCACTCAACTTCATTGATAATTTTAGTTGTTAACACAGAGAAACCTTACAGCTGATCCTATGTAACAGAACAGATCTGCTCCAGTGCTTGCTCATTGTCATGGGGGATGGAGTTCTTGTTGTGGTACAAAAGAAAAATGTAAAGGAAAATGAGGGTCTGTGTCCTGGCTGGGTGTCTCAAGGCTTGCTGGACAAGCCCTCTAAAGTTCCTCCAGTCCAACCCCCTGCAGTCATCAGGGATATCCTCCACTAGGGCAGGTTGCTCAGAGCCTTGTCCAGCCTTACCTTGAACATCTCCAGGGATGGGGCCTCAACTACCTCCCTGGGAAACCTGTTGCAGTGTTCCACCACCTTCATGGTGCAGAACTTGTTCCTCACATCCAATCTAAATCTGCTCTTCTCTCCTTTCAAACCATTGCCCTCATCCTGTCACTGCAGGCCTTTGCAAACAGCCTCCCTGCAGCCTTTTGGAGCCCCCTTTCAGGTACTGGCCGATTTCTCTTAGGTCTGCCTGGAGCCTTCTCTTGTTCTCCTGGCAGAGCTGCTACACTCTCCTGATCATTTTTGTGGCTTTCTCTGGGCCTGCTCCATCAGGTCCATGTCCTTCCTATGCTGAGGGCTCCAGAGCTGGACACAGCACTGCAGATGAGGGTTCACCAGAGCACAGCAAAGGGGCAGAATCCCCTCTCTCCATCTCTGGCCATGCTACTTTTGCTGCAGCCCAGGCTGCCATTGGCTTTTTGGGCTGCAAGTACCCATTGCTGGATCCTGTCCAGCTTCTCACCCACGAGCATCCCCAAGTCCTTCACTGCAGGGCTGCTCTCAATCTCATCATCCCCCAACCTGTGCTGATAGCCAGGATTGCCCCAACCTAGGTGCAGAACCTTGCACTTGGCCTTACTGAACCTAATGAGACTCTTCTCAACTCACCTCTCCAGCCTGTCCAGGTCCCTCTGGATGGCTTCCATCCCATCCTTCAGACTTACCAACCAAACCGCTCAGTTTGGTGTCATCCCCTTCCCCTGTCACCCTTCCTAACAAAGGCGATCTCTCTGGTGATATCCTCCCAGGAGAATGCTAGGTTGTGGACCTGTGTTTGGTGCAGTGGGGTGATAAGGAGCTGCCCTGCTGCTGGCCCCACAGCACGTCTGGTTGTGTTTTGGAAGGTGTTTGATGTGCAGAGGAAAGTGACCTACAGGAACCTGAGCAGCTGGTATAAAGAGCTGAGAGAATTCCGCCCAGAGATCCCCTGCATTGTGGTGGCCAACAAAATTGATGGTGAGTTCATCATCTCCTTCTTGCAGCCTCCTGGGGTGGGGATGGGGTTGTCTTCTGGCCTGGCTGTGAAAGATTCTCCCTCATCTCTTAGATCCAGAAGAATTCTTCAGTGTTAGACCAAATAAACAGTTCAGTCTGGTTATGCAAGGTCCTCTGCTGTCCCTGCAGGGTGTTTGCCTCATTTTACTACCAATTAAAAATGTTAATATGACTTACTTCCAGGTTTTTTTTTTTTTTTTTCAGCCTTCCAGTTGTTTCCTTTCCCTACT
>VWZE01012786.1:83179-96614 GCA_013396675.1 Eubucco bourcierii
AAGCGGAAGGAGACAAAAACAAAGAAAAAAAAAAAAAAAAATCAGAGTTGTCTGGTTGGAGAAGGGGCACAGCCCTGTTATGTGGCTGGCACAGGCCTTGATGTGCTGCCTGTGGGAAGCTCTGTGCTGAGGAATCACAGAATGTTAGGGGTTGGAAGGAACCTCCAAATATCATTCACTCCAACTTGCCTGGCAAAGCAGGATCAACCAGTGCAGACCACACAGGAACACATCCAGGTTGGCTTTGGAAGTAGGGACTCTGCAGAAGTTCCTGTGGCTCAGGGCAGGATCTCACCTTTAGAAAGCCTTTCCTACAGGATGTGTCCAGCCAGCTGTGAACCAGAATTGTTGCAGCTGTAAGAGACCTCCAAGATCACTCAGTCTACCATCAGTCTAACACCACCATGGCTGTCAAACCATGTCCCCAAGTGCCATGTCCACACGTTTCTTGAACACCTCCAGGGATGGTGACTCCATCACCTCCGTGGGCACCACTCTGTCTACAGAATCACAGAATTAACCAGATTGGAAATACCTTCAAGGTCATTGAGTCCAACCTATCATCCAACACCTTCTAATTAACTAAACCATGGCACTAAGTGCCACATTCAGTCTCCTTTTAAATACCTCCAGGAATGGTGACTCCACCACCTCCCTGGGCAGTCCATTCCAATGCCAATCACTCTTTCTGTGAAGAGTTTCTTCCTAACATCCAGACTAAACCTGTCCTGGCACAGCTTGAGACTGTGTCCTCTTGTTCTGTCACTGGGTGCCTGGCAGAAGAGATCAACTCCACGTGGCTATGACCTCCCTTCAGGTAGTTGTAGAGAGCAATAAGGTCTGCCCTGAGACTCCTCTTCTCTAGGCTGCACACCTCCAGCTCCCTTAGCCTTTCCTCACAGGGCTGTGCTCCAACCCACTCACCAGCCTTGGTGCCCTTACCTGGACACGTTCAAGCACCTCAACATCTTTCTTCAATGAAGGGGCCCAGAGCTGGACACAGTACACTCTCTGCCAGGCTGCTCTCCAGCCACTCTGTCCCCAGCCTGTAGCACTGCCTGGGGTTGTTGTGGCCAAAGTGCAGAACCTTGCATTTGGACTTCTTAAACTTCTGGCACTGGGCTGTGCCCATTTGTCCAGCCTGTCCAGGTCCTTCTGCAGAGCCCTCCTGCCCTCTAACAGATTGACACTTGCTCCCAACTTGGTGTCGTCTGCAAACTCACTGATGCTGGACTCCATGCCCTCAACCAGATCATCAGTGAAGATATTAAACAGAACTAGGCCCAGCACTGATCCCTGGGGCACACCACTAGTGACAGCTGATGACTGGATGTGGCTCCATTCACCACCACTCTCTGGGCCCAGACATCCAGACAGTTCTTAACCCTGCACAGAATGCTCCTGTTGAAGCTATGGGCTGCCAGCTTTGCCAGTTTACTGTGGCAGACAGTGTCAAAGGCTTTGCTGAAGTCCAGGTAGACTGCATCCACACCCTGCCCCACAACGAATCATAGAATGGTAAGGTTGGAAGGGACCTCAAGGATCATCTAGTTCCAAGCCCCTGCCATAGGCAGGGACACCTCCCCGTAGCACAGGTTACTCAAGGCCTCCAGGCAGGTCACCTGGTCATAAAAAGAGATCAGGTTGGTCAAGCAGGACCTGCCCCTCCTAAATCCGTGCTGGCTGGGTTAGAATTCTCCTACATAAGTTAGGACTGATGCTCACAGGTCCCTTGAAACAAGCCTTACCCTGCAGAAAAGGAGAATGGCATTTCATATACCAACCTAAATTTGGGCAAGAGGCTTTATCCAGGCTACAGCCAAAAGATCTTGTCTAGTTGTCTTCATTAAGCTCCTAATGTTTTTGTTACTGTTACTCCTTTGGAATTTTAAGTTGTAAACCTCTGAATCTTATGCTGAAAAAGCTTGTGCTGAAAAGTGCCAATCTGTTAGAGGGCAGGAGGGCTCTGCAGAAGGACCTGGACAGGCTGGACAAATGGGCACAGCCCAGTGCCAGAAGTTTAAGAAGTCCAAATGCAAGGTTCTGCACTTTGGCCACAACAACCCCAGGCAGTGCTACAGGCTGGGGACAGAGTGGCTGGAGAGCAGCCTGGCAGAGAGTGTACTGTGTCCAGCTCTGGGCCCCTTCATTGAAGAAAGATGTTGAGGTGCTTGAACGTGTCCAGGTAAGGGCACCAAGGCTGGTGAGTGGGCTGGAGCACAGCCCTGTGAGGAGAGGCTGAGGGAGCTGGAGGTGTGCAGCCTGGAGAAGAGTCGGCTCAGGGCAGACCTTATTGCTCTCTACAACTACCTGAAGGGAGGTCATAGCCAGGTGGAGTTGATCTCTTCTGCCAGGCACCCAGTGACAGATCAAGAGGACACAGTCTCAGGCTATGCCAGGGCAGGTTTAGGCTGGATATTAGGAATAAATTATTCACAGAAAGTGTGATTGGCATTGGAATGGACTGCCCAGGGAGGTGGTGGAGTCACCATCCCTGGAGGTGTTTGAAAGGAGACTGCACTTAGTGATTTAGTTAATTAGAAGGTGTTAGGTAATAGGTTAGACCTTGATCTTGAAGGTCTTTTCCAACATGGTTAATTCTGTGGTTCTGTGATTGCCTGGACTGTGCAAAGGGACTTGGTGTTCACAGGCATGTGGAAGACAGAACCTCAGAGTAAGAAAATCCTGCTCATAGTGCTCCGTGTGTGAGTGGACACTACTCCAAGAGAGCCCTTTGCCCTGCTTTGGGTTGGTGTGTTCCACCCAGGCCAGGATGGTGCTCGGCCGACAGTCCTGGCCCAGGCCTATAGAGGAAGGGCTGTTCGGCACTGCCTCCTGGGTAGTGTTTGGAGTCTGAGCTACTCCAGGTGTTGCCTTTTCTGTCCCACTCCTGTGCTGGCATGTGGGGCGTTGAGCTACTCTAGGTGTTGCCTTTTCTGTCCCACTCCTGTGCTGGCATGTGGGGCGTTGAGCTACTCTAGGTGTTGCCTTTTCTGTCCCACTCCTGTGCTGGCATGTGGGGCGTTGAGCTACTCTAGGTGTTGCCTTTTCTGTCCCACTCCTGTGCTGGCATGTGGGGCGTCTGTGGATCAGAACCTCCTGTGAGCACATTCTGGATTTGTCTGCAACCTTAAAGGAAGCCTCTGGCTGAGGCTGGGGTGGCTGCACCTGACCTGCCACTGCTGGGTGACTTGGACACTGTCAGTGTGCCCTTGACTCACACAATGGAGGCGGCACAGCGTGAGGGCACTGTGGAGCTCTGGTTCAGGTGGCCAAACTGGAGGCAGAGGCAGGACTATGGAGGCAGGCTGAGAGAGCTGCGGTTGTTCAGTCTGGAGAAGAGAAGGCTCTAAGGAGACTTTATTGTGGCCTTCCCGTATCTGAAGAGGGCCTACAGGAAAGCTGGGGAGGGAGTCAGGTAGTGATAGGACTAGGGGGAAAGGGGCAAAACTAGAAATGAGTAGATTCAGATTGGATGTTATGAAGAAGTTCTTCACCATGAGGGTGGCGAGACTCTAGAACAGGTTGCCCCGGGAGGTGGTGGAAGCCTTATCCATGGAAGTTTTTAAGGCCAGGCTGGATGTGGCTCTGAGAAAGCTGATCTAGTGTGAGGTGTCCCTGCCCATGGCAGGGGGTTGGAACGAGGTGATCCTTGAGATCTCTTCCAGCCCTGACAGTTATTCTGTGATTCTGTGACTCCTGCTGGCAGCAGTGTCCAGGTGACGTGGACACACAAGAAAGACCAGGATGTGCCTGGGGAACATTCCCAGCTGCTGCACAGCAGAACTGGTGTGTTCTGGGTCTGCAAGGCAGGATCCATGTAGAGCCTCTCAGAGTCCACTGACGTTTAGTCAAGCAGCAGAGATCAACCCACCAGAACCTTTTTGAGTCTTCTTGGCAAGGGTTTGTTGAAGCTGTGGCTTTTGGGAAGGACTTTTCTGCTCTTGTCCCATTGTGAGAAGGTCTCAACAGCTAAATTGGTCTCCAGCTGTTCCCCCACTTCTGCGTGTGCTGGCATTCTGCCTCCAGTGGTGTCCTACTGACCACTTCTTCCATCTTTGCCCTCAGCTGACATAAAGGTGACCCAGAAGAGCTTCAACTTTGCCCGAAAGCTCAGCTTGCCCTTTTACTTTGTGTCTGCTGCAGATGGCACCAACGTAGTGAAGGTAAAGCACAGCTCTTGGGCTTGGCAGCCTGGACAGCCCTGCGGCTGGAGTCTGCTGTGTAGGCACAGAGAGCAGAACGTGGGCCAGCCCATCTCTCTGGTGGCTTGCAAGAGTCTGGTAGCTAGAGGTGGTTTCTTTGCTTGGGGGGTGGACAGAATGCCCACATTAGGGAAAGCTAGTGGCCCTTGCTCCACGTGACAAGCATTTTCCTCCTCCTCAGCTCTTCAATGATGCCATCAAACTGGCAGTGGCTTACAAGCAGAATTCAGGAGATTTCATGGATGAGGTCATGAGAGAGTTGGAGGTAAGAAGGGCTGATTTCCTGCTCTCCTCCCAAGGGATGGGCAGGCCTGCTGGGTTTTTCCCCTCAGGGGCATGAGAGTCTGTGGCAAAAAAGTGAAATTTGGAGACAAGTGGAGATTTGCTTTCTGTTGGCAAAACCACAGGGTTTGTGCTGCTCCTGTCTAGGCTGGAGGGGATGAGGTGGCAACCCTCTGAGGAGCCCGCACTGCCCTGGACTGAGTTTGAAAGAAGCAGAGCAGAATGGAGGTGCTGCTGATCTGCCTCTCAGCAGATTCTTGTCCTGCTCCATTCCAGAGCTTTGACCTGGAGCAGAAGAGTGAAAACTTGCTGGATGAAAAGGAGAGCTGCCCTGAGGAGAAGCCTCCATCTGCCTAAGGGATGGACTCTGTTCTTCCTCTTGCTCTAGATCTCTGGGACTGGTTAGAGCTGGCCCTCACTGAAGACAGTGGCTTTCTTCAGGCCCTGAGAGCCCAGGTGATGGACACCTTGGGCCTCTCTCCTCTGGGAGACTTACCCCAGCCACTGCACATCACAGTCAAGGAAGGGGCAGGAGCATCCACAAAGTTGTTGGTTCCTGAATGCTGCCCATGGCAGAGCTTGTCAGGAGAGCCGAGCCACTCCTGGAGCTGCAGGGAAGGGCCCTGCCCATATGCTGACTGGAAAAAACCAAATCCTAAAGGAAGGAGTTTTTTAAATAAAGTTTTGACTTTCATCCCTCCTCCTGCACTTGGCAGCCCTGTGACTGCACACTGCAGGTCCAACTGCCAGCCCTCCCCAGATGCTGCCCACCCCTGTGCCCTCTGCTGCAGTTTCCTGGGTTCCCTCCCTGGTCTGTTGTGGAGCAGCCAGACCCAGGACCTGGGCTGCTGTGTCCAGTCCTGCCAGCAGCCCCCAAGTCTGGACCTGAAGCTCTGTATGGAAACAGACTTGGCATGAAAAGTGCTCAGGCTCCTCAGGGCTCAGCCTGCCCCAGACAATGCCAGGTTCCCTGCCCATCCCAGGAGATTTGGCACTCTGTGCCCAGCATCTTGTGCTTTTCCAGAAGGTGGGAAGCAGTGGTGTGGGCTGAACAGGCTGGAGAGATGGGCTTCTGTGAACCTGATGAGGTTCAAGGCCAAGTTCAAGGTCCTGCAGCTGGGTCAGGGCAACCCCCAGTGTCAGTCTAGGCTGGTGGATGAAGGGCTGGAGAACAGCCTTCGAGACACACACACCCACACACACACACCTTGCAGTGCTCTGGAGTCCTCAGCACAGCACAGACAGGGACCTGGTGGAGCAGTGCCAAAGGAGGCCACAGCAGTGCTGGGTGGGCTGGAAGCCCTCTGCTGGGAGGACAGGCTGGGAGACTTGGGATTGTTCAACCTGGAGAAAAGATTCCAGGGAGACTTTCTGGTGGCCTTTTAGGTCTTAAAGGAGCTGAGAAGAAAGCTGGGGACAATTTTGAGCAGAGCCTGTTGTGACAGTCTAAGGGGTGGTGTCTGGAACCAAGAGTGACATTTAGATGAGAGAAGGCAGATGTTCTTCATACTGAATGTGGTGAGAGCCTGGCCCAGGTTGCCCACACAGGTGGTAGATGTCCCATCCCTGCACGACTCAGCATCGTCCTGCTGGGTCACACCAGAGCCAAGGTCATTTGATGCTTTCCTTGTGTGTCCCTTGCCATTGCCCAGATCCTGTCCCAGGGGAGCAGATCCTGAGATGGCTGCAGTGGGAGAGGACTGGCAGAACGGTGGGTGCCATCTACTGGTCCCAGTACAGGGTGAAGCTGGTGTGAAAATGGAAAAAGGAGAGAGTAGAGAGAAAAGGAGGCAGAAAGGGGGAAAACAAATGGGGAGGGGATGAAAAATGGGAAATGAGGTGAGAAAGGGGAGGAAGGGAAGAGAAGGGAAGGGAGGGGAAAGAGTGGATATGGGAAAAGGAGGGAAAGGAGGGGAGAAAAGGAAGAAGAGTGGGTGAAAAAAATGGTGGGAAGGGAAAAGAAAAGAAAAGAAAAAAGGGTTAAGAAGGAAAGGGGAGGAAAAAATCAGGGCAGAGGAGGAAGACTCTTCTGCTGAAGGAGCCTGCTGAGTGCATGGAGCAAGCTCTTCCAGCCCTGGGCAGCAACAACCCCTGCACCAGACCAGGTGAAGGAAAACCTGCTGGGAAGCAGCTCCATGGAGAAGGACCTAGCAGTGCTGCTTGCCCATGAGCCAGCAATGTGTCCTCATGGCCAAGAAGGCCAAGAGTCTACTGGGGAGCATGGAGAAGAGTGTGGCCAGCAGGTCAAGGCAGGTTCTCCTGTCCCTCTGCTCTGCCCTGGTAAGGCCACAGCTGGAGAAATGGGTCCAGTGCTGGGATCCCCAGTCCCAGAGAGACTGGGAGCTACTGGAGAGAGTCCCATGGAGGTTGGGGAGATGCTGAGGGGCCTGGAGCATCTCTGTAAGAAGCAAAGGCTGAGAGCCCTGGGGCTGCTGAGCCTGGAGAAGAGCATCTTGTCAATGCTCACCAAGAGCTGAAGGACCTGTGGGGGGCAAGAGAATGGGGCCAGACTCATCTCAGTGGTACCCACTGCCTGAACAAGAGGCACCAAGTGGAAGCCAGGAGGTTCCATCAGGTGCAACTTTTTGGCTGTAAGGGTGCTGGAGGCCTGGAGCAGGCTGCTCAGAGAGGTTGTGGAGTCTCCTTGTTTGGAGAGCTTCCAAGCCCACCAGGCCACTGTGGGCTAGCTGGGCAAGCTGCTGTGGGTGCCCCTGGTGGAGCAGAGGGGTTGGACTGGATGAGCTTGAGGTCCCTTCCCACCACGCCATATAACAGAGCCTCTCACCCCACACCTGCCAGGCAGGGACATCTCAGTGGTGTGGAACAAAGCCTCTATATCTAGATCTACTTTGAAGTCAAGCTCCACCCGGGAGCAGATTCCCACACCAGAGGATGTGACAGCGGTGGAGTTTTTGGCACAATTCTACTTTACATCAGTTTGAAACCCAAAATCCTTTGCTGCAAGCTCCAGGGCATGACTGGAGATGCAGTGACACCACAAGTGAGCCATCAAGAACATGTCCTCACACCGAAGGAGGAAAAGCCATCATCTCATCTCTTCCCTGAGAGCCACCAGCTGCTGGCAGCTGAGTGTTTGGTAACCTCCTGTTTTTCTTCTGGGCTGAAATGAAGGATGGTCAAGATGGCAGTGAGGGTCTGCTGGCGACCAAGAGAATCTGGAAGAGTCAAGAATCTGTAGACAATGTTCTTGAGATATTCCAGGTTGGCTCCTTCCCTACTCTTATCCCTGAAGTTCTTCTGGATTTCGCTGCGAAGCGCAGAAGCCTCTTCCTGGTGCTTCTCCTCCTCCATCAAGATCTTCTCCTGCAGCTGGTGCACTTGCATCTCCAGTTTGTGCTTCTGCTTCCGGAGTCCCACAATCTCCACCTCTTTGCGAGCCAGCTGCTCTGCATACAAGAAGAAGGTGGACTCCTTGGCGGTGGAAAGCTGGAGAGCCTGAGGGAAGATCTCCGAGGCATCGTTACCTGGTGGGTCGCTGCCGGCGAGCTCAGTCCCTGATGACAGGTAGGTTTTGGAGCCTTGAAGGCCATAAGGCAAGGTGATGGATCTTAACTGCTCCAGCTCTTGGTCCTTCTCTGCCAGCACGGCCAGCGCTCGGTCCCTCTGTTTGTGCATCTCCTCCTCCAGCCTCAGGGCCCGTTCCCTGTAGTCCAGCTGGCAACGTTCTAACTCCTGCCTGTGGAGCTGCTGCAGTTGGGACATCTCTTGCTTCTTGTCCTCCAGGTCTTGGTGGTGCCGCTTCTCCAGCTCGTCACAGGCCAGCTGCAGCGTAATGTATTTCTCTTTCAGGTCGGCCAGCTGCTCTTGAGCTTCCTCCAGTTCTTTAGTCAGGTTGCCGTCTTTGGTTGACTTGTTCTTGAGGACCACCTGTGCCCTCATCTTGTACCTTTCAAACTCTTCCTTCAGCTGCTTCAGCTCCTGCTGGTAGTACAGAGCGGTGGCCTTCTCACCATCCCCAGCCTCAGAACCCTTTGGAAACTCCAGCTCACACAGCTTTTCAATGTCCAAAGCTGGCTGACTCTTCTCAGCTGCGGCCTTCAAGAGCTTTTTCAGCTTCTCCATCTTATCCTTTAGAACATTGAAGTCAAGGTTGGCTTCTTCTAGGTGGACATTGACAGGGGAACGGCTGGAGGCAGCGATGGCCAAGGTTTTGTTCTCCAGGTCCAACTGCATGATACGGTCCTTCAGCTTCTGAATGACCACTTGGTCCTTCTGCTTGGCTTTTTCATAAGTCCCAAGCAGCTCTGAGACCTCAGAGACTTGACTTTCCAAACTGGCCACCCGTTGCTCCTCCATCTGGGCGTGCTGGCGGAGCTGCTCCTCAGCTTGCGCTGTCTGAGGGACACAAAACCAGGACAGATTAGGTCAACAATCCAAGCAGGAGGTTCAATTCTGCCTCTGATAGGCTCCAAACCTGCCATGGGACCACACTTTCTCTTTGAATCCAACCCACCACCACCCCAACCTCCCTCCTGGGGAGAAAAGAATCCCTCTGAGATCTGGACAACAGCAGGACTTGACAATCACCATCAGGTCATGAGTCAGGTCACTCATTCCTCCAGCAGAGAGAAGCTGTTGAAGATGACTGCCCAAAACCAGGTAAATTGCCTCAAACCAACCTCATTCTTCAGATGAGAAAGGACCAAACTCATTCCACAGTGCAAGGAGATGAGGAAGGTCCCACCTCAGGGTGCTTCCAAATGTTCATTCAGTTACTGGTTTCAGTCACTGCAGATGTTGCTCCATAGATTACTCCTTTCCACTCCACCTCTCTTTCTACCCTTTCCCAGGAGCCTTCCTGATGGATTTGCTTTTCTTCCTTCCCTGGAGCACCCCAAGATTCACTGAGGGTCAGGTTTTATGAGCTTCTGGAGTTGTTCCTTGAATTGAACTTGAACACTTCCCAGAGACAAAGTCAAAAGGGGCAGAGGAAAGCTGTCTCCTCCTAAGCTTGGTCACTGACACACCCTGAAGACCATCAAGTCTAACCTTTACCTCAACACTGCCAGGACACCACCAAAGCACGGCCCTCAGCACCACAGCTCCACTGCTTTGAAATCCCTCCAGGGTTGGGGTCTCCATTGCTGCCCTGGGCAGCCTGGGCAACCCTCAAGGGATACAAATTGTTCTTCAAGGCCAATGTGAAACCTCACCTGGGGCAACTGGAGGCCATTTCCTTTTGTTCCATTACTGGGGAGAAGACCTTGATGCTACCAGCCTCCTTGCAGGGAGCTGTAGAGAGCAACAAGGTCTCCCCTCAGCCTCCTTTTCTCCAGGGTAAACAACCCCAGCTCCTTTAGCTGCTCCTCACAAGTTCTCTAGACCTTTCTCTGTGCTCCAGATCATTCCCCAGCTTTGCTGCCCTTCTCTGAATCTGCTCCAGCCCTTAAATGTCCTTCTTGAAGAGAGGGGCCCAAAACTGACCCTGGGATTTGGCGTGTGGCCTCAAACACTCCTGTTCAGAACCAAATGTCATTGTGCAGGACAGCCACAGAATCAGAGATTGATTTGGGTTCGAAAGGACCTTAAGGGTCATCCAGTTCAAATGCCCTGCCATAAGCACTGACACCTCCCACCAGGACCAGGTTGCTCAAGGCCTCATCCAACCTGGCCTTGAACACCTCCAGGCTTGGAGGCTCCATAACTTCCCTGGGCATCCTGAGTAATCAGTCACCATCTCATCACCTCCAAAGCTGCTCCCAAACCCAAGTGCCACCACCCTCCGATTGATGACTTCTCCCCTTGATCACAAATAGCTTCTGGTCTCCTGCAGGACTATCATCCCACCAAGCAAAGCCCAGAGGCTCTCATCCATTTGGACTTTCTGGGACTGGGAAGGGGAATTTGTGCTCCTCTAGCCTCAAATCCTATCCCAGTTGATACTGATCCATCCCAGAGCAGGATGGGTGTTACCTTCTTCATCTCCTGCAACAGCTGCACTTGGAAGTGGTTCTTCAGGCTGGTCATCTCCTCCTGCAGGTCCTGTATCCGAGGGTCTGGCTTGTTGTTCTCCTCCTGAACAGCTTGCAGCTCTCTCTTCAGGTCCTCCACCTCCTGGTTCAGCTCCTTGATCTGCAGCTCGTAGCCCTCAGCACGATCGGCCATGCAGGACCTCCCAGCCAGAGCCTCCCTGGTCTCCTCCAGCCTCAGCTCCACGTCCTGCCTCAAGGTCCTCTCATTCTGCAGTAGCTTCTGGAGCTCCCGGAGCATCACAGCATGGTCACTCTGCTCCTGGGCTCTGTCGTGCTGCTGAGTGATCAAACGAGCTTTGGTCTCAGCAAGCTGCTCCTGAAGGGAGCTCAGCTCCAGTTCCAACTTCTCTGTCTCGTCCTCTGCTTTCTTCATGGCATCATCCAGGTCCTGCTTCATCTTTTTCTTGTCTGCTTGGTAAGAGGCTTCCATGCGGGACTTCTCCTGTGTGACTGTTGACAGAGCACTGGTCAAGGTGGCTAGCTGGGTCTTCAGCTGGAGAACTCTTTTGTCCACCTCCCCAGGAGCAGAGGACACCTCCCCGCTGCTGGTGCTGACGCCGCTTTCAGAGCCGCTTGTCTCTTCCGGTCGAGGAGAGGAAGCAGTGGCTGCAGCTTTGTCATCCTCAGATCCCACTTCACCCTTGGTACTGGCCAAACTGGTGGCAGTGTCCGCGCTGGCACCTGTCCCCACGCTGTCCTCACTGTGAACTGAGCTCCTGTCATCAGCAGAATCGGCAAGGGAGGAGCTGGAAGCAGCCATCTGAGCATCGCTCAAGGCCACGTCTGCTTCATGAGATGCGGACAAGACCTTCAGGCTGGCTTCCAGAGCTTCCTTCTCCTTCAGGAGGCTCTTGTAGGCTCTGACCACATCCTTCAGCCGAAGCTGGTACTGCAGGAGCTGCTTCTTCTGTGATTCAATAGTCTCTAGAAGATCTTTTTTACTTGGGCCACCTCCAAAATTCATCCCAAACTTCTCCATGATTCAGGCAGTCTGAAAGGAGGAAAACAGCACAGAAGTTAAACCAGCAACAGACACCTTTGGGATGGGGCAGGAGGATGAGGTCTAGAAGAATCCCACTGTCCTGACCTCCTCAGGCCATCACAAGTGCCAGTCACAACTGATGCTCCCCAGTGCTCAGCAGTGGGACCATTCCGGTTTGATGTCTCCAGCAATGGTCTGGATGAAGGGATCAAGGCATCCTCAAGTCAGATTGGGTGGGATGTTGATCTGCTGCAGGGTTGGAGGATCTGGCCAGGCTGGATCCATGGGTTGAGGACAGTGGGATGAGGTTCACCAAAGCCAAGGGCTGGGTCCTGCTGCTGTATCACAACAACCCCATGAAGGCCCCAGGCTGTGGGCAGAGTGGCTTGAAACTACTCAGTGGAAAAGACCTGGGAGTGCTGGTTGACAGCAGCTGAAGATGAGCCAGCAGTGTTCCCAAGTGGCCAAGAAAGCCACCACCAGCCTGGCTTGGATCAGCAATAGTGTGGCCAGCAGGGGCTATGACTGTCCCCCTGAAATGGGCACATCTCAAAGCCTGGGGTCAGTTTTGGACCCATCGCTCCAAGAAAGACATTGAAGGGCTGGAGCAGACCCAGAGAAGGGCAATGATGCTGGGGAAGGATCTGGAGAAGGCAGCTCTAGAGAACTTGTGAAGAGCAGCTGAGGGACCTGGGGGCTGAGGTGGCTTTTGAGCAGTGGCAGAGAAGCTGGTGGGACAGGGGAGACCCGTAGATCAGACGAGGCTTTTGGGAAGTGAAAGAGAGGCCAGTAGGGCAGGCCTGGAGGGCTGGGGGTGGGGGGAAGACGAGACTTTTGGGAAGCAGCAGAGACCGGTGGAAAATAGTAAACTGCGGAGCAGGTGGAGACAGGTGGGAGCAGAGGCAGCTTTTGGGCAGCGGCAGGGAGGCCGGTGGAGCAGAGGAGGCCATGGGGCCGTTGCGGAGGGTTCGGAATGGGGAATGGATGGGGCAGGGAGGGACTGTGGGGGAAACTGGGGGCACACCATGGAGCACGGAAGGGCCAGGGGGAAGCGGCGGCTTTTGGGCAGCGGCGATGAGACCAGTGGAGCAGGGAAGGCCGTGAGACCACGGCGGAGGCCACGGCGGGTGTCCGTGATGGGGGCGTCTCCATAGCAACCCACTCATCCCATGGCCCCAAGCCTTACCTGCTGCGCCAGAACCGGCAGCGACTGCGCAGATGCAGAGCGCGCGTGTCACTTCCGGTATGCGCCTCACTTCCGGCAAGGCGGCGCTTCCGGCAGACACCTGTTGCACACTGCGCATGTGCTCCTACCGGTCAGGCAGCAGGCCGCAGGGAGGGGCGTGGACGAGAGGGCCGTGGTCAGGTAGAGGGGCGGGGCCATGGCATGCGTCGGGGGAGCGGTTTGTGTGGGGGAGGCGGGGGTTGTGCATGAATGGCGTAAGGTGATTGGGTCCGTTCTCTGAGGGGCTGGAGGCGGGCGTGGCTTGCTACGTGAGGGCGGAGCTTCAGTGCGCTGGGGTGGAGCTTGCGCAGCGCGGAGGCAGCGGCGGTGACAGCGCGGCCCGGTCCGGCCCCGATCCGGTCCCCTCCCAGTCCCCTCCCGGTCCCCTCCGGTCCCTGCCGCTGCTGCCACCACCGCCATGGGCCTGACGGTGTCCGCCATCTTCTCCCGCATCTTCGGCAAGAAGCAAATGCGGATCCTGATGGGTGAGAGCGGGGGCGGCGGAGCAAGGCCGGGGTGGGGGCGGGGAGGGGATGGGATTGGGATCGGAGTGGCAGTGGGGTTGAGATCGGCATGGGGATGGAAATGGGTTTGGGATTGGAGTAGGAATCAGGACGGGGACAGAGATGAGACTGGGATCGAGATCTGGGTGGAAACGGACTTGGCGACAGGTCTCTAGTTTGGCATGGGAATGCCATCGGGATCAGGATGAGAAGGGGGTCTACATCAAGATGGGATTTGGATCAGA
>VWZE01012786.1:120825-132844 GCA_013396675.1 Eubucco bourcierii
GGGGGATGAATGATGAGGGGGAAGTGGGGAGAGAGTGGTATAGGGGCGGTATAGGGAAGGGATGGGGACGGTATAGGCGAGTGGGGGGGAGTAGGTATAGGGAGGGGCTGAAAGGCGCTATATAAGTGGTGTAAGGAGGGGATGGAGCGGTATAGGGAGGGGCTAAAGGGGAGCTATAGGGGCTGTACAGGGATAGGATGGGGCGGTACAGGGAAAGGATGGGATGGTACAGGGAGGGGCAAGGGCTGCGTGATCGGGAGGAGGGGGGGTATAAGAGGGGCAAGGAAGGGTATAGAGGGGATGAAGCGGTATGGAAAGGGTCTATAGGGGCGGTATAGAGTAATGATGAGGATGGTATAGGCGGGGGGAATAGATATAGGGAGGAGCGAGGGCTGCAAGGTGGGGAGGAGGGGCTGGGGACGCTAAAGGGGTAGTATGAGGAGGGATTTAGAGTGAGGATGGAGCGGTATAGGCAGCGGTGGAGCAGCTATAGGGAGGTGATAGAGCGATATAGGAAGAGGTGGAGGGCTGCGGGGTTGGGAAGAAGGGGTTACGGGGTGCTATAGGAGCGTTAGAGGGAGGGGATAGGGCTGGATAAGAAGGGGATAGGGATGGGGGCAGTGGGTGGTATAGGGACGGACCAGAGGGGATACAGGGAGGGGTGCGGGGTGGTATAGGGACGGAGCGAGGGAGTGTCTAGAGAGGAGCAGGGAGGGGCCAGGAAGGGTCTCTGGGGAAGAGGGACAGAGGGATGGAATAGAGAAGGGGCTGGCGGTGGGATATAGAGGGGGGGAGGGGGAGCCCAGAAGAAGTCTGGGGGCTGTACAGAGCGGGAGCAGAGGCGCTATGGGTAGACGTAGGGAGTCTATAGGGAGGGACAGGGGGCTATAGGAGGGTTTATAACCTATAAAAGGGTCTCTAAGGGGGCCTTATAAGAAGGTCCATAGGGGGTCTATAGGAGGTTCTTCGGCGGGAGGGAGGAGGTGGCATAGGAGGTGGGTCTATAAGGCGTCTATAGGAGTGTCTATAGTAGGGTAGGGGGCTCCTTAGGGCGCCATTAGGGAAGTGAAAAGGTCTGCGGGGGGCTCTATAGGACAAGTCTGTAAGTGGGTCCATAGGCAGATGTGGTGGTTCACAGGAGGGTCCATAAGGAGGTGCAGGGATCTCTAGGGGTAAGTAGGGCTCTATAGGGGGCGGGCGGAGCAGCCAGGGCCGGGCAGAGGTGGCCCCAGGAGCTGTCCGCGGCCTGGTGCTGAAGCGGAGCTGTCCCGGTGCTGAATGGCCGCGCCCGCGCCCGCTGTCCGTGCCCAGTGTTGGCGGCCCAGGGCTGCCTGGCGTCTGCGCCCGGTGTCTGTGCCCAGTTCTATGCCCGGGGCTGCCTGATGTCTGTGCATGGGACTGCCCAGCCTCTGTGCCCGATGTTCGTGCCCACCATCCCTGCCCAGTGCCAAAGGCCCATGGGGAAGGAGGGGACTGTGCCCATTGGGTCTTGAAAAGGATCTGGGGGTCCGAGAGGTGAGTGTCCAGAAGCCACAACGAGCCCCAGAGGGATTTGGGGGTGGGGAGAAGTTCAGGACTCCACAGCCTCTGCTTCCTCCACCCTCAGCCCCCACAAGCTGTGCCACTCACCTCATACCAGGCACTGGGCTCTAACGGGTGGGTGCCCCTTCCTAGGCTCAGGGAGAACCAGAGGGTGTTGGGGTGGGAAGTGCACCCTCAAAAGGGGCACAGTGAGCCTCCCACCTCCCCGGCCAGGATCAGCCCCCACTGGCAGCAGCAGATGGCACAGCAGCACAGCTTCCACCTGCCTACCCTCCCTGCTGATCCATCTGCTGCTGCACCATCAGTCCCATGCCCCTCACCTCCACCTCTCTCTCTGCTGGCAGCAAGGCCCCAGTGCCCACCAGATCAGCCAAACACAGATGCCAGTAGTGCCTGGTTTTTATTGTGCAGCAAAAGGAAGTGGATGGGGTGGGTGTAAGGTGGTAGCTGCCTGTGCAGCGGACATGGGATGGCAGCTGGAGGTGGGCTTGACATGAGGTGGTAACCACTTGGGGCATAGACATGGGGTAAAAGTGTCTGTGAGGTGGGCATAAGGCAGTGGTCATGGGGTGGATAAGGGACAGTGTCTGTGTGGTGGGCATGGGGTGGCAGACATGGATGGGGTCATGGGGTGGGAATAGAGTTGCAGTATTTGTGGGGTGGGCAGGGCATAGTAGCCATGGGTGGAGTGTGCACAGGGTGGCAGCTGTGGATGTGATGGACATGGGACAACAGTTGTCTGTGGGGTGGGCATAGGGTAGCAGTCATGGGATGGCTGCATCTCCACCACCTTCAGCACTATCACAGCCCAGGCAGTGGGTGGTACAGAGTGGGCTCTGCCCCTGCAGTGAGCAACCCACCAAGCCCCCTGGTGCCCACCTAGCCTGTGCCCAGCAGCAGGTCCAGGTATGCCCCAGAGATCAGGTCATCCTCGGACACCCCTAGCTCCACCAGCAGCTGCTGTGCCACACACTGCCCATCCTTCTCGCTCTGCCCCTCGCTCAGCACCACCTGCAGGCACAGCCAGGGTTAGGGGTGGGTGTGAGCCCCTCTGGGTGTCCCTGGGCTGGCATTTGTGCCCTCTGACTCACCTCAAGCTCCAGGAAGTCCCCCAGCCCCTCCACGCTGTCCAGGTGCACCCGGGTCTGGTCCCGCAGGAAGAGGAGTCTCTGCTTCCTCACCACCCCCAGCACGCCCAGTGCCTGCCCCAGCACCACCTGGCACCACCACACAGCTGCTCTGGCCCAGCCTGGGGCACCAGCCAGTGCCCCGGGGTGCCAATGAAGGGTTTAGGGATATTAGGGTTGGGGGGGTGGGGTGTCTCAATACTCACCTCCAGCCCTTCAGGGTCATCTGTGGGGGTGATGGTGAAAGTGGAGAGCTTGGGGCCTGTGCTGTCAGGGCGCTCATAGAAAATTAGCTCCCCCTGCCTGCCCTGGCAGGGGCAGAACCAGGAACAAGGGAAGTCAGGATCAGGCTCAGGGACAAGCATCAGAGTCAGGATCCAGATTGGAGCAAGGATGAGGTTGAGGGTCAAGAAAAGTCAGGATCCAAGGCAGTGTCAGGATCAGGGGGAAAAGGAAAGTAGGGATCAGAATCAAGGTCAGAATTGAGATCCAGATCAGGCTCAAGGAAAGTTAGGATCAGTGTCAGGCTCAGGGCTGGGATGAAGAAAAGTCAGGATCAGGGTCAGGGTTAGGCCAGCAAAGGCAGGACAGCTCAGGGTGAATCAGGGTCAGGCAAATAGGCAGGGTGAGCCCAAGCTGGATCAGGGTCAAGGTCAGAGTAAGGAAAGGTCAGGGCTGGGGGTCAGCCAAGATCAGGCAGAGTCAGGGTCAGGGTCAGGCTGGGCTTGGGTCAGGTTACAATCAGCCTTAGGCAGAGTCTCGGCAATAAAGGCTCAGGAAAGGTCAGAGCTTAGGTAACACAGAGCCAGGTTCAGGTAGGGTCAAGAGTTAGGCCAGATCAGGCAGGGCCAGGGTCACAGGGTCAGCACCAATGCCAGGCAAGATGAATCAACATTTTAGGTCAGGCTAGATCAAGACTGGGCAGGGGCAAGCTCCAGATCAGGCGGGCTGAGGAAGGGGCGGAGGCAGGGTCGGGATCAGGATCAGGATCAGGCAAGGTTTGGGTCAGGCACAGGCTCAGAAGCAGGGTTAGGTGACATCAAGTTCACGAGCAGGTGCAAGCCTCCCACCAGCACTTTCCCGAGCCCTTTCCCTCTACCAGTACTCACAGGAGTGCGGCGCAGCTTGAGGCGGCCCCGCGGCACACGGAAGAAGGTGTCGGCCTGGACCAGCAGCTGCCCCTGCCCTCCAAGCCGCTGGGCCGCACTCTGCACCCCTTCTCGCAGCCGCGCTTTCACTTCCACGTTCCGCCGCATCCCCGCCACACCGCCGTACCGACCACGCCTCCTGGTGTCATCGCAAGGCGCGAGTTTTTATTGGATGCGCCTCAAACGCAATCACCGGGCACGTTTTCCTATTGGTCTAGACCTTTCCCCACCTCGCCGCGCCCACGTTACGCCCCCAGCGGGTCGGGCCGGCCGGGCCGGGCCAGGCCGGGGAGGGCGAGGCANCCGGGAATTCCTCTCCGGCTCCTGGAAGCGCATCGGGCCCGAGGAGTTCTTTTTCGGACCCATCAGGTATGAGCCACCACCGGGAGGCCCTGCCCTGTCCTCCCGACCCCAGGTCCCTGCCCTGTTCCAGCGCGGGGCCCCAGTCCCGTGTCCCCCTGACCAGTTGACAAGTCCCCATCCTTGTCTTCCCCAGTGTCACAGTTAACCTCCCGGTGCCCAGTCCCTCTCCCATTGCCTCCCAGACCAGTGTTCTTGTTCTCTTCCCAGTGCTCCTGTCGCATCCCCAACCAGCGACCTAGTCCCGCTCTGGGGGGACTCTAGTTGCCCCTCACAACCAGTAGCTCTGTACTCCTCCCAGTGTCCCCCAGTTCCCTCCTCGTCTGTTGCCCCATTCCCTCTCCCAGTGCCCCAGCTGCTCCCCTGGGAGGTGTCCCTGTCCGTCTCCTATTTCTCCTGTTACTCCCTGAACAGTGTCCCAGTCCCCGTCCCAGCTGCCCTCCCGACTGGTATCCCACTCCCTCTCCCAGTTACTCCTTCAGCACCCTTGTCCCTCTTTCCTACCAGATCCTTCAGCGCTCCCCACCCTACTTCAACCCCACACTCCATTTCCCCTCTCCCTGTCCCATTACTACACCGGGGAGCCCCCCAGTTCCCCCTTGCCCCATTCCCCAGTGCCCACCCCCGACTTGCTGTGTCCGCAGCGGGGGGCTCACCAACCTGCTCTTCAAATGCGCGCTGCACGAACATGTCCTGAGTGTGGGGGACGAGCCCCGCCAGGTGCTGCTGCGTGTCTATGGGCGCATCCTGCAGGTCAGTGACTCCCTGGCACCAGTACTCCCACCCTGGCACTAGTAAGCCCCCGCCCCATGACCAGTACCCCTCTCCCCCCAAAGCAGTACCCCTGCGGTGCTCAAGGCTCCTGGGCCTGGCAGCACCCCCGTGGGGGGACCCTGGGGGGCTACTGGGGATTGGGGGAGGGTTACTGGGGACACTGGGAGGAGGTCAGACTCACTGGTTGGGGGTGCACCTTGGAGGAGAACTGGGGCACTGGTTGAGGGGGACACTGGGAGAGGTACTGGGCCATTGGTTGTGGGGGCAACAGGGCCACTGGTAAGGGGTAGGTAACTAGGGGACACTAGAGGTTTTCTGGGACGCTGGTCAGAGGAGCAACTGGGATGGGAACATGGATGCTAGGTAAGGGGTTAACTGGAGGACCCTGGAAAGGGGACAGAGGCACTGGGTGTGGGAGTGACTGGGGGGACACTGGGACACCAGTCATGGGGACAACTGGACCACTGGTTGGGATGGGAGCAGCTGGTGGACAGCAGAAAGGGAACAGGAAAAGTAGGGGAATAACTGGGGAACACTGAGGGCTGCTGGGGGGCACTGGGACAGCAGAGGGGTGACTGGGTGTGACACTGAGACAGCGATCCGGGGGTGGCTGGGAGGGGCACTGGGACAGTGGTCAGGGGAGTGACTGGGGGGCAAAGGGACAGTATGGGGATGACTGAGGGGGGGAGGGTCTGGGGAGGTGTCCCTGACTGCCAGTCCCCCAGGGCGTGGACTCACTGGTGCTGGAGAGCGTCACCTTCGCCATCCTGGCCGAGCGGGCACTGGGGCCGCGGCTCTATGGCGTCTTCCCTCAGGGCCGGCTGGAGCAGTTTATCCCAGTATGGAACTGGGGTCCCAGCACCCCCATTGTGCTGGAGACCACCCGGGGTGTGTGTGTGGGGGGGGTCTCCTCATCCTTCCACAGCACTACTGCCTTGTGCCTGTCCCCCCCAGAGCCGTCGGCTGCGCACCGAGGACCTGCGGGACCCTGACATCTCCAGGGAGATCGCAGTGAAGCTGTCGCGGTTCCATGGCATGGTGATGCCATTCAACAAGGAGCCCAAGTGGCTATTTGGGACCATGGAACGGTGAGAGGGGGTCTGGGATGGGACCTGGGGCAGGGGAGGCATCAAGGGATGGGTTGGAGGAGAGCTTGGAGATCCCAGCACGCCAGCACAGTGCGGTGAGAAGGGACCTCTGGAGCTCATCTGGTCCAACCCCCTTGCTCTACCAGGGGCACCCACAGCAGCTTGCACAGGGTCACAATGGCCAGGTGGGCTTGGAAGCACTCCGGACAAGGAGACTCCACAACTTCTCTGGGCAGCCTGCTCCAGGCCTCCAGCACCCTCACAGCTAACAAGCTGCTCCTGATGGAACCTCCTGGCTTCCACTTGGTGCCCCTTGCCCCTTGGCCTGGCACTGGGCACCACTGAGAAGATATAAATCACATCCTCTTGCCCCCCACAGATCCTTCAGCTCTTACTGAGCATTGACAAGATGCTCTCTGGGGCTGCTCTTCTCCAGGCTCAGCAGCCCCAGGGCTCTCAGCCTTTGCTCCTCACAGAGATGCTCCAGGCCCCTTAGCATCTTCCCAGCCTCCACTGGACTCTCTCGAGTAGCTCCCAGACCCTCTGGGACTGGGCAGCCCAGAACTTGCTCAAGTTCTCCAGCTATGACCTGCCTAAAGCAGATTGGAGTGTGAGGAGAACCTCCCTTGAGACCATCAAGTTCCAACTCTTCCCCCAGCACTGCCAGGACACCAGCAAGCCATGGCCCTCAGTACCACAGCTCCACTACTTTGAAATCCCTCCAGGGATGGGGACTCCACTGCTGCCCAGGGCAGCTTGGGCCAGGCCTGAGCAACCCTCAAGGGATACAAATTGTTCTTCATGGCCAACCTGAAACCTCCCCTGTTGCAGCCTGAGGACATTTCCTCTTCACCCATCACTCAAGACAAGATATGTTACCCCTCAGCTTGTTCTAACCTCCTGTCAGGGAGTTGCAAGGAGCCAGAAGCTGCCCCACATCCCTCAAACCTTGGTGTCCAGATCTCAGAAGGTTTTCTGGCCAACCACTGGCAGATCCCATGGAAACAGGGCTTAGGGCAGTTCCTCAGTGCCAGGCTGAGGACAGAGGAGGATATTCTGTGGAATGGCAGCACTCAGGGGTGTCTGTGCCACCTGGCTGCTGTCCTCAGATACCTGAAGCAGATTTCAGACCTGACCTTCACTGAGGAGGAGCAGCTGGAGAAGTTCAACCACCTCAAGACCTACAACCTACAGGAGGAGATGAAGAACCTCAGGTGAACTTGATCTTACATGGGGCAGGGTGGTCTTAGCTTCTCAGAGGGAGGGTCTCTGCTGTTCTTCTGGGTGCCTGCCACCCAATGACCCTCAGGGACAGTTCATGGAGGTGTCCCCATGTCCACAAGCAGGGCTTCTCTGGCTCCCAGTCGTGTCCAGAGCTCTGCTGGTGGCAGTGGTGGCCCTGCCCTTACTGAGTAATCTGCCCCCTGACCACAGGGAGCTGCTGGAGGCCACCCCGTCGCCTGTGGTATTCTGCCATAACGACGTCCAGGAAGGTGAGTGTGGCCTCCTGCACCTCCCAGGACCCACCCTGGGCATCCCCTGGGTACAGCCTCAACCTCCTGCCCCTTACCTAGGTCCTGCCAAGTCCTTCCTGGGCATAATCTCAGCCTCTCGTTCCCCTCAAAACTCCTCCAGGACCTACCTTGAGTCCCCTCTGGGCGCAGCCTCAACCACCTGCCCTTGCCTCAGTCTTGCCAGGTCCCTCCCTGGGCACAACCTTTGCCTCTTGCACCTGTCCAACTCTTGCCAGCAACTCCCCCAGAACCCTCCTGGTTACAGCCTCTGCCTCCTGCTCCTGCCCAGGTCCCCACAAGGAACATCCTTGACCTCCTACCCATTCCAGGTTCCCCCAGAACCCACCGTGTTCACAACCTAAGCATTCTAGCCCCTGCCCAGATCCTGCCAGGACTCCACTGGATACATCCTCAGCTTCCTGCCCCTTTCAGGACCCCTGAAAGACCTCCACCAGGCTTCCTTTGGACACAACCTCAACCTCCTGCCCCTACCAAGGTCCTGCTAAATCCATCCCTGGGCACAAACTTGGCCTCTTGCCACTGTCCAACTCCTACCAGGTCCCCCCCGAGAGCACTCCTGAGAACAGCCTCTTCCTCCTGCCCCTCTGTCCAACTCCTGCTAAGACCCCCTCCAAGACCCTTCTGGACACAACCTCAGCCTTTTACTCACCATTCAGGACCCCTCCTGGACCCTCCACCTTAATCCCTCCCCATTCCTGCAGGGAACATCCTGCTGCTGTCCGAAGCTTCATCCTCGGACAAGCTAATGCTGATCGACTTTGAGTACAGCAGCTACAACTACAGGCAAGTCTGGAGAGAGGGCTCTTCTGGACCAACTGAGGAGAGGGGAGGTCTGGGCAGGGTCTCTACTCACCCCCACCCCCTTTTTCCCCCAGAGGTTTCGACATTGGGAACCACTTTTGCGAGTGGGTTTATAACTACACTCACCCAGCCTGGCCTTTCTTCAAGGCATCCCCAGAGAACTACCCCAGCAGGCAGCAACAGGTAGAGGACTGCCTCCGCTCCCCAGCACATGCCGGGGGATGGGGGGGGGCGGGGGTATGTGGCAGTGTCATGGGGAGAGTCCCCAACCCTCTGTCTGTGCTCCCTGCAGCTGCATTTCATCCAACACTACCTGTTGGGGGAGGTGGAGTGCCATGGGGACACGATGCCCGAGGAGCAGCTCCGTGCTGAGGAGGAGATGCTCACCGAGATCAACCGGTGAGGGGCATGGTGTGGGAGGGGATCCGGGGATGGGGCACAGCCCCTGCTGCTGCTGGCACGGAGTTGGGTGGCAGCACCCTTCCCCCCATCCCTTGTTTGATGATTTTCTCCACCAGCTTTGCCTTGGCATCTCATTTCTTCTGGGGGCTGTGGTCCATCCTGCAGGCCAAGATGTCCACCATCAGCTTTGGGTATCTGGTGAGTCTTGCCCCAGGGGGTGGGGGCCTCTGGAGGGGGTCCCAAGCGGCTCCTAACTCCCCTTTTCTCACCCCTCCAGGATTATGCAGAGAGCCGCTTCCAAGCCTACTTCCAGCACAAGGCGCAGTGCTCCTGAGAGTGACCCTCTCAGGGCTGTCTGGGACTCTTCCCCCAGCCCTGCCTGGATCCTCTCTCACCTCTTCCTGACCCCCACCACCTCTTCCTGCCTGCCCTGGCAGTGCCTGGGCTGTGGGACAGGACAAGGGACAGGCTGTGCCCTCCCTGGGGAGGGGCCTGGAATGGCTTGAAGGGCAGTTGTTCCAGAGCGGTTTTAGGGAGCTGCTGCCCCCTTCGTGTACCCCACAAGGTGCAGGGAAGAGGATGGGGAGGGTGGAGGGATCTGTGCCCCACCCCCAGCAAAGGGGACAACCCACCCTGGGGAGGTGGCACAACCTTGACCCTGCATTGCTGGCACAGATCAAGGCTTGAGTCTGGGAACTGTGGGGATCCCCCTTCCCTGGCCAGTGGGGGGAACAGAGCATGCACTGCTGCCAGAGTTACCACCCCTGGGGTCCCAGAGGATGCTGAGTGCCCCCAGGGGGCTGCTGCAGGGCTCCTTCTCATGCCCTCCACAACTCTGGGGCAGGACCTGCGAGCTCCATGGCTTGACCTGGGGTGTCCCCTGGGCCTCCTGGGTTGGGGGGCAGTGGCCAGGGGCTAGGGTCTGCTGTGTGTGTCCACCCCATACCCGACATCAGAATGTATCCTCCCCTCAGACCAATAAACACCGCAGTGGGGCACGGCCTCAGCTGGCTCTTGGTGGCCCCAAGACCACCACCTGCTCCTCCCCAGGATGTCCCTGAGGGTTAGGCAGCAGCTACTGGGTACCCCACCCCAAATCCAGGGTCTTTGGTTGCTCAAGGTGTGGAACTGGGTGGGGTGGGAGTTCCTTATGGTCACCTGCCCCATGGTGTCACCTTTCTATGGCTACCCTTCACAACTGTCTTTGCTATGGTCACCTTGCCTGTGGTTACCTCCTCCTGCACCCCCTTGCCTCCACCTTCCCCATGGCCACCTTCCCCTGCACCTCCTGGTCAGCTGCTCCACGGCTTTCACCTTCTTATGGCCATCTGCCCTGGAGAACACCTGCCCCATGGGTCACATTCCCCATGGCAAGTGGCCCCTTGCCACCTCATGGTCACTTTCTGTGGTGTCCCTCATGGTCACCTTCTGTGGTGTCCTTGCCCTGCACCCTAAGGCTTCAACTTCCCCCGGTGCTTCACCTTTCATAGTCATCTTCTCCAAGACCACCTTCTTCACTGTTACCTTCTCTGCAGGCCACTTTCCTCATGGCCATCTTCCACAATCCCCTTCTCCATGATCTCATCTCCTTCCCCATGGTCACCTTCCTTGTGGCCACCTTCCCCTGTGTCCCATGGCATCACCTTCCATGGTCACCTTCTCTTTCGGTCACCTTCCCCTACACCCCATGGCATCACCTTCCATGGTTACCTTCATCCTGGACACCTTCCCCTATGCCCCATGGCATCACTTTTCCTGTGTGCCACCTTCTTCATGGCTGCCTCATGGCGACCTGCCCCACATCCCACTCCCTCTGCACTCCAACTCCCTCTGTCCAACCAGCAGCTGCCAGCAGCAGGCACGTGGTGCTGTATCGCGTGGGTGCCAGGGCCCAGCCCTCCCTGGCACAGCCCCAGCTGCCCCTTCACCCACATACCAGCTATTTATAGCCTATGGGCACCGCCACACTGCGGGGCACAGCCAGGGACTCCCTCACTGGCACCAGCCCCTGGAACTCACATAGGAAGGTCTCACCCTGGGATGGGCACATGTGCCCCCCAACTGTCACCCAGATAGGGGCTGTGGCCCTGACTGTGACCTTAAAGTGGTGGCCAGAGGTCTCCTCCAGAGGCACTTCTAGCTGTGGTGGGTACTGTAGGCACAAGCACTGCAGGCACCATGGGCACTGTGGACAGGACAGACACTGTGAGCACGACCAGCACAGTGGGCAGTGTGAGCACTACGGGCAGCTGCTTCTGGCCTGTTGCAAGTGGGCAAGAAGGTCAAGGTCAACATCTTGGCAGCAGTGGCCTCTCCTCTGCCTGCCCTTGCCTGGTTCTGCCCTGGCACTGTCCTGCCATGGCAGGATCCAGCTCCTGGAGCACAATGGGGCCCTTATAACCCTGCCACGGTCATCCACTCCTGGAACAGGCACACAGTCAAGGTGCCCACGAGGTTGGGGTCCCCTCCCAGGTTGCCAACCTGTTCCCAGAGCGTGAGTCCAGTTTGGTGAGTGCTGGTCCCTGCCCGAGGTGCCAGTCCGTGCCTGGGGGGGCCGAGCCCATCCCAGGATGTGGGTCCCTGCCTGGGACGTGGCTTTTGTCTTGGAACTTTGCCACCTCCGATCCCTTCCTCAGGTGCCAGGCCCTGACCGGGATTGCAAGTACCACTCTGGGATCCCAGGGTCCTGGTCCCGATCCCTGCCTGGGGGTCTGGTACTTTCCCGGGGGTCCCGGTCCCATTCCCAGTCCCATGGTGGGATCCTGGTGACTGTTCCAGTGCTGGTGCCGGTCCCATCGCAAAGGTCCCGGTCCCATTCCCGCTGTCATCCTGGGGTCCTGGTTCCGTCGCCGGACCCGTTCCCGTTCCCGTTCCCGGCCCCATTCCCGGTCCCAGGGGCGGAGCGGCCCCGCGGGCGGTGCAGGGCACGGCGCGGGGGGAGGCCGCGGGGCAGCCGTTGCCATTTGTGTCGCTGGCGCGAGGCCCGCCCGGTACCCGTTGACCGGTGACGCGCTCGGCTCCGCGGGCGCTCGGAACCGCCGACCCCGATCCCGGGGCTACCGCCGTCCGCCCCCGAGCAGGTACCTGCCGCCGAGGGGGGTGGGGGTGGACACGACCCGAAACAGGGACAAGACCCCAGTCCCGTAGTCCCCCAGCCCACCGCAGCCTCCAACCCTGCAGCCCCCAGTCCCCTAGTCCTGCAGCCCCCACTCCTGGAGCCCCCAGGTCCTACAGCCCCCTGA
>VWZE01012786.1:160653-208603 GCA_013396675.1 Eubucco bourcierii
GCCGGACCGTGTAGGTGGTGGCGGAGCTGCGCTGGGAGATGGTGCTGAGCTCTCCTAAACTACTGAAAAGTCTGCGGAGAAGCCGAGGGGAGAGAAGAGAGCAGAGGGCACAGGGGTGAGGAGTGGGGGCCACTGGCGGGCACGCGCGACACACACGAGAGGGGGCGTGGGGGGGGGTTGTGAGCTGGAGGGGAGCCTTGAGCAGGTGGGGGTATAGGGGTAGGAGTGGGAAGCTGTGGTGGGAACAAAAGGCTTGGAGAACTTCAGCCAAGGCTTCCCTGCAATGGTTGGTCCAGAGGAGGTGGAAGAGGTTTGAGTGAGGAGCTCCTCCGTTTCCCTGGTCTAGCTGGCGTGGGTCTGAAGCTTACCCAGAGCCACCAGGGAACGAAAGTGGCCTGGGAGGGGCCACATAAAGGCTCGCTGAGCATCCTGCATCTTGTCCTGTCCCAGATGCTCACCAAGGAGGTAAGCCCAGCAGCTCCACCACTGAGGGACCTCCTCACTTCCCTCAACATCCTCTTAGGTCTCACCAAGGAGATAAGCCCAGCAGCCCCAGCACCCATCAGAGAGACCTCATCTCCCCTCACCACAATCAACATGCTCTTGGGTCCTGCCACAGCCCAGAAGCAAACCAGTGCTCCTGAGAACATTACCCTGTGGAGCAGGGCCTCTTTCCCAGACAGGACAGAATCTTCTTGCGTGTCCCCAGAGCATGATGTGCAGACAAGAGGACCATCACACCACCTAAGGGTGGAGCAGCAGGGTCTGAGCAGCACCTGATGATGGTGGTCACCTTGTGTGTGTTGAGTCAGCCCAGAGTGGTCTGGCCCCTGTTCCATGACCAACCTCGCTGTGTCATGATGGATACAGGCCACAAAGCCGGGTAGGGGCAGCCTCTCTTGCAGCCCCTCCCAAAGTTCTGATGGGGAACCTGGGGACACCAGGGGATGTTGTCCTGCCTCCAACTCCCACCTACAAGACCTCTTTTGGCATTAACTCCTGCCCTGCTCTCAAGTCCCACAAAACCCATGGAAGTTCTAGGATGGGGCAGAGTGGCTGGAAAGGGTGGAAAAGGACCTAGGGGTGTTGGCCTACAGTGGCTGGGGATGAGCCAGTGTGTGTCAAGGTGTCCAAGAAGGCCACCAGCAGCCTGGCTTGGATCAGCAATGGTGTGGCCAGCAGGAGCAGGGCAGGGATTGTTCCCCTTCACGGGCCTCTCACTCCAAGAAGGACATCGAGCGGCTGGACCACGTCCAGAGAAGAGCAACAAAGCTGAGGAAGGGGTTAGAGAAGAAGCAGCAGCTTCTGGAGAACTTGTAAGGAGCAGCTGAGGGACCTGAGGGTCTTCACCCTAGAGGAGGCTGAGGGAAGTTCTTCTGGATCTCTACAACTTCCTTAAAGGAAGTTTGAGCCAGGTGGACATTAAGGTCTTCTCCCAAGTGACAAGATAGGAGGAAAGGGCCTCAGGTTGCCCCAGAGGAGTTTGACGTTGGCCTTGGGGAACAGTTTCTGCCCAGGGCAGTCTTGGAGTCCCCATCCCTGGAGGGGTTTCAGAGTTGTGGAGCTGTGGTGTTGAGGGCCATTGTTTGGTGGTACCCTGGCAGTGCTGGGTCAATGGTACCCCAGCACCTTGGTGTCCATGCCACCCAACAAGCTGTACTATCCCACCTCATGTCCTTCCTGGCAGAGATGGAGGCTCTGAGAACCTGCTCATGGCAAGAGAACCTAAGCGAACCACCTACACCTGATGGCCCCACCACCTAAGACCTCCACTCCTGGAAGGCCAACAAGCACTAACAGGTTCTGAGATGGCTCTGAGCTGAAGCGAACACGGAGGTAAAGCTCTGCTGATGGTCTATGGGCTCTGCTCATCTCCTCCCTCTCAGCTCCTCCTGCCTTGGCACAGAAAGCAGGACAGCAGAGGAGCATGACGATGACTCACGGCTGGGAAGTTCCATTGTTACAGAAGAGCTGAACGACCTTGAGGACAACACAAACTGCAGCAGCTCCTGCTTGGAGGCCTGGCCAAGGACCTCCACTCCATCCTGGATGTGATGGAGGGAAAGTGAAGAACAGTGAAGGTTTGGGGCTCCTGACAGAGCCCAGGAAGGGGTGACTGGGGGGCACCAACATGGCCATGGGAGATGAGAAGGAGCACTGTGAACCTGAGGTGAGCTTCTCATAGACACATGGATGTGTCCATGTCACCAAGGAGACACCACTACCTTGGTTTGGCATTCTACGTAGAGTCCTGGACCCTCATGTCTACAGAAGGTCAATGTGAACAGGAACAGCTGCAGAGGGAGCAGCTGGTGTGCCAGAGGTGTGCCCAACCTGTCCAACGGCATCTCCAACCTACCCAACACCATCTCCAACCTGCCCAACGGCATCTCCAACCTGTCCAACACCATCTCCAACCTACCCAACGGCATCTCCAACCTGCCCAACGGCATCTCCAACCTGCCCAGCGGCATCTCCAACCTGCCCAACACCATCTCCAACCTACCCAACACCATCTCCAACCTGCCCAGCGGCATCTCCAACCTGCCCAACACCATCTCCAACCTACCCAACGCCATCTCCAACCTGCCCAGCGGCATCTCCAACCTGCCAAACACCACCTCCAACCTGCCCAACGGCATCTCCAACCTGCCCAACGGCATCTCCAACCTGCCCAACGCCATCTCCAACCTGCCCAACGGCATCTCCAACCTGCCCAGCGGCATCTCCAACCTGCCCAACACCATCTCCAACCTGCCCAGCGGCATATCCAACCTGCCCAACACCATCTCCAACCTGCTCAATGGCATGCCCAATGGCATTTCCAACAGCATGTCCAGCTTGCCCAATGGTGTGTCCAACCTGCCCAAGGTGGGACAGAGGGGCAAACCAGGGCCATGGTCTGTGGAAGAAGAAGAGAGGCCTCAGCTGAAGGTGCTGAGACCTGCGGCAGTCTCATGTGAGCACTCCAAAGTGGTGGGTGCCTGATGGTTGTGCAGCAGCACAGCCCTTGATGATGGTGGAAATGCAGGTCCCACAGAGACCCAGGTAATAGGACAGACTGAGCTGAAGACTCGTCAGCTCTCTGCACCATTTCTTCTTTTGGTGTTGCAAGGTCAGAAGGCGGCTTTAGGGGACAACAGCTGAAACCACACATGAGCTTTCAGCAGCACACCCAAGCTCCCATTGATTGATTTCCTCCATGCTCTTGTAATTTCAAGATGCTGGTGCCACAGCAGAACTTCCTGAGCACAGCTGGTCAGGAGATCTCACCTGGAGGTCTGTTGTCCTCTGCAGAGCAGCTTTGGTCAGCACAACACACTGCTGGCAATGTGTTGTTTGCTCTGGACACCTTCAGCAGCGCAGTGCTGCCAACCTCACATCAGCTGCAGACAATCCCCCAGCCTCTGATGTCCTCTCCAGCTCTGGGAGCTGACCACACCATGTGTCATCAGTCCAGTTATTTGGTCAGCAAAGCTTCATCCTGCTCGGAAGCTCTTCTGGAGGTCATCGCTCACAGGTGGCACCTTGGCACAGTGTCTCTTCCAAGGACTTCATGCAAGGAGACAATGTCTGCTCAGAGAGTTCTTCTTGGATCATTGCTCTTCTTCACTGCAGGTTCCTGCTTGGCATATGGTGCCTGAGGAACACAAACTGGTGGAGATGTTCTCCAGTCAACCTGTGGCCAAGCCCTGCTATGGTTTAAGATGCTACTCTCAAGGGCTTCAGCTTTGTCAGGTTCTGTGGACACCATGGCATTGTCCACTTCTCTCCTTCAGGTAAACATGAAGTCCATGGAGCTCATGAAGGAAAATAAGATGCCCTCCTCACTTGGTGGTGCTCCAGCTACACCCTGGCAGACCAGCAGCACTGGTTTCTTTGTGGGTTGGGATGTTGGTGAGTTTGAGCTTTTCTTTTGGGAATGGTCAGCCTGGAGAAGGCACCAGGAGGACTCCTTCTAGTGTCCTTTCAGTACTTAAAGAGGCCAAGAAGAAAGCCGGAGACTTAGTTTTGAGCAGGATCTGTTGTGCCAGGATGAGGGGCAATAGTTTGGAACTCAAAGAGGGTGATTCAGAAGAGAGAAGGAAGAGGTTGTTCACACTGAGGGTGGTGAGCGCCTGTGCCCAGGTTGCCCAGAGGTGGGAGACGCCCCATCCCTGGAACCATTCCAGGTGAGGTCATTTGGGGCTGTGAGCAACCTGCTCTAGTTGGGGATGTCCCCGCTGACTGCAGGAGGTTGGACTGGATGAGCTTGGAAGGTTCCTCCAACCCAACCCATCCTGCAGTTCTCTGAACACGTGGAAGCCAGGTTCTGGGAGCCCTGTCCCAAGCACTTGGGTGGTAGCTCTCCCGGCACCAACAGCAGCAGCGCCTCCCTTCCTGGATTCCTTCTTCAGCACAGTCATATAAAAAAAAACAACCCAAAATCCCATGTCCTTTGAGAAGCAGAAGACAAGACCTGATTTGTGAACCAGCTCACATGTGTGGACCTGACTGGAATCAGTAAAGAGCCGCAAAAGGTCTCCTGGGGAGCAGTTTTACAGGCACAGGAACCCCAGGCTGATAAGAAAGGAAGTTCTGAACAAAGCAGGGTTTGTGGGCAAGCTAATGAAGCCTTCTGGGAGCACTTTGCTGCAGGTGTTGAAGAGCAGATTTCTTGGGCGAGTCACTCACAGTTGAGGAACCTTCCTTTGAACTCCACATCTCAGCCCAGACACCTTCAGGGGCAGTGGAGTAAGGACAGAGTCAGTCAATGGAGGTGGCTCCAAAGAGAAATACTTGGCGCCTGCTCATCAGATCCTTCATGACCCTGCTCTTGGCTTCCAGGTGTTGTCACAGCACCCTTCAAAAGCATCTCCAGGGCTTTCCATCAGACCTCAGTGAAGGACCCCCCTCCTGCCAGGAATGACCTTCACTAATCCAAGAGTGGGACACAAGGCTGCTCTCCTGAGGCTCCACCACTCCTGTGGCACCTGAGGCTCTCACTCACACCTGTGATCATAGCCAGGACGTGCTTCAGGGCCAACCCTGCAGACCAACCCTCTGCTTGACAATGCAGGTGGGCACTTTGGGGCTTTCTGCTCTGACTGGTGACACAAAACTTCTACAGCTCCCTCCTCTACAGCTCCCTCCTCCAGAACTGTCTCATCAGAACCTGGGCCTTGGACTAGATGACCATGAAAGGTCCTTGAGCCAGCAACATGCCCTCATGGCCAAGAAGGCCAAGGGTCTCCTGGGGAGCGTGGAGAAGAGTGTGGCCAGCTTATTGAGGGACATTCCCCTGAGCCTCTGCTGTGCCCTGGTGAGGCCACAGCTGGAGAACTGGAGCTAGTGTTGGGGTCCCCAGCCCCACAAAGACTGGGAGCTACTGGAGAGAGTCCAGTAGAGGCTGGGGAGATGCTGAGGGGCTTGGAACATCTCTGTGAGGAGCAAAAGCTGAGAGCCCCGGGGCTGGTGAGCCTGGAGAAGAGCAGCCTCAGAGGGCATCTGAGCAATGCTCAGCGAGAGCTGAAGGACCTGTGGGTGGCAAGAGAATGTGGCTTGGATCTTCTCAGTGGTGCCCAGTGCCAAGAAAAGGGGCAAGGGGCATCAACTGAAACCCAGGAGGTTACCTCAGGACCTGTGGGGGGCAAGAGGCTGTGGCCAGATGTTCTGCAGGAACAGGCTTTGCCCTCAACCACCCGCCTCTGTCAGCACTGCCCTACCTCTGGTCTTCTGCAAGTCACCCACTGAGCTCAGACGCCTTCAGGTTTTCTGCTCATGGATCATGGTGTGTTCCACCCAATTACTAAGTCCACGAGGTGAAATGGGATCCCACCATCCTGTCTGCTGACAACTTGCTTCTACCAGAAAAACTGAGAAGCTGCCTCTTGCTCATCACTTCTCCTCTGGAGAGCTTCCAACCCCACTGTGGTCATTGTGATCCTGGGCAAGCTGCTGCGGATGACACTGCTGGAGCAGGGGAAGGTTGGACTGGATGAGCTCCAGAGGTCCCTTCCCACCCCACTGTGCCAGGATTTGAGGATTTGGAGTATTTTTGTCTCTGTCATGTCCAGACTAAAGTCTTCTCACCCAGAAAGGACTCCTCCATATCAACAGGCCTTCTCCTGCCCCTCTAACACCCAGCTCCTGAACCACAGCCTGGACAAGGACCACTCACTCTAGCCAGAGAGGTGGGAGATTCCTTATCCCTGGAACCATTTCAGGTGAGCTTGGCTGGGGCTCTGAGCAACCTGCCCTAGTTGGGGATGTCCCTGCTGACTGCAGTGGTGGAGAGGGGTGGTGGATCAGATGACCTTTGATGGTCTCTTCCCACCCAAGCCATTCCACGATTCCATGAGCTGACTTCCTTCTGCTTCCTGCAAGAGCAGAGAAGAAGAAGTCCCAGAAGCAGCACAAATCCATCCCCTCCCTTGGCACTGCAGTGACCAAGATGACAAAGCTCTGGAGTCCATGTGGTGACCCGTGGCATGGGTCAGGCCAGCTCTAGACTGCTGTTGAAATGTCCCACAAGAGACCTTTGTGTGACAGGACAAGTTCTTACACCAACCCTGGTGCCAGATCTGGTAGGACCAGCGCTATAGGCCACACTGAGGCCTGTGGGACAGGGGTCAGAATCTCCACCAGCACAGGAGCTATAGTTGCCTTCACAGCACCCCTGTAGGCAAGGACTTCTAAACCCTGGAGTAATGAATGAAGCCTCCTAAGCCATGACTTCCTGCATGCCACAGCATAGGGTGGTACCTCCTGACCTGCTCCCCTGCCAAACTCCTGCAGCTGCACTGCACAGGCAGAAGCAGGCAGATGTAGCTGAGGGTGACCTGCGTGTCAGAAGAGCCTTGACCCACCACAACAGGTCCGAGCAGCATGGGTGGAACCCTGGTTTGACCTGCAGAGCCACCTCAAGGTGGCCTGGAGCACTAGAGAAGATTGGGGCCAGGGGGACAGCAGCACACACAGACAGCAGCTGTGCCACACCGCACAGTCTGGTGGGGACAGGACAAGTGGATAAGGCCGCAGAGAGCCAAGGCAAGCAGACATGGATGGAACACAACGCACGTGTGCCAGGCTGGAGGATGAGGAGGACCTGATGGAAGCAACAGAAGACCCCACTCTGTGCCATGGCAGGTAGTTCTGGGGGCACTGAAGAGACAAACAGGGGTGGCCTGAAGCTCTTGTCACTCGAGGAACATCTCAGGTTGACCTGGAGGAAGCTGCAATGGATTCAGGTGAATGTGTTTTGGAGTTGCGTTCAGCCACTTCAAGCAGAGGAAGAGAAGCCACTCCAGAAAGCTGTGGTGACCATCACTACCACCACCACCACTGTGTCTCATCCTGGGAGGAGAAAGCTGAAGGT
Source organism: Eubucco bourcierii (assembly GCA_013396675.1). Lineage (NCBI taxonomy): Eukaryota > Metazoa > Chordata > Aves > Piciformes > Ramphastidae > Eubucco > Eubucco bourcierii. Next base: position 168,011 of record VWZE01012786.1, read on the forward strand.
CTAAGTAAGAAGATGGACTCACTGATAAAACCTGAACTCTTAAAGGTCTTTTTCAATCTGAAAGATTCTATGAAACCATTGCTCCTACTACTCTTCATGTCCCCTCTTGTAACAAACAAAGGTTCTTCTCCTCTTCACTCCACCTAAACTTCTCCCTGGTGGAGGAGACAAGAACCTCTTTGACATAACCTGGGGAACCTGGCAGGGAAGGACAAGATGAGGAACCTCAACTGATCCCCGAAGCTGCTGCCCTAAGACTTAGGGCTTCACTGCTGCTCAAGGTGCAACCAAAGGTTGAATCCTGAAGTGAGGATGAGTCACCTATGGACCATCCACCGCCCTAGGTCCCTCTCCTCCTTCTGGACCAGCCCCTCAGAGTCAGGTAAGATCAAACCACACCTGTCTATGTTCTCCCAAACTGAGTCTAAGACATTATCTGGGGTTGTCCAGCCTGGAGAAGAGGAGACTGAGGGGAGACCTTCTGGCTCTCTAAAGCTCCCTGAAAGGAGACTGGAGCCAGGCAGGGGTTGGTCTCTTCTCCCAAGGAACAAGGGACAGGGTAAGAGGAAATGGCCTCAAGTTGCCCCAGGGGAGGTTGCATTTGGCCACGAGGAACAATTCCTGCCCCTTGAGGGTTGTCCAGGCCGAGGGCAGTGTTGGAGTCCCCACTCTTGGAGAGGTTTCAAAGCCCTGGACATGTGCAGCTGAGAGCCACGTTTAGGTGGTGATCAAGAACTAAAGGGCAGGGGGCAAGAGGATGGGGCCAGACTCTTCTCGGTGGTGCCCACTGCCAGGCCGAGGGGCAAGGGACACCAAGTGGAAGCCAGAAAATTCCATCAGGAGCAACTTGTTGGCTGTGAGGGTGCTGGAGGCCTGGAGCAGGCTGCCCAGAGAGGTTGTGGAGTCTCCTTGTCTGGAGAGCTTCCAGCCCCACCTGGCCATTGTGACCCTGGGCAAGCTGCTGTGGGTGCCCCTGTTGGAGCAGGGGGGTTGGACTGGATGAGCTCCAGAGGTCCCTTCCCACAACACCATGCTGGGATTGGGGATTCCGTGAAAGACTGGAGAGGATAAGACCTTTGAGCTCCTTCCAACCTGATGTTCTAGGACTCAATGATTCCATCATCAAAGTTGCTCAGACGAGCAGGCACAAATTCAGATTAATCCCTGATCTTTTTGGACCAAGATGGAATCCAATCCCAACCCCAATCCTGACCCTAATCCCAGCTCAAACTCCAACCCAAACCGTAACTCCAACTCTACCTTCTCCAGGAAGCAAATGAGAACAATGCCGCCTATGATGGACCATGGGCTGAAGCTCATAGGGAAGCATCAGCTAAGCTCCTGGGGCAATCACAGCAGGGGACTAGCCATGGGTGAAACCATGCCCAAAGCTCACACCAGCTGGTGGTGCTGGCTGGACTGGCACTCCCAATGAGATACAGGCTCAGCCTAACAGGGACCACCTGGCTCCCATCCAATGCCACCATACACCATCCCTGGACACTTTCCCACCAACTGGAAGCTGCTTGATAGCATCTCAACGACCCAAGGGCAGAAGATGGGTCAAGCAGCTAAACCTACCCTGTCCTGTGCCAGGCAGCACCAAGCTGAGGGATGAGCCTGTGCCTGTGGTGCCAACCTGGGTGGTATCTCTCTAAAGATGGTGACACCAGCAGGAGGACTGAATGCATGGACATGGGCATGGGCATGACATGAGGAGCCTCCCACCGCTGACCACGCAAACCAGGTGAGAGAGCTGGGGATGGGCTTCTGAGAAGGTCCTGCTGGGACAGGACCAGGGCCGGTGGGCTTCAACTCAAAGAGGGAGCTTCATGCTGGAGAGAAGATGTTCTTCAGACTTGAGGGTGGTGAGAGCCTGGCCCAGGCTGCCCAGAGAGGTGGAAGATGCCCCATCCCTGGAACCATTCCAGGTGAGGTTGTCTGGGGCTGGGAACAAGCTGCTCTAGTTGGGAATGTCTCTGCTGACTGCAGGGGTTGGACTGGATGACCTCCAATAGTTTCTTCAACCCAAACCACTCTGGACCTCCATGGTTCTATGACTTGCTGGGGGCAGAACCTGCAACAGAACTCTTTTCACCCAGCTCCAGCCAGACCCATGGGTTCTACCACCTCTTGCTCCCAAGGGCTCCCTTGCTCAGAAGGACCCAAATGGGGCAGATAAGGACTCTAAAGTCTCCCACAGCTCCACTTTAACCAGCCTGGGGCGGGAGAAGAGCTGACCCTGGAGACGGCATCGGTGTGGTGGGATGGAAAGGTGGCAGCCACCACCAGCTCAGGGATGGATCTAGCAGCAGGAACCTCCTACTGCTGCCCTTCTGCTCTCCTGGGACTGGCCCTGCCCAGCTGGGCAGCAGGAAAGGGACATGGACCTGGGGGAGTCAGCACTTGGCAGAAAATGATAAGTCAAAGCCACCACGAGACCAACCAGAGCTGGGCTCCAGGTGGGGTTCACACAGGGAAGCGACACAGATGGAAGGAGCTGGGGCCACACACACACCAAGGGTCAAGAACCAGGACAGACAGACACAGGAGAAGCACAACCAAGAGCACACCATTGGCCATGCATGCTGGGGAAATTCTCCTGGTGGGCTCCCAGACCAGCTCAACTCCCTCCCTAGTGCCCATCCAGGCCTGCAGGTCATCTGCTGCTGATGGAGAGGGATGATGTTCCTCAGACCAAGGCACCTCCTGCAGACAGGAATGGCCTCGGCAGGGTCCCACTGCCTGCCACAGCCTGGTGAACACAGCTCACCAGCCAGGGGCTTCTGAAGGGCTGCCAGCAGCTCTGGTAGCCAATGGGACCTGCTGGGCACATGGCCAAGGAGCCACACCGGTGAGGACACTAAGAATTGCTGGGGATGTGGCCAAGGAGCTCCTGGTCAGTTATCTGCACCCTAGTGTCCCTACATGTGTCTCAAGTGGCCTCTTATCCATGGTTGAAGTTTGTTGCCTCCTGAGGATGGCAGGAGGTTCACCTCCACCCTTGCTGAGGTCCTTCCCCACCCTTGCTAAAGTCTTTCTCCACCCTTTTTAAAGTCCTTCTTTACCCTTCCTGAGATCCTTCTCCATCCTTGCTGAGAATCTTCTCCACCCTTCTAGGGGGTCCTCCTCCATGGGACTGAGCTCTGCCCACACACGGCCCTTGCTGGTTGTCCCCTGGAGACCCTCTGAAGGTCTCATCTAGGCCAGGGTTGTGGATCCCATGGAACCCTGAGGGAATTCCCTCAGCGAGGAGCAGCAGCACGGACACCACAGCACGGGGACACCACGGGGGACACCACAGGGACACGGACATGCACAGGGGGGCACACCAGGCTGGGTTTGGGGACACACTCAGGTGCCAGACCTGGCCCTGCTGCCTGCTCCTGGTTGGTTGATCGGTTGGGTTGGGTGGGTCAGGAGAGCAGGCAGCAGGGCCAGGGTGGCACCACAGGGGGTCCAAAGGTGGGGCTGCTATGGGATGAGGAGATGTCACTTACACAGCTCGCCCACCCGCCGGTGGCCAGAGGTGGTTCTAGACAGAGCAGCGTGGACATGCAGATGGAGAGCAGGAAGAGAGGCAATGAGAGAGAAGGTTAGCACCACGCTGGGGTGGCCACCAGCCCGGCCGTGCCAACCGGCCCCGCGTTGTGCCAGGCGCCGGCACCTGCCCGGGTGGCACGGCACCCGCTGATGGCACAGTGGCACTGTCTGAGGTGGGTAGCTAGGGGAGCCCTGGGGAAGAGGGGAGCCCAGGGGTGGTGGGGATACCCAGGGAAGGGCCACCCTGGAGCTTCTGGGGCTGGTGGAGGTTGGTGATGGTTCCATAGTGGGTGTGGGTTGATTCGGTTGGTGGCTACAGGAAATGGGACACTCAGAACGGCATGGGTTGGACAGCTGAAGCCTGGAGGACTCGACAGAGCTGCTTGCAGGAGGAGGAGGAAGAAGTAGGTAGAAGAGGAAAAGGAAGACGAGAAGGGAAAGGAGGAGAAGAGGAGAAGGGGAGAAGGAAGAGAAGGAAGAGAATGTGAGAAGAGAAAGGGGAGAATAGGGCAAGAAGGAGGAGAAGAGTGAGAGTAAGAAGGAGACGGGAAGAAGAAAGAGAAGAGGGGAAGAGGAAGAAGATAAGGAGGAGGAAGGAGAAAAGGAGGAAGAGGAGGATAAGGAGAAGTAAGAAGAAGAGGAGGATAAGGAGAAGAAGAGAAGCAGGACAAGGTGGAGAAGGAGGAAAAGAAGAAGAGCCAGGACAGAGATTGGGGAAGGACAGAAGAGAGAGGGGAAGGAAACAACAAATGCATGAGAAAAAACCCTGCCCCAGAGCAAGAAGGAGAAAGAGCTAGAGAAACCCAGGCCAACATCCCCACCCACCAGCTGGGGAGGTGCTGAAGAAATGGCTGTGAGGACAGCAGCTCAAGGTCAGGGAGATGCCACCCACCAGGGCCCTGCAAGCCAGCCAGGGCTTCCCAGAGGGATTATCACACTCCTCTGGCACTGAGCTCTGCCTGAGGCCCTTGCTGAGATCAGGAGAACATCAACCCGTGCTCTGCGTGGAGCAGGAGGGACAAGGAGCACCAGCTGGAACCCAGGAAGTTCCAGCAGGAGCAACTTGGAGGGTGCCGGAGGCCTGGAGCAGGCTGTCCAGGGAGATTGTGGAGTCTCCTTGTCTGGAGAGCTTCCAAGCCCACCTGGCCATTGTGACCTTGGGCAAGCTGCTGTGGATGACCTTGGTGGAGCACAGAGGTTGGACTGGATGAGCTCCAGAGGTCCCTTCCCACCCCACCCCACCTTGCTGGGGTCTGGGTCAGGTCACACTTCCTCCCAGGAGACCACCGCTGGAAAGTGCTGCTGAGGCCCCCACCAACAGGGTCAGGTGAAGCTCAGGCTGTTTGAATGCCAGATCAGGCCCAGAAGCTCCAGGCTGGGTTGACCAGCCAAGAGGGATCCATAGTCATCCCTTGGGAATGGTGGACACCTCCAAGGATGGCACTCAACCTGTGTTGTGCTGACCAGTTGCACTGGAGGAGTGATGCAGCAGAGCAAGAGGACTTCTAACCACGCTTTGAACCTTCTCCCACAACCTGGCCCCCAGATGTGCATTTTCTTGGCCAGTTTTGCAGATGGTCCTGCACAGGACCATAACTCTTTCAGCCACCAGCCTTCTCCTGCCCATTGTCCTCCTCATGGAACAGGGAGGACCAGGAGCAAAATCAGGATCAGGAAACACCAGAGATGTCCTGCCAGGGTCAGAAAGTTATGAACCCAAGAGCTGCACAGGTCTCAACTGACCTCATGTGGCTGTAAGCCTGGTCTGTGCTCGTCTGATCCCTTCCTTGTAGGAACAGGGAACTGAGTGCTACAATCCCATGGAGACCTCTAGGCCTCCTCATGCGTTGCCCCTGGGACTCTCCAAGCCAAGCTCATCCTGAGCTTTCTCTGGAGACCATGCCTGACCTTGGCAGTTGCCTATGAGAGTTCTCTTCTGTGACTTCCACCTCTGGCCTAGTAAAGCTCCAGGGATAACTCTCAGAGATCTCCTCCTGAGCTCAGGTGATAACCACAGCAGGGTGGGACCTCCCTGGAGCAACAAGCGACCTCCCCAGGCTTTAACTCTTCCCTTCTTTGGGCCACCCTGATACTGGCAGTGTCTTGGTGCGACCCAGAGCTCCTCTGGCCAAGCCCTCCATGCTCTTCTCAAGTCTGGCTCTGGACACAAGGCAGGTGATGGGTTGCTCTTCTGCTGACCAGAGGGGATGAGTGGATGGCCATGGTTAGTAGATGTTAGTGACCAGATGAGGTGATGCCAGCTGTGACATGGACACATGCTTAGACTTGCTACCCACAATGCCCCTGGCTCCTTGTAGGCAACCAATGTCAACGTCAAAACCAGACCCTCCCTGGGCACCAGTGGCAGGATGTGTGGAGCTGATGTTGGCTCGGTGTCACCTTGGTGGAGGCCAGTGACTCCAGACCACAGGTCCTCTCTCAATCTCCCACCCCAGATCCTCACAGCAGCCCTTAGAAACTCTTCTGAACACCCAACCTCCATGAGCTGACATCCAACCAGCTGATGTCCAACCAGCGGACGTCCAACCATCTGACCTCCAACCCACTGATCTCCCGCCAGCTGCTCTCCTGCTCCCCTGCTGTCTGCAGAGCCATGTCTATGTAGAAGGGGTACAGAGGTGGACCAGGCTCATCTTCATCCTCACATCCCAATGGTGAAGGCTGGAAGAGTTCCATGGTAACCAGGAACAAGGAGAACCTCCAGCAGCTGCTCCCAGCTGCCAGGATCTGGTATGGTAAGCCATGTTGTTACCCAAGGGGCCTGTTGTCACCCAGGGGCCCCACTGCAGAACATCTCCATGAGCAGAGGCTTTCTTCCGAGGTGGCCATGGAGTGAGGAATTTTTATGGCTACCTATAGAGATGCTTTCAGCATCTCCAGGCCCAGCTGCTGCAGGAAAGCCAAGCCTCCATCATGGGACTGCAGGTCCACCTTCTCCTTCAGAGATGCACTCTGGAGTGCTTGGGGGGTTGGTGGACCACCACCAGCTGGGAGCTTTGTGGTCGTTGGTGGCATTGGGTTAATGGTTGTACCAAATGATCTCAAAAGCCTTTTCCAACCAAGACAAATCTGTGATTAGCAGCCTGGGTTTGGAGACAACCTGCTTGATGTCACCAGTGGATGCTGCTGCCACCTGCTCAGGGCTTCCAGCATCCTGGCACAATCAGCTAAGGCTCTGCTGCTCAGCTGGAAGGTCACCTCCTCTACAAACTTCTGCATAGCATTGGCCACCTCCTCTCCAAACCTCAACGGTTTGGTCCCCTCCTCTCCAAACCTCAGCATAGCTTTGGCCACCTCCTCTACAAACCTCAGCATAGCCCTGGTCATCTCCTCTCCAAACCTCAGCATAGCTTTGGTCACCTCCTCTACAAACCTCAGCATAGCCCTGGTCCCCTCCTCTCCAAACCTCAGCATAGCTTTGGCCACCTCCTCTCCAAACCTCAGCATAGCCCTGGTCACTTCCTCTACAAACCTCAGCATAGCTTTGGTCACCTTCTCTCTAAATCTCAACTCCTCACACTCCCCCAAGCCCCTTCCAGATCTGAAGGGGGCCTCAACACCACCCATTTCCAGCCTCCCACCATCAACCCCATGAAAGAAGCTCAGCTCTACTTCGGGCAGAAGCTGAGCCACCATGAGAAGCCCCCCAAAAAAGCCTACAAGGAAGCAGGGGGTTGTGTCTGCAGCGGCTGGAAGCTTGCACCGGAGATGTTAACACTACTCATTGATGAGTTAAGAGACAAAGAGGTGGCTTTACCCTAGGAGCTAAATGTCTAAGGGACCTGATTTTTCTTCTCTCCCTCTTTCAGATCTGCAGAAAATACAAAGCAGGTGGTGGTGGTGGGCTTCCAGAGCAGCAACCTGAGAGAACTCAACAACGGGTGGCAGCTACCACTTCTGCTTCCCACCAGACGTGGCCAGGCTGTGGCTTGGAGACAAAGAAGAGCAGCAAACAGAGGAAGACAACAAAGAGCCCTGCCGGAGGCCCCCCGACCGCTCTTGGACACCATGAAAAGCTTCTGGCTGGCGGCTGCCAAGAGCTGGCACTTGGAGTTTGTTAAAGGGGGGGTGTTTGTAGGGGNTGGTGGAGGATCTGAGAGTGAGCATGAGGGGTGGTGAAGGATGAGATGAGGCTTCACAGCCATGGCCACTCACGGGACAAGGGGACACACTCAACATGAAGCCACCTTCAACACAGGGGTTGATGCTGCAGGAGTGGGAGGCCTTGAGTCCCCTTACAAGCCCATGAGGGGAGTCTTGGGGGGGTGTCTCCATCCTGCTCTGCCTCCCTGCTGTGTCTAATGAGGAGCAAACACCTCCTGTTCCTCAGCATGGACTTTATTTGGGCAATTAGGTCTCACTCAACATCTCCTGCTCAGTGGAGTGGCCACCTGGCACTCTGTCCAGGACCCTTGAGGTGCCAGGTTGTTTGGTGACTCTCCTGTAGTTCAGCTCAGCAAAGGCTACTGCAGGCTGGGGCATTGGATCTTCGAGGATCCTTACCTATGTTGTGGCTGAGGAGAGCTGCTGGTGGCCTCAGGTGGGCCCCCAGAGCAATGTTTGGGGTTGCTCCTTGTGAAGTAGAGTCCATCTGTCCCCACCTCAAGGGTCAGCATCACTTATGGGGCAGTAGGAATGGAAACTGTCCTCTGCTCTGCCACTGTCACCCTTGCAACTCACAGTGAGGACATCTTTGGGAGCAGAACCTTCATAGGACAGCACAGCAGTGCCTCCCTCAACCCTGGCCCATCACAGAGGTCCCAGGGAGTGGGGAGGACCAGAAGGTATCCTCTCTGTGGTGGCCTGGACTCTGACTCAGCATTTCTTGGGCTCCTTCTCAGGCCCTCTTGTCAAACGTTCTCCTGGGGAAGATTAGCTTGGAAGGAGACACAGCCAGAGTTAGAGTGGTGGAGAAAGGGTTTGGGTCTTCTGCTCTTGGACTCCCCAAGCAGGATCCTCACATGAGGACCTCCGCATGAGAAACCCACCAAGATCTGCTCTACAGGGCAAGAAGTCTCCTGCTCTATGGCCACCATGGGCAGGGACAAATCAAGAGAAGTTCCCTGTTCTACAGCCAGCATGGGCTAGGAGAAGTCTCCTGCTGTATGGCCAACAGGAGACTTCTGTCTCCTGTTCTATGGACACCATGGGCAAGGAGAAGTCAGGAGAAGTCCTCTGCTCTTCCACGGAACTGCTGTGAATTCAGAGTTTAAAGTGGTTAGAAAGAAAACCCAACACTGCCACCTGCCACCAAGCTGCTCCTTGGACAGACATGAACAACTTGAGGACAGCTCCTGCAAGAGACACCTCTCACTGTTCTCAAGCTCTGGAGAACTCCAGCCCACCTCTGCCTCTTGTTTCGAGCTCCAGTTTGGCTCATCACCCTTTCAGGCTAGGGCCCTTTGGTGGTCCCAGCACCATGGAGGACTTCAGATGGCTTCTACTTGCATTCCCCAGATGTCTGGCCAAAGTGTGTAGAACCCTTCAGGAGATACTCAAGGACCAAGGAAGGTTGCTCAAGGAAGCCTTGAGCAACCTGGTTTAGAGGCAGATGCTTCTGCCCATGGCAGGGGCTTGGAACTAGATGAACTTTGAGGTAGGTCTCTTCCAACCCAATCCAATCTCTGGATATATGGTGACACCCTACATCAGCATGGTCCCACCTTGCTCCCCCTCAGCAGCATGGCTGAAGTGAGGGGGTTGCTGGGAGAGGGTCAGGCAATGCTGTTGCCCACAGGAGAAGTTCAGGCATTGGGGCGTGTGTCCTGGCATGGGTTGCCTGAGCTCACCCTACAGTTCTCCAGGTTATTTTCTGAACCCACAGCAGTTTGGTGGAAGAGGCCTCGTCCTACCCAAGGGCTGGCAGCATTGCCCCTGGCTGCTGGAGGTGCCTCAAGTCTTTGACACCAACCAGGAGCATAAAATCTTCAGAGATGGCTTCCAGAAGTGGGCTGAGGACTTTGGACTCTGCAGGACAGCAGCAAGTGCCAGACACTGGGTGTGTGAGGAGAGGACAGGCAGGACCTTCCCGGTGGATGGGGACAGGAAGGGTCTGGAGAACTTAGGAGGAGCAGCTGAGGGACCCAAGGGTGTTCAGGTTGGAGAAAAGGAGTCTGAGGGGAGACCTTCTGGCTCTCTACAGCTCCTTGAGAGGAGGCTGGAGCCAGGTGGGAGTTGGTCTCTTCTCCCAAGAAACAAGGGACGGGACAAGAGGAAATGGCCTCAGGTTGTCCCCGGGGAGGTTGCATTTGGCCATGAGGAACAATTTCTGTCCCTTGAGAGTTGTCCTGGCCTCAACCAGGCTGCCCAGGGCAGTGCTGGAGTCCCCATCCCTGGAGGGGTTTCAAAGCCATGGAGATGTGGTGGTGAGGGCCATGGTGTGGTGGTGCCCTGGCAGTGCTCAGTAAATGGTTGGACTCCATGAGCCTCAAAGTGTCTGCCAATCCAACCCATTCTGTGATTCTGTAGAAGGTGCCAGGCAGCAGCACCATGTCACAGGCTGGGTCTGGCTGCTCCTGGGAAGGATGGGATCGGGGCACCACACCACTGCTGGAGGCACTGGGGTCAAAGGGAGGACAGGAAGGACAGGAAGGGGTTAAAGAGAGGCAGAGAATGGAGGAGGAGATCTTCTAGAGATGAAGGAAACTGCACATCTCTGTGAGGAGACTGCACAAGGGTCTGGATGGACATGGGAGGAGAGAGGACAGGCAGCAAAGGGCCAGTGCCTGGCTGGCAAAGCTGTGGAGATGCCATGTCTGGTTGCCACCAAAGGCTGCCCAGGTTCTCTGGTGTTGCTGAAGTCACACATGGTCAGCACTCTTTGGGAGCATGGGGTATGAGGTGGCTCACTGCAGGAGGTCCCCAACATCCAGCATACGTCCCCACAGCTCACAACTGAGGGAGCTGGCACCATGGGTGGCATTTAGATCCCCAGGGAATGGCCAGAAGGTGCACTTGGGGTCGAGCCCAGACAGAAAACTGCATCTAGAACCTCATGTTCGGTGTCTACCAAGAGGTGCATCACCAGTGGCTGCCAACCCAGGCACCAGCAGATGTGGGCCAAGGGAAGGATGGAGGTACCTGAAAGCTCCCTGGGGGTATGGCAGGAGAGGATGTCTTGTCCCTTATGCTACACCTTGGAATGCCACCCGCAGTGCTAGAACCACATGGACTCAGGACCCACCACCGTGCTGAGCTGGTTGGAAAAAAACCCTCCAGAAGAAGCTGTCCTTGGCTCAGAGCTCCCTGCTGACCCAGCAACCACCCACTGGTGATGCTGGTGGGACCTGCTGCAGTGGGAGGTGGCACAGGTCTGGGTCCTCAACAGGCAAAGTGAAACTGGAGATGTTGGATCAGCTCATGCTGGATCTCCAGATCTCAAAGCCTCCAGGGCTCCACCTCCAGGGCTCCACCTCAGTTCAAGTTCAGTTTTGGAGAGGTCTAGGCTGAGGGCCTGGGCAGCGGAGCTGCAGCCACCACGGACACAGCAGCTCAAAACAGAACCTGGGTGCTGGTGGGTGGCCTGGCATGGAGGGCACAGCAGGCAGCAGCAGGGACACAAAATGGTCCACGCTGCCTGGGGAGTGCCACAGTCACAGCTCCAGGATGAGAGGGGAACTGGTGTCTCCTAAGTGCCATGAAGGAACCCAAGGGGGGCTTCATAAGATGAAGAGGCTCCTGATTGGCCTGGGGTCCCTCTGCTGGGACTTCGTGGATCTCCTGATCTGGGTGAGCTTCATGCTGGGCTGTGCATGGAGTAAAACAAGGCCCCGAGAACAGCACCATGCTTGGGTGCTGTGTAAATAACTTGTGAATCACCATCTCACGGGCTTGGGGATCTGTGAGACCCAGCGCCATGCTCAGCACCCCTGAGCTTTGCACTCCCAATCCCCGCCAAGAACACCTCTCTGTGGGCCACCAGAGCTGGATCATCCCAGGAAGGACCCTGAGCTCTGCCTCAGCAGTGGACAAGCACCATGGGGTGCTGGCTGTGTCGTTTCTAGGGGCTGTCCTGTCTCAGCCCACCCTGGTGGCACCTGCTCAGCCATGGCCAAGCCAAGCTCTAGCACCTGGAGGGGAGGTTCTCTGGGATGGGAACCACTGGAGGAACACAGATCCTGTCAGACTGTCCAGGAGGGGACACTGAGGAGAGGAAACCCACAAGCAGAGATACAGCAGCTTCACGACAGCATCAGGACAGGAGGAACACCAACAAAGGGGAGAAGAAGGTTTAGAGGTGGGGCGGGGGGGGAGAGGAGAGGGAGAAGCAACAGTGCAAGGCCACCAGGTGTGCGCAGTGGGGACAGATTGAGAGAGAGAGAGAGAAAGGAGCCATGGACCAGGTCACGCCAGCTTCTGGAAAGCATCTCAGCACTCTCCACTCCCCGAGAGCAGTCCTGCCCCTCACAACACACTGCCACCAGCTTGCTCCTCAACCTTTCTTCTTTCCTTCCTTCCTTCCTTCCCACTCCACCCCACCTCACCCCCCTCTCCTCCTCCTCTTACCGTGCCGCGACCACCGGTGACTTCTTCCCGGGATCTAAGGTGGAGCCGGCGGGTTCCTCGCCCAGCGAGCGGGTGTCCTTGTTGAGCTGCTGGAGCCGGGAGCTTAGCTCACTGATCACAGTTGGCTTGTCGTCATCAGCCCCATGGAGGGGCCTGCTGCTCTCCACGGGGTCCCCCCATAGCTTGGACCTTCTCTGAAAGAGGTAGCGTGGCCGGCCGATGCTGGCGGACGCCAACGTGGCCGCGTGTTGCTGGGAGATGAGCTCGCTGTCCGAAGACTGCTTCAAAAGTGGGTCCCTGAAAGTAACTGGCCCCTTGCTGAGCTGGGACTTGAGTTTGGGCTTTGGAGGCACTGGTGGCTTCTCGAGTATAAAAGTTTGTCCATCCGCAAAGGAAGTGTAGGTGTCGGTGGGCTCCCCGCTCTCCGACGACAAGGTCGACATGCTGGAGACCGTTGAGATGGTGCTTGTGGTCTCCAAGTGGTGGTCACTCGAACTTCTGGTGTCCACCTCTTCCACGCCCGAATCGGCGGCGGATTCGGGGCCTAAAGGGGCTTCAGAAGGCTTCCCTGAGGGTGTTGTTGTTCCGCCGGTGGGAGAAGGTGCTACTGCCGCCGCTGGTACAGGTGGCGCACTCGGCGGCGCCAGCTGGCTCACCGGGGTGCCCGGGGTGGTCACCAGCACCCCATTGGCAAACTCATCTGGTGGAGGCACCAGCCCTATCTTGGCCAGCTCCTCCCGGGTCTCCTCATCACTCGAAGACAGCTGGGCGGGTGGGAGTGTAACCGTGTAGGGTTCCACCTCTTCCTCCGAGCTTCCTTGGCCCAAGGTCTTGTCCGAGGCTGGGCTGACCGGGGGCTTCCCCACGGGGCTGGGCTGGGGCTCTGCCGGGGTTGCCTGGACCGGCTCCGGACGGCCTTCGGGGACCACCGTCTTCTCCTCTTTGATCTCCAGGCCCATCTCGTCTTGGCCGTTGCTTGTGGCGTGAACCATGATGAGGCCGGCAGTCTTCTGCTGTGAGGTGTCCACGATGCTGATGATCATGGACTTCTTGTCCTCCGGCTTCTTCTCCTCCTTGACAGCTGCCTCTGCCCGGGCCTCAGCCTCCTTCCTCAAGGTGGAAGGGGTCCCCCAGGGGCTCTTGGTGGGGGCCAAAGACCCGGAGTCGGTCCCAATGATGATGCCTTTGCCTCCGGGGGAGTAGGCCGGGGACACCAAGGCCTCCAGTTCGATCCGCTCCGGCTCTTTGGTTTGGATGTCCACGAAGAGGGGTGCGGCGCGGTCTGAGTCGGGGCTGTGGATGGGGGTGGGCGAGCGGGATGGGACCTGGCTGGAGAGGGCCCGTTCCCTTGCGGCCAGCGCAAGCGCCAGGGGTGAGTTGGGGTCCAGGGGCTTCCCCGTCAGCGGGTGGATGAAAGTGGAGGAAGGGGAGGAGCTGCTGATCAATGGCTTTAAAGCTGAGACGGGGGAAGGCAGGAGAACATCTCGGCTGCCCAACAGGCGCTCATCGATGGACCTGGACTGTTGCAGGGAGGGCATCTCGCTGCTCGGGGGGGTGCCCTCGATGGCCCCCACCGAGAGGAAGACGGTGGATTTGCGCCGCTCATCCAGGCGCCGGTCACGGTCCTTCATTACTCCGGCGATGGCGGTGGCAAAGGGGATGCCGGTGGCCTCCACTGGGGCCATGCCGGTGTGGTGCTGGTACTCCATGGCCCCACCGCTGCCGCCCAAGCGGTGGCCACGGCGGGTAGGAGAAGGCTCCCTGGAGAAACCCCCGGTGATGGCCAAGGCCGCTCGCTCCTGAGCATCCTCCACTTGCAGCTGCTTCACCAGGGGACTCTTCTTCCTCTGGGGCTTGGTGGGGGCAAAGAGGCTGACGTTGAACTGGCCCATGTTGGCGTAGGGGTTGTCAATTACCCGTCCCTTCCGTTTCAGCTTCTCCGGGGGCGTTGCTGATGGGCCTGGCCGGGGGATCTCGGTGGGCTCCACAGGAAGGTGAGAGGAATCCTGCAGGATTATCATGGATCGGGCCCTCTTCTGCCTCTCAGGGTAGGGGATGGAGCTCCTGGCTTGGTCATACATCTCCGCCGCTGAGATGACCTGGGGCAGGCCGTGGAGCTTGGCCTCCAGGCTGGGTTTGAAGCTGGAGCGGATGGTGTCATAGGCTCTGCCCGGAGGAGGGGGTGGCGAGAAGGAGGGTGGGGGCCCTGTGTCGAAGTAGTATGGAGAAGGAGGCGGCGGTGGGGCCGTCTGGGGGGGTGGGGGGATCCCGTGGCCTTCCCGGACGGTGTCTTGCATGGATGTACTGCGGGGAAACTTCCCGTCCAGAAGGGAAGCGGCCAGCTTCTCATCTTCACCTGGGTAACGAGAGGAGAGGACAAGTCGGACAGCAGGTCTCCAGAGCGACCACAGAATCATCACAGAATGTTCTGGCTTGGAAGGGACTTCCAGAGGTTATGAGAATCACAGAACTTTACAGGTTGGAAGGGATCTCCAGAGAGCATTGAGTCCAACCTCTCTGCCAAGGCAGGATCCCCTAGGGTAGTTCATACAGGAATGCATCCAGGTGGATTTTGAACGTCTCCAGAGGAGACTCCAAAACCTCTCTGGACAGTCTGTTCCAGTGTTCTGTCACCCTCATTGTAAAGAAGTTTCTCCTCATGTTGAGGTGAAACCTTCTGTGTTCAAGTTTGTATCCATTGCTCCTTGTCTTATTGCTGCTGAACACCAAAAAGAGATTGGCCCCAGCCACTTGACACCCACCCCTCAGATATTTATAGACACAGATCAGATCCCCTCTCAGTCTTCCCCTCTCCAGACTAAACAGCCCATGGCTCTCAGTCTCTCTTCATAGGGAAGATATTCAGGTCCCCCGATTATCCTCATGGCTCTCAACTGGACTCTTTCCAGCAGGTCCCTGTCTCTCTTGAACTGGAGAGCCCAAACTGCACACAGTATTCCATGTGTGGTCTTACCAGGGCAGGGCAGAGACAGAGAAGAACCTCCCCAGCCCTGCTGGACACACTTTTCTTGATGTGACTCAGGATGCCCCTGCCCCTCCTCTCTACAAAGGCCCATTGCTGTCCCTTGCAGAACTTGCTGTCCACCAGCACTGCAAGGTCTTTCTCCATGGAGCTGCTTTCCAGTAGGGCAGCCCCCAACCTGTACTGGCACTTGTTGTTATTCCTCCCCAGATGCAGGACCCTGCACTAGTCATAACTGAACTTCATAAGGTTTGTCTTCACCCAGCTCTCAGCTTGTCCAGATGGGTGTCAGCCACCCCTCTCAGTTTGGTATCATCAGTGAAGTTGCTGAGGGTGCACTCAATGCTCTCATCCAGGTCGTTGAGAAAGATATTGCAGAAATCTGGATCCAGTACTGATCACTGGGGAACACCACTGGCTACAAGCCTTCAATTTGCCTCTGTGTCACGGATGACAAGTCTCTGAACTCTGTTGTGGAGTCAGTTTTTAATCCACCTCAGCCAGTTTTCAATCTACCTCACAGACCAACCATCTGCGCCACATCTCCTGAGCTTTTCTATGAGGATGTTGTGGGAGAAAGGTCATCCAGTCCAATCCCTCCTGCAGTCAGCAGGGGCATCACAGGATCACAGAAACATTCTGGTTGGAAAAGACCCTCAGGGTCACCAAGTCCAACCGATACTCCTGCTCTACAAAGTTCACCCTTAAATCATATGCCCAAGCACCACATCCAAACTACCCTTAAACACATCCGGGGTTGGCGACTGAACCACCTCCCTGGGCAGCTCATTCCAATGCCTGAACACTCTTTCCATGAAGAAATGTTTCTTAATGTCCAGTCTAAACCCACCCAGCGGCAGCTTGAGGCCATTCCCTCTTGTCCTGTCACTATTTGCCTGTGAGAAGAGAGCAGCAGAAGCCTCTTCATAACATTCTTTCAGAGTCTTCACCAGAGCAGGTTGCCCAGAGCCGTGTCAAGCCTCACCTTGAAGATCTCAAGCACTTCCCTGGGTAACCTGTTGCAGTGTTCCACCATCCTTATGGTGCAGAGCTTGTTCCTAACATCCCATCTAAATCTGCTCTGCTCAGACTGGGTCAGGGACATCCTCTTCCCACCCCACCCCAACCTTCTTTCTCAGATGGTCTTCTACTTCATCTTTGATTTACTTGTTGCAGGTGGTGGCCTTTAGATCGCTGTGCTCAGACGAGTGGCCACAGCCTCTCCTGATGTCTCACCCTCAGACAGTTGTGCCCCACATCCCTCCCCAGCCTGAATGCTCTCCAGACCTCTTGCTACACCCAACCTCCCAACAGCCAGCTGCCAAAGTGCCAGACAGCTCAGTGCCACCAGGTTGTGCAGCTTGCACCCAAGGGTGTCACCTCCCAGCAGCAGCTCCTCTTCTCCTGTCACATCTCCACCTGCCAGATGAAGCTGAGGAACAGGCTCCAGAGAAACCTTAGGTGGGGGTTTCATGGGAGAGGGGGATTCTGCCCCTTTGCTCCACCCTGCTGAGACCCCCACCTACAGTGCTGGGTCCAGCTCTGGAGACCTCAGCACAGGAGAGACTGGAAGCTGTTGGAGTGAGGCTATGGGAGGGCACAGCAATGCTGGGAGGGCTGCTTTGGGTTGAAAGAACCTTCCGAACTCATCCAGTTCAACCCCTTGCACTCAGCAGGAACATCCCCAACTCAGCAGGGACACAGCAGGTTGTTCACAGCCCCAAACAACCTCACCTGGGATGGTTCCAGGCATGGAACATCTCCCACCTTTCTGGGCAGCCTGGACCAGGCTCTCAACACCCTCAGGGGCAAACATTTCTCCCTCCTCTCCATTTTCAAGTTCTCTCTTTCAGTTCCAAACCATCACCTGTGGTCCTAGCACAACAAGCCCTGCTCAAAACTCTGTCCCCACCCTTTTTCTAAGCACTGAAAGGCCACCAGAAGGTCTCCCTGGAGCCTTCTCTTCTCCAGGCTCAACACTCCCAACTCTCACAGCCTGGCCTCACAGCAGAGGGCTTCCAACCCTCTCAGCATTGTTGTGGCCTCCTCTGGCCCATTCCAACAGCTCCAAGTCTCTGCTGTCCTGAAAACTCAGGAGTTTGACCTGGGGAGTTTGGGGAGTTGGCCCCAGTTCTGCAGAGGGCATCGCAGCAGAGGGCTAGAGTCCTCTCCTTCCACCTGCTTCCCACACTGCTAGGGACCAGCCCAGGCCACAGCTGGGTCTGGGCTAGGAGGACACGTGGCTGGCTCATGTCCACCCTTACTCATCTGTGTGCTGATGGACATCACAGAGACAGTAGCAGAGATGCAGGTGGTCACCATCAAGCCAAGAAGCCAAGTTTTCTCCAGCCTCCTCCCCCAGCCCTGCCCCTCCTCACCAGGACCTGCTCCAGGATGTTCACCTCATCCTTGCCACATCTCCTCTCGGTCCAGACAGCACCCAGCTGCTCCCAAGGTCTCAAGCTGCCACTGGGAGAAGGCTGCGGATGGCAGAAAGCCACTCCCTTGGCACATCAGTGTGGTGCCCACCTGCTCCTCAGGCTCTAAAACTGCTTCTGGGCTGTCCAAAGCGCCCCCTTGGCACAGCAGCATGGTGTCCACCTGCTCCTCGGGCTCTACAGCTGCTTCTGGGCTGTCCACCAGCAGCCCCAGCACTTGGCAGCTGCCCCTGGCATGACATCACTAGTGCTCGTGGTGGGAACAAGGAGTGGTCTTTTTGGCCAGAGCAGGATCTTCTCATCTCCTCAGGCTGCCCAGCCTCAGTCTGGGCTACTCTGGGGACTTCTCACAACCAAAGCAGCAGGAGGAGCAGGAAGTATGGAACCAGTTCAAAGAGGGATGGACAAAGCCATGGAGGAGGCACCTCTTGAGTGCTATCATGTGGCCAGAACCCTCTGAGCTGAGGAATGCAGTGACAGCAACATCACCTCCTTGGCCTCTTCTCACCCTTCCCTGGGCAGCAGCTGAAGAGCAGCGTTCAGGAGCTCCTGCACTAGCTGGAACCATGGTGTGCTGCAGAGCAGCCATTGGCACCTTCCCACGCACCACGGAGATCCCAGAGCCCTCAAACCTTTCTGCTGAGCTCTGCTTCCTGCCTGAGAAGGGCCAGGAGCTGCAGCAAGGACATTTCTGTCGCCCTGACTGTTACAGAAGATGGTCCAGAGCCACAAGCTTGTCCCAGGGCCGTGCTGACCACCCTGCAGATGGCCACTGAGCTATTTCAGAAGATACAACTGGAGAGCTTAATCCTTCTCAGACCTCCTGGTCTGCACAGAACAGAGCTGGTGGCTGCCAGGTTGGAGGAGACATCAGCTGCAAAGTTAGGTTGGTTTGGGCTCTGAGCAACCTGCTCTGGTTGTGGATGTCCCAACTGAGTGTAGGGAGGTTGGACTGGACGAGCTTGGAAGGATCCTTCAACCCAAAGCAGCCCTCCCAGCACTGCTTTGGCCTCCTCTGGCCCCACTCCAACAGCTCCACATCTCTTTTACCAGGAATAATGTCTGCTCCCCAAGACCAGCACCATCTCCTGCTGCTCCTCAGCAAGAGACTCAGCAGGAGCAGAGGTGGCTGCTGGGAGAGGTGGGAGGAACGCTCTTGGCAGGCTCTTTGCTCTCTACCTGAAGTCACTGCTCTGAGGTGGCTTCTCTGTGCCTGCCACCAGCTCCTGCATAGCAACCACATCAGATACTCCTCCACCTCTCCTCTCCTTCTTGCTCCTGCTCATGACATGGTCTCCATCCCTCCATTTCTTCATCATCTCTCCTCTGAAGCCTTGCACATCTCTACCCCCTCCTCTTCCATCATCTCTCCTCCATCTCTTCTCCATCCTGGCAGATCAAAGCACATCTAACCAGTGCTGCCTGGCAGTGCCCACTAACAACTGCCCTGGGAACCACAGAATAAGATAGCAGCATCAGGACTCAAGTAGAAGGCGACAGGTGAGGACAACAAGCAGAAGAACACAAGCAGAACACCCACGATGGGTGGGACAACAGCAGCTTTTAGCAACAGCAGAACTGGCAGGAGGAGGAGGAGGAAGAACAGGAGGAGGAGGAAGGCCCAGAGACCTGCAGAGCTCAGGCAATGCTGGAAAATCTTGGTCTGGAAAAGACCCCATCAAGTCCCACCACTGACCCATCACTGCCAGGGCACCATCAAACCATGGCCCTCACCACCACATCTCCACAGCTTTGAAACCCCTCCATGGATAGGGACTCCAACACTGCCCTGGGCAGCCTGGACCCAGACTGGGCAACACTCAAGGGGCAGAAACCGTTCCTCATGGCCAGGCTGAACCTCCTCTGGGGCAACCTGAGGCCGTTTCCTCTTGTCCTCTCCCTTGTTCCTTGGGAGAAGAAATCAATCCCCACCTGGTTCCAGCCTCCCAGAAGGTCTCCCCTCAGCCTCCTTCTCTCCAGGCTCAACAACCCCAGCTCCCTCAGCTGCTCCTCACATGTTCTCCAGACCCTTCTCCTTCCTCTCCAGACTCTTTCCCAGCTTTGTTGCCCTTCTCTGGACCTGCTGCAGCCCCTCAATGACCTTCTTGGAGTGAGGGGCCCAAAACTGATCCCAGGAGTCCAGTTTTGGCCTCAGCAGTGGCCAGTGCAGGGGAACAATCCCTGCCCTGCTCCTGCTGGCCACACCATTGCTGATCCAAGCCAGAATGCTGGTGGCCTTCTTGGACACTTTGGCACATGTTGGCTTATCTCCAGCTGCTGTCATCAAACCCCCAGGTCCTTTTCCACCGGGCAGTTTCCAGCCACTCTGGCCCCACTCTGGAGCCTTCTTGGGGTTGTTGTGACCCAAGAGCAGGACCCAGCCCTTGGCTTTGTTGAACCTCATCCCAATGGCTTTGACCCATGGATCCAGCCTGGTCAGATCCCTCTGTTGATCCTCCAACCCTCTGGCAGATAGACATCCCAGCTAACCTGGTGTCATCTGCAAGCTGCCTGAGGATGCCTTGGATCCCCTCAGTCAGACCATTGCTGAAGACACCAAACCAAACTGGCCTCAAAACTAAGCCCCGAGGACAAGGTAGTTTCCAGCCACTCTGGCCCCAGTCTGGAGCCTTCTTGGGCTCATCATGACTCGAGAGCAGGACCCAGCCCTTGGCCTTGGTGAGCCTCATCTCACTGGCCTTGGCCCATCACAGTGCTGTGGTGGCTGCTGAAAGCTTGGATGGTAGCTGAAGTGAACCTGAGAACCTCCTGAGGGGGGGAAAGTGTTGGGAGTTCACTCAGGATCTGCACAATTAAAGGATGGTCCTGGAAGGGGACCAGAGAGGACATCTCTACCGCCCCAGTAGACCTTCCTGAAGTCAAGGGATTTTCGAAGCCATGGAGATGTGGTGCTGAGGGCCATGGGTTGGTGGTGCCCTGGCAGTGCTGGGCTAAGGGTTGGACTCCTTGAGCTTCAAGGTTTCTCCCAACCTGAACTCTACTCCAAACCTGTCCATGCAAAGCCACCTCCTTGCATCACCTCTGATCTGCCGAGGGAAGAGACCTGCAGCCACCACGAGAGCTCTGCAGACTTCCCAGTGCCTGCAGCTCCTGAGCTGGAGCAGATGGTGTGGTGGCTCTCCTGGAAGGCTGACAGATTTTCTCTCAGCCTCCCCATTGCAGAAAAAAATCTTCTTTCCACATCTTGGTGGGAAGAGTTCCACCCTTCTGCTCCCTACACTGGCCAGATGAGGGTTAACCCCACTACTATCTCCAGACACTTGGGAGATGCAACCATGGAATTCTTTGATCTTCTGCCAGGAGTCCCTGGAAAGCCACCTCAGCTTTGTGATCCAAAAAACAAATCAGCCAAACCTCTGCTGGTTTGGTTTCTTTTTCATCTTCTTCCTTGCTGTGAGGAGTGGTTTTTGATCATGAAGTCAACTGACTGTGTAGAGAGGAGCCTGCTCCGTGGGTGGGAAATGACAGCTCAAGAGGACTTCTAAAAGAAGCCCAATTGCAACCCAATTTCTCCTGCTCGCCTGCTTGCTATTTTAGCTTTTCTGGAGTTCCACCACGCTCATTAACTGGGCTCCAAGAGCTGTTGCTGCTGCTGTTTCTGCTGTCTGCTGTGGCCAGCAAAGTGGAGAGCAGGAGCTGCTGTCCTCCTCCACAGGAATGCTTCCCCTGGGTGCAGACTCAGCCAGCTCTTGGATGGAGGACAAGGAGGAGCTCTGTGAAGTTCTCCCCTGGCTCACTGCTGGATGCTGCAGCCACACACCCCCACCCCATGCTCCTGAGAGGACATCTCTGGCTCTGCTGTCCCTCTTCCCTGACACCAACCACCTCTGATTCATCCCTGATGGACTGATGCAGGTGAGGGGTATCTGCTGGGATGCACCTGGTAGTGCTGGTGGACACCAAACTGCCCAAGAAAGCCAAGGGTGTCGTGGGGGGCATGGAGAAGGGTGGTCAGCTGGTCAAGGGAGATTCTCCTCCCCATCTATTCTGCTCTGGGGAGGCCACAGTTGGAGAACTGGAGCTAGTGCTGTGTTCCCCAGTCCCACAGAGACTGGGAGCTAATGGAGGCTGGGGAGATGTTGAGGGGTCTGGAGCATCTCTGTGAGGAGCAAATACTGAGAGCCCTGGGGCTGGTGAGCCTGGAGAAGAGCAGCCCCAGAGAGCATCTAAGCCATGCTCAGGAAGAGCTGAAGGACCTGTCAGGGGAAAGAGGATGTGGCTTGGATCTTCTCAGTGGTGCCTAGTGCCAGGACAAGGGGTAAGGTGCACCAACTGGAACCCAGGAGGTCCCATCAGGAGCAACTTGTTGAAGAGGGAGCAGAATAGAGCCAGAAGATCTCCCATCAGCCCCCTCTTCTCTCCAGGCTCAACAACCCTAGCTCCCTCAGCTGCTCTTCACATGTTCTCCAGACCCTTCACCTTCTCCAAACCCTTCCCCAGCTTTATTGCCCTTCTCTAGACCTGCTCCAGCCCCTCAATGTCCTTCTTGGAATGAGTGGCCCTAAACTGACCCCAAGATACTGGGTGTGGCCTCAGCAGTGCCCAGTCCAGGAGGACAATCTCTGCCCTGCTCCTGCTGGCCACACCATTGGTGATCCAGGCAGACAGCTGGTGGCCTTCTTGGCCACCTGAGCACACTGCTGGCTCATCTCTGCACTGCAAACCTTTTGGGACAGGGTCTGAAGACCCCAACACAGCCCAGACAAGTGCCACTTCCAGCCTCTGTTGTCTTCCTCCCCAGAGAAGCACCAAGTTGTCACCTGCTTCATGGTCCCACCTTGGGCACTTCATGGTCTGACATGCAACCACCTTCCAGCATGCCCAGCCCAGCCCAGCCCA
Organism: Eubucco bourcierii; assembly: GCA_013396675.1. NCBI lineage: Eukaryota > Metazoa > Chordata > Aves > Piciformes > Ramphastidae > Eubucco > Eubucco bourcierii. The sequence goes on from VWZE01012786.1 coordinate 190,361, forward strand.
GTCCAACATGGGCCAAGAGAAGACCAGCCACCAACCATCCCTGTCACTGTGGAGGGTGGGAGAAGCTTCCTGGCAGTCCCAGAAAGTAGACCAAGAGAGGATGGACCTCTGGAGATCCTCAGTCTCTCCAACCCAACCTTCTCAGAGCAGTAGAACAAACATCTCAGCAACCTTCAGAAGAGAATCACACTCAACATCTTCCACCATCGCTCCCTTCCAACTCAACCACAACCTCCTCTCCCAAGACCTTCAGTGCCCAGGCAGCAGGCAGAGCCCAAAGTCCTTCCCCTGGTCCTTCTGCAGGCTTGATGTAGACCTTCAGTGACCTCGAGAAGAGGTTTCCCCATCACATGGGTCTTACCTACAGACTTGGTCCTGGGGATGCCCTTGCGCAGCGAGACGTGAGGCTTCTCGGCCAGCACCCCAGCGTGGGCGGCCATCCCCTGCCGCTCGAACAGGGACTGCAGGAGGGGACAAAGGACACTGGCACCAGTTGCATCTCCCAGGGCCCCTTCCAACCCCCATGCATCCTGTGAGCTATGGCTGCCAGCCTGGACATGGGGGAGAAGGAGCTGGAAGGTCCCAGAATGTCACCTCAGCCCACCATGGCCTTCTGGAAGGGGCTCCAGGTCTGCCCCAACATCACCCTGCAGCTCCAGCTCTACCCCAACATCATCTGCAGCTCTGGCTCTACCCCAACATCACCCTACAGCTCCAGCTTGACCCCAACATCATCTGCAGCTCCAGCTTGACCCCAACATCACCCTGCAGCTCCAGCTCTACCCCAACATCCCAATGGAGCTCCAGCTCTACTCCAACATCACCCTGCAGCTCTAGCTCTGCTCCAACATCACTCAGGGGTTCCAGTTCTGCCCCTCAGCACTGGTCCCACAGCCGTGCCAATGTCCCCCCAACCCCATCAGGCCATGCTAGTGTCCCTCCAGCCATGGTGCCACAGCCATGATGGTGTACCAACAGCCCGTACACACCCCCCCAACCCGGTCCCACAGCCCCAGCGGTGTCCCCCGAGCCCCACCAGGCCACGCTGGCGCCCCCAGCCCCGCTGGCTCACACTGATCTCTGCAGGGGTCATCCTGCGGCTCGTTGGCCGCTGCTTGACGGTGGCTGCCCTGGAGTCCGCTTCCACCATGTCCGCCCTCAGCGCCGGCTCAGCCGCGGCCAGGATCTCATCCAGCTTCTCTGCAAACCCAACAGAGAAGCCAACAGGTCAAGGAGGGTCACCCTCCCCAGGCAGCTGCCCTATGACAGACCCCATCTCAACTTGCTCCCCAGCCTACTGAGTACCACCGACACCTCCCTGGAGGTGCTCAAATCCAGGTTGGATGAGGCCTTGAGCCACCTGGGCTAGTGGGAGGTGTCTCTGCCCATAAGACACTGGATGACCTTTAAGGTCCCCTCCAACCCAACCCACTCTGTGATGGGGAAGTGGTTGTTGGGTTGTCTCCTCCCCAGCCAGCAGCTGAGGAAAGTTTTGGAGGTGTTTCTGGAGCCACCCAACCAGGCATCAGCATTCCCAACTCCACCTGCACCTCTGACCTTCAGGGTTGGTCCTGCCAGGTCTCAGGGCAGGAACCACTCTTGCTTGTCCCACACATTAAGGAACCTTCATCCTTCCACTAGAAGAGCAAATTCTGGCCCAAATCTAATTTTGATCTCCAGAATGGGCCTGAGTCCCCCGCAACCCTGAGTCCTCATCCCTAGAGGGGCTCCAAAGCTGTGGAGATGTGGTGCTGAGGGACACGGTTTGGAGGTGACCTGACAGTCCGCAGTTGGAGTTCACAATCTTAAAGGTCTTCTCCAACCAAACCCATTCTAACCACCCTGCAGAAGAGTCCACCCTGCATGGTCAGGGTAAGTGATGGAGCTCTCAACCCTGAAAAGAACCTCCTCCTCCTGTAGAGTCCCTCAGGCAATGCCTCTCCTACAACTGCCACATATGGAGCCCTTCTGCAGCCAGCTTCACCCCAGCCAGCCTGGGCACCAACAACGTGGCCTGCACAGTAGGTAGCCCTCTCCACCTCAAGCCAGGACACTCAGAAGCCGAACCAGCTCCTCCTCAGCCAACTGCTGGGTTTTTCCCAGCAACGGACACTCTGAAGATTCAGACCAGGCCAACTTGGCCACGAAATGTTGGCCCAGACAATCCTTGAAATCCTTCCAACCTGGCCTTCCAGTACTTAAAGGGTGACTAGATGAGCTTTAAAGGTCCCTTCGAGCCAAGCCAGCCTGTGACTCTCTGATTCTGCGCCTTGGGCCAGCCCTTGGCCCTGCCAGCAAAGCCTGCCCACAGCCCAAGTCCATCCTCAGGCACTTCCACGGCGTGGGGACCACCAGGAACAGCAGGACCAGAGAGGCAGCACCACCTGCAGAGTGCTGGGCATGGCCAAGAATGTGGCTGCCACTTCACTTGGCAGGGACTGGAGGAGCCTCTTCTCAGGACCCCACCCATGGGGACATTCCTACACCAGGCACATGGACAATGTGGAGTAGGTGGGGTGTGGGGAGGAAGCCAACCCTGGAGGATCCCCTGGAGATCCCAGGAGCTGAGCCTTTTTTCCCAGAGACAAGGAGCTGGGGTGCAGCTCGAGTGCCTGGGTAGGTGCCAGTGGGAAGGGAAGAGCCCCAGGACACGTTTGGTTTCACTCACCCCCTTTTCTTCTCCTCATGGAGGCTTGGAATCAAGAAACAGAAGACATGATGAGTGGCATGCACCTTCTGCTCCCACCCAGCCCAGCCTGGCTTGCGGGGCTCTGGAGGTGCTGGAGCTCCCCATGCATCCTCCTCAGAATGGCCAAAGCTTGTCCTGGCCCCATGATTGAGCAAGGACCAAGCCAAGCTGGCTTCTCCACAGCCCCACCACTGGATCAGCCCTTGGTGAGCCCCCCTCCTCTTCCTCCTCTACTTTCTCACTCAGACCAGAAGAGCAGAAGGAAGGGAGCGCAGGAGAAGGTCTGGGTGGCCTTTAATGCCCCAGCCATGGAGAAAACTACTTTAAGAGCTGCCAATCCCTCCATGCTCTCTTGAGGAGGCATCTCCTTGACTTCCATCACAGCCAGCAGCTTGCTGGGAACCTGCTCCTCAAGGAGACTGGCCCAGCGTGCCAGAAGATGTCAAGGCAGATGCAGGACAGGACCAGGCTGCAAGGACAAAGGGACAGGGACCACCCAACCAATGTGCCCTAAAGAAGCTGCAGCTGGAGGTGTCCTTTTCCCCACCAGCACTGTTCCCTCAGGAGAGAAGATGAGGCTCTGAACCTCTTTGCCACTGAGCCTTGGGTGGGAGCTGCCTCCAAACCAACTAGAGCTGGTGGGTGGACCACCAGCAACAGGGTGTCCTCTCCCAGCCCTTCCTTGGTTGGTGGTGAGACAGAGCTCAACCTTCCCCCTGCTCCACGGATGTGGAGCAGGGCCCAAGCACTGTGGGCTCCTGGAGAAGATGAGGACTATGACACATCCCCACCTCCCTCTGCTGGGAGACAGCTGCTGCTCCTCAGCCCCTCTCCAGGCAGAAGAGGCAGCGCCTGGAATGTCAAAGCCTCCTGGAGCTGAGGAGGACTCATGGTTGATGCATCATCTGGCAGAGCTGCTGCTCTGCTCTTCCTGAAGTCCCTGTTCCTCCAGCTCCCACCAAGCTCTGCTCAACCAAGCACATGGACCCTTCGTCACACCTCTCTGGTTTCTCTCAAGCCCAGAAGGAGGTCCCACACCACACCTGGCAACCCCAGAGCTGTGGCTGGGGTCATCCCTCCATCACAAGGTGTGACTCAAGCTGATGTTCACCAAAGGTGGGCTAGGTGAAGCTGGGGAAGGTGTCCTCAGAGGCAAGGTGTTGGTGAGACACCATCACCATCACCACCATGCTCATCACCCCAGCTCATGGAGACATCAGCCCTGGGCTGTCTGCAAAGGTAAGAGCCCAGAAAGACAGGAATGGGCTGCTCTAAGGCCTCCCCTCAGGGCTGCTGGTGGCCACAACATCTTTGGCTTCAGCATCAAGGGCTGGAGAAGCAGGGAGAAGGGCAAGGTGGAGGGGATCAAGGGAGTAGAAGCTACCATGGCCACCAAGCAGCTGCTGCAAACCCTTAACCACTGAAGATTTGGACCTTCAGCCCCATGGTTGACCGTGAGATTGACTCTCCCCAAGGTCTGTGTCTTTCCAGAGACCTCCAAGGGGTTGGACATGACTGTGGGAGAAGATCCTGGACCTTCCTTCCAAGCCCTGAAGAAGGGAGGTGGTGGGTCTCTGCCTAGCCTCCTGCCTCTCTGGTGGGCGCCCTCCCAGGCAGCAGGTTGGACTTGGTGACCTCCAAGGTGTTCCCTCCAAGAGGCTGTGGCCACCAAACCCATCCTTGCCTCCCTACCACAGCAGAACCATCACCAGAAGAGCTGAAGTGGGGCCCAAGGTGGCACTGCCCATGCTCTTGGTGGGTTCCTTGTGGCATGTCTGACATCGCACCCTGTGCCAACCTGCAACCACCCAGCTTGGCAGAGCCAAGCTCATGTGGCATCAGAGCAGGGTCCCTCCACATTTCAGGTCATGAGGGCCACTGCTCTGACAGACATCCTTGGTGCTGCTACTACCAGGGAGTGCCCACCTCAACTGCCCTGTGGCATAGGGCTCAGTGGGTACCAAAGAGCCGGCCAGGTCTGGGCTCAGTGGGCACCAGGAGAACTAGCAAGGGCTGGGCTCAGTGTGGACCAGGAGAGCTGGCAAAGGCTGGGCTCAGTGGGTACCAGCAGAACTGGGGAGACAAAGGGACTTGGGCACAGGATCTGTGGATGCCAGGCTGGGGTGGGGGAAGTGGGCCTTTGAGCAGCACTGGGAGCTGAGGGCTGGGACTGCCAGGGCAGCTGGAGACATAGGCAGGGTGGGTGGAGGTGCCATGAGATGTGGCCACAGGCACAGGTGGGTATAGGGGGCACAGCTCTCGGTGGGCAAAGTCTGGGGGGTACAGCCTTGATGGGAGGGTGATACTGAAGGATAAGCACAGCCTGGGGGGTGTCACAGCCTGGGTTGGCAGAGTCTAGGGGTGTACAGCCTAGGGGGGTACAGCCTGGGATGGGGTCTGCGAGGTGGGCACATCCTGGGGAGGGGAACAGACAAGGGGGCACAGCCTGAGACGAGCACAGCTTACAGGTGGCACAGCCTGGGGGAAGCACACACTGGAGAGGGGGCACAGCCCAAGACTTTCTGTGAGGAGTGGGGTCCTGGCTCTTTTGTGTATGGGGGTTCCTGCTACTATCAGAGTCTCATTCCCCACCCCACCACCACGATGAATACCCTGGCATAGGAGCTTCCTTGTGCCCCTGCCCAGGCATCCCCCCTGGAGATGGTTCCCATGGGATGGATTTTGCTACCCCATCCCCCNGCTTCTGCTGCTCCATCCCCATGCCCACAATGCCCAACCTGCATGCAGATAGAGCTGAGGTGGTTTCTGCTGCTCCATCCCCATGCCCACCACACACCCCCCTGGACATGGAGCTGGGAAGGGTACTGCTGCTCCATCCTCATTTCCACCATGCCCACCCAGCATAGAAACAGAGCTGGGGTGGCTTATGCTGCTCCATCCCCATGCCCATCATGCCCACCCTGCACGGAGATGGAGCTGGGGTGGCTTCTGCTGCTTCCTCCCCATGCCCACCCTGCATGAAAGACAGAGCCGAGATGGCTTCTGCCACTCCATCCCTGTGCCCGTCATGCCCACCCCGCATGAAGATGGAGAGGTGGGGGGATGGCTTCTGTCACTCCATGCCCACCACACACCCACCACCACCCCCCCATCCCCCTTCAAGAAGCCATGCCCAGCAAAAGCCTTACCCAGCTCCTCCAGCTCGGCGGTCATGGACTTGGAGCGCAGGGTGAGGGTGGTGCTGGGGGCTCTCTTGGGGGGAGGTGGTGCTGCAAGGAAGAGAGATGGCATCGTTTTGCCCTTCCTGTCCAGCAGCCTTCGCGGGGTGGCAAGGTGGAGGTGCCACTTCTTCTCCACGGCCTGGATCTCCTCGTACTCGCGGGAGGAGGAGTCGCACTGCTGCAGGATCTTGTTCAGGCTGCGCGTGGAGGCAAACTTCTTCATGGTCCTGGCTGGCACGGCCGCGGGCACCTGGCGCTTGGGGCGCCGGGCACAGAAGCAGGGCAGCTGCCACAGAGAGCCCTCAGCAGAGTAGAGTCCGACTCATGTTCCACAGACACCCCCCCACCCCAAGAAAAAAAGCAACAACCAAAACCAAAGCCTCACCCTGGAACCCACCAGAGATGCTGCGGCTCGTGGGCGAGTTTACGGCAAGAAGGGGGGTGCCAACCCGCGGGGTTCCGGCTGCGTGCCCACCGTGGGTGCCATGGAGGTGGGGGGGAAAGGAGGAGGAACCAGTCCAAGGAGGGCTCAGCTCAAGCTCTGGTCCCCAAACGACCCCCCCCCCCACACACACACAACCCACCCTCGGCGCTGGCCCCTAAGGCAGAGGAGATGGCGGTGGCCGGCTCCGTGCCCAGCAGCCCTGGCACATAGTGGGCATCAGGGTGGCAGTGGGCCGTGCCAGGATGCGGTGTTGTGCCAGGCTAAGGCGCCGTGCCAGGATAAGGTGCTGTACCAGCGTGAGACGTCGTGCCAAGATGAGATGCAATGCCACGACCAGGTGCCGTGCCAAGCCGTGGTGCAGCCCCGAGGGGCTCCCTAGCCAGGCTGACCCGCGGGGGTGCCCCCGGAGGAGCCGCATGCCATGAGCCCAGCGAGCAGGGAGCAGTTGCTGGCTCTTCCTTCACTTGGGTGCCTCCTCCTCCTCCTCCTCGCCCGCTGGCTGCCAGCGCTGGATTCAACGCTCAGCTATTGCCATGGCAACCCCAGCTCCGGGCTGCGCTGGCACAGCCTGCATCACAGCACCCAGCAGGGGCGGATTCCACCCCAAAAATGCCAGTGCCAGTGCCGCGGGGACGAGGGGAGCCCGAGAGGAGGGGACAGAGAGTGGGTCTGATCTCCCTCCCACCGTCCCAGGGCCCTGCCGAGGGGACTTGGATCTAGTGCCACCACCGGAAGAGCATCTGGCCAGCCGGGTGGACAAGGGACACAGGCAGCAAGGGACAGCGTTGGGGCAGTAGGGCAGGGGGGCAGCAGCAATAGCGTTGGGTGGTGCCGGAACTGGTCCCAGCACCAATCCCAGCACTGGTCCCAGTTCCTCCTCCCTGCCCACGGCTTCTGCTTTTGTGCCGTGACAACAAAATTGCAGCTCCGGGTGCCAGGGCTGAGCTGCCTCCCGCCCCCTCCGCACGTGTGCAGTGCCAGCAGAGTGACACCCAGCACCCCCATCAGCAACCAGCACTCCCCTCCAGTGCCCTGCTCCAGCACCCAGCGGTCCTCACCAGTACCCTGCTCCTGGTACCCTGATCCAGCACTCCTAACTGTACTCTGATCCAGAACCTGGCACTCTCCACCAGTACCCTGCTCCTGGCATACTGATCCAGCTCCCAGCACCCCTAACTGTACCCTGATCCAGAACCTGGCACCTTGCTCCAGCACCCTCAGCAATACCCACTACCCCGGCCAGTGCCCAGCACCTCGTTCCTGGCATCCCACTCCTGGCACCTGGCACCCTGTTCCTGTCCCACAGCATCTCCCCATAGAGGGTGGGCACAGACAGGAATAGTCTGCCCTGTGCTGCCAGGTGCTGCCAGTTTTGCCCTTGCCCTGTGCTGCCCTGTGCTGCCAGCTGTTGCCTCCTCAACTGGTTGCCCTCAGAAGTGCCCCTGCCCCCCCACAGTTAGCTGCCCCCTGCCATGGTTCCACCATCAACCTTCCCCCTGGGGCCCACCTCTGGCTGAGGGTCTCAGCTCTGTCCTCAGGATATGTGGACCAGATTGCAAAGGCCCAGAGCCTTCTGGTGGCATCAAGACCTCCTGTGGTGGTTTTCCGGAGCAAAGACAAGTCCCACAAGTGCCCATCAGCAGCTTCCAGCCATGAGGTCTGCCCTGGCACGCTCTGCATGTTGTGGGCACCAAGCTGTATCCCAATGCCCTCCACATCTCCACATAGAATGTTCTCCACCATGCCAGCCCCAGGCTGAGCTCTCCATCATGCCAACCTCACGTGGTGGGGCTGGTTCTCCATCATGCCACCTCCCTGCACCCCACAGTGAGGGCAGTTCCCCACCATGACCCACCCCAGGTCATGGGGGCAGAGAGGGTGAGGGTGGTGCCTCTGCTCTCAGCACCACCCTGTGGGCATCACAAGCTTTTGGTTTTCTCAGGAGGAACCAACTCCAGTGTGGCACCACAGCTGCCAGTGTCCAGCTGCCCTAGTGCCAGCAGCCAGTTCCATCATCCCTGTGCCACTCTCCAGCTGACACAGCCCAGCTCTGCTAATGCTCTGTGCACTGAGTGTTCTGTGCCAGGCTTGAGCAGGTCTTCCCATCACAGTGCCCTCCCTCCTTCCCTCAGCAGCTTTAGGGGCACCCACTCACACCAGGCTCCTCCTGGGAGACCCAGGTGGCTTCTAGTTCTGTGGGCACATGTAGGTGATGCCAACCCCACAACCCCACCCTGTGCCACCTACCCTTCTTCCGAACCACTTCTTCTGACTCTGGCTTGCGGCTGACGGACACAACCTTCATCACCAGGTGGTTGCCACCTTGCCGGATCAACGACACCACCTGCTTGTGCCCCACCTTCACCACGTTGACACCATTCACCTAGGACACAGAGGGCAGAGCTGAGGGGCAGCTGGCACCAAGAGAGGGCCGAGGGTGGGGGGAGCAATGTAGGTATTGAGTCACCAAGCCGGGGTGACCCTTGCACTTCTGTGTCTGTTCTACAGCCCAGTAGGTTCTCAGAGCTTGACTGTGCCACCCATCAGTGGCATCAACCTTCACAGAACCAGGGGTGGGACCCTCAAAGGTTATCTTGCCCAACCTCACCCTGAAATATCTCCAAGCAGACCTTCAGGAGTAGCTGAGGAACCTCAACAGGCCAATGCACATGGAAGGGACCCTCAAAGGTTATCTTGTCCAATCCCCCCCCTGAAACATTATGGAGAGGAGCCTGTCTCAGTTCAGCCTTGATGGAACAATCAATCACAGAATCATAATATGGGCCGGGCCAGAAGGGACCTCTAGCAGCCATCCAGTCCAGCACCCCCGCAGTCAGCAGGGACATCCATCCCCCCTACAGGAGGTCACCCAAGGCCCTGTTGAGCCTCACTTTGAATGTCTCCAGGGAAGGGGCCTCAACCACCTCCCTGGGTAATCTGTTCCAGTGCTCCACTACCCTGATAGTAAAGAATTTGTTCCTAACATCCAATCTAAATCTGGTCTTCTCAAGTTTGAATCCATTGCCCCTCATCCTATCACTGCAGGCCTTTGTAAACAGCTTCTCTCCATCCTTCCAGAGGGCCATGAAGATGATCAGAGGGCTGGAGTAGCTCTGCTATGAGGACAGGCTGAGGGAGTTGGGGCTCTTCAGCCTAGAGAAGAGAAGGCTTCGAGGAGACCTGATAGTAGCCTTCCAGTATCTGAAGGGGGCCTACAGGAATGCTGGGGAGGGACTATTTACAAGGTCTTGCAATGACAGGACAAGGGGCAATGGGTTTAAACTGGTAGAGGGGAGATTTAGACTGGATGTTATGAGGAAGTTCTTTATAGTGAGAGTGGCGAGGTACTGGAGCAGGTTGCTCAGGGAGGCTGTAGATGTTCCCTCCCTGGAGTTGTTCAAGGCCAGGTAGAACGAGGCCTTGAGTAACCTGTACTAGTGGGAGGTGTCCCTGTCTATGGCAGGGGGTTGGAACTAGATGATCCTCGAACTCCCTTCCAACCTTACCATTCTATGATTCTAACTTTAGTCTCAGATGAGGTACTGGAAGGCTGCTAATAGGTCTCCTCCAGGCTGTACAACCCCAATTCCCTCAGGCTGTCCTCACAGCAGAGGTGCTCCAACTCTCTGATTGTTTTTGTGTCTCTGCTCTGTACTTGCTTCATCAGGTCCATGTCCTTCCTATAATGAGGGCTCCAGACCTGGACATAGTCCTCCAGGTGAGGTTTCACCAGAGCAAAGTGGCAGAATCACCTCTTTGGATCTGCTGGCCACACTTCTTTTGGTGCATCCCAGGATATGATTTGCCTTCTGGGCTGCAAGTGCGCACTGTCTGCTCACGTCCAGCTTCTCGTCCACCAGCACCCCCAACTCCCTTTATTGGTCATTAATCTAATTAGCTGATGAAGCCAATATGCACATAAAATGGGGCATGTGATATAGTGTGGGTAACCAATCATAGTTGGAGGATCAAGACTCAAAGTGTATAATATGAGTACGGGATACTGTTCCATCAAGGCCTGTTCAATATCTTTATTGATGATCTGGACCAGGGGATTGAGCCCATCATCAGTAAGTTTGCAGATGACACCAAGTTAGGAGCAGGTGTCAATCTGTTGGAGGGTAGGAGGGCTCTGCAGAGGGACCTGGGTAGGCTGGATGGGTGGGCAGAGGCCAATGGGATGAGATTTAACAAGGCTGTCCCAGGTTGGGGACTGTAGGGTTAAAAAATCCTCTAGGGACTAGAAGATTGTTATTCAATCCGATAGTTCTGTTATCTCTTCATAAACTCAGGGCAAGGCAGCTTGCACTCCTTTCCTCCCCCTCCAGCCTTGTGTCTGGTTGGAGCTGCTTTATCGGGACAAACATGTAAGGAGCAGGCCTGGTTTGGGGCCTCCAGAGGCTGTGTTTAGGCCTATGGATGGCAGAGGCGTTGGGGGGGAGGATTGGAGCACTGGGGATTACAGATTTAGTTTTGGGTTGGGGGAAATTCAAGGGGGTTTGCTATGGATTTTGCATCTGCCTTGTAATTTCTGACTGTAACTCTCTCTGTTTTTCTCCAATTCGAGAGCTTCCCTCTGTCAGTTTTTTAAACCCACGACAAAGGCTAACTGCAAGGTTCCACACTTCGGCCACAACAAGCTCATGCAGTGCTACAGGTTGGGGACAGAGTGGCTGGAGAGGGACCTGGGGCTAGTGTGTCCAGGCGCCCAGGAGAGCCAATGGCATCCTGGTCTGTATCAGGAATAGTGTGGCCAGCAGGTCAAGGGAGGTCATTCTATCTTGAGTACTGTGTCCAGTTCTGGGTCACTCAATTCAAGAGAGATGCTGAGGTATTGGAACATGTCCAGAGAAGGGCGACGAAGCTGGTGAGGGGGCTGGAGCACAGCCCTGTGAGGAGAGGCTGAGGGAGCTGGGGGTGTGCAGCCTGGAGAAGAGGAGGTTAAGGGATGACTTTGTTGCTCTCTAAAACTACCTGAAGGGAGGTTGTAGCCAGATGGGGATCAGTCTCTTCTCCCTGGCAACCAGCAACAGAACAAGGGGACAGTCTCAAGTTGTGCCAGGGGAGGTATAGACTGGATATTAGGAGGAAGTTCTTCACAGAGAGAGTGATTTGCCATCGGAAGGGGCTGCCCAGGGAGGTGGCAGAGTCACCATCCCTGGCAGTGTTTAAGAAAAGACTGGATGGGGCACTTAGTGCCATAGTCTAGTTGATTGGATAGGGTTGGGTGATAGGTTGGACTGGATGAGCTTGGTGGTCTCTTCCAACATAGCTGATTCTGTGATTCTATGAAAAGAGATACATGCTGCACGAATAAACGCCTTCGCCTGAGCAGCCTGCAGAGTCCGTGCCCTTAACTGCCACAAATGGTGACCCCAACATCACAAGGGTGCTACAAATCATGGCTGGAGAACAACCAGTGGCAAGCCCAGCTAAGCTATTATCAAACTGGTGGACCAGAGAGTTGTAGGTTGTGACATTTTCAACACCTCTACAATATGTTTGAGAGGTGAGCAGCTGGGGATGGCAGTATCATGCGTCAGCATATGACCAAAGAAGATAATTCTCTCTTGAATGTTTTTAAATGTATTTTGAAAAGATCATCAAACATGATGAGCAAGAGACTTCTCTGCTCTTAGCCTGGCTATGTGGAAACACAGAAGGTTGTACAACAGAAAAACACCTTCTCTTTAGAGACTTGGCCAAAAGGGGGAATGCCCTTACAGACGCGGCTATGTGCAGTGACTTCACTGCAATGTCTTTGCTCACAACCTGGCAGCTACCAAGGGACTCGTTAGAACAAGTGAAGTAGGATCATGAGGCTGCTGCTGTCGCCACCGCAGCTACCACTCCTGCTGGTCCTGCAGGAGAAGCGGAGAGAGTGGTTATGCCACTTCTGAACATCTTGGGGATGGTTCTCAGGACTCAAAAGCCTCTGCAGATAATCTATGCTTACTCGACACCCCTGTTCTACTCTGTGTGGGGTCTGATTCTTTCAGCCCCTCGACCCCCTGTACCGTTGTGGCTTGAGGGCAGCGACTGTACATGTACTCAGCCATGCCGTGATCATAGAATCATAGAATGGTAAGGTTGGAAGGGACCTCAAGGATTGTCTAGTTCCAACCCCCTGCCATTGGCAGGGATACCTCCCACTAGTACAGGTTACTCAAGGCCTCATCCAATCTGGCCTTGAACACCTCCAGGGAGGGAGCATCCACAGCCTCCCTGGGCAACCTGTTCCAGTGTCTCACCACCCTCACTGGAAAGATCCTGTAGTGACTTGGTCAAAAATCAGTCAACAGGCACAGCAGGAAGGGAATTCATATTCCCTGGTTTTCAAAATGCACAAGGAAATACGCAACATGGACCTGCTTTGTGGTTACTGTTGAGAGATCTCAGAAAGACAATTGCAGAACAAGGGCTTTCTTCACCTTGTGAATTACATTGTGATTACAGAATCACAGAACGTCAGGGGCTAGAAGAGACCTTGAAAGCTTATCCAGTCTAACCCCTCTGCCAGAGCAGGATCATCTAGAACAGATCACACAGGAACACACCCAAGCAGGTTTTGAGTATATATCTCCAGAGAAGAAAACTCCACAACCCCTCTGGGCAGCCTCTTCCAGTGTTATGTCAGCCTCACAGTGAAAAAATTCCTCCTGATGTTTCAATGAAACTTCCTATGCCTCAGCTTCCACCCATTCCCCCTTGTCCTGCCAGTGGGCATCACCGAGCAGAGCCTGGCTCCATCCTCTTGGCATTGATCCTTTACATATTTATAAACATTGGTGAGGTCACCTCTAGTCTCCCCCTCTCCCTCTTTAACTCTCCTGGGGAGTTAAAGAGCCCCAACTCCCTCAGGTTCTCCTTGTAAGAGAGATGTTCCATTTCCTTAACCATTTTTGTAGCCCTGCACTGGACTCTTTCAAGCAGTTTTATGTCCCTTTTGAACTGGGGGACCCAGAACTGGACACAAATTGTGGTGTTAGGTTTTTAAAGTGTCACCATTTGTTTATGTCTTGTTTGTCACTTTGTACTGTTGTTTTTAGTGTATCATGCTATTGCTTTAAGGAAAGAAGCACAGTGCTAAAAAAAACCTCAAACATATATATATATAAAAGAAAAACAAAAAGGGGAGGGGGGAAGCTGCTTGTGGGCTCTTTCTAGCCTCCTGACAAAAAGCACTAAAATTGTAACTATTTTACTGTATTGAAATTGCTGCAGAAAAGGAATGAAGCTGTGCAGCTAATGGGGCACTGCTAAGCATGAGAAGTCTGTTTCATCTTTCGTTTTGTTAAAGCAAACTCAGGTTTAGCTTTTCACAGAAACGTCCAGATGGGAGAAGACCCTCAGGATCACCAAGTCCAACCTATAACCCTACTCTACAAGATTCACCTTAAACCATAACCCTAAGCACCACATCCAAATGACCCTTAAACACATCCAGGGTTGATGACTCAACCACCTCCCTGGGCAGCTCATTCCAGTGCCTGACCACTCTCTCCCTGAAAAACTTTTTCCTAATATCCAGTCTAAACCTACCCAGTCTCAGCTTGAGGCCATTCATCCTTGTTCTGTCTCCAACTACATGTGAGAAGAGCCCAGCAGCAGCCTCTCCACAATGTCTCTTCAGGCAGTTGTAGACAGGGATGAGGTCTCCCCTCAGCCTCCTCTTCCTCAAACTAACCATCCCCAGTTCCCTCAGTTGCTTTTCATTAGATTTATTCTTTATGCACCTGCCCAGCTTCATTGGCCTCCTCCGCACTTGCTCCAGCACCTCCACATCTCTCTTGTATTGCAGTGCCCAAAACTGAACACAATACTCGAGGTGTGGTCTCACTAGAGCAGAGTCCAAGGGGACAATCACCTCTCTACTCCTGCTGGCCACAGCATTTTTAGCCCAAACCAGGATGCCATTGGCCTTCTTGGCCACCTGGGCACACTGCTGGTTCATATTCAGCTGCCTGTCTATTACAACCCCCAGGTCCCTTTCTGCCAGGCAGCTCTCCAGCCACACTGCCCCAAGCCTGTAGCATTGCTCTTGGTTGTTGTGACCCACGTGCAGGACCTGGTATTTGGCCTTGTTAAAACTCATCCCATAAATGTTGGCCCGTTGATCTAGCCTATCCAAGTCCCTCTGAAGAGCTTCTCTACCCTCATTCACCCCACCTGTGGTGGGGTGGAAGGCTGAGAAGCTGAAGCTAGTCTAAGTTCTGGGTCCCTCAATTTAAGAAGGACATTGAGGTGCTTGAGCGTGTCCAGAGAAGGGCAATGAGGCTGGTGAGAGGCCTCGAGCACAGACCTATGAAGAGAGGCTGAGGGAGTTGGGATTGTTTAGCCTGGAGAAGAGGACACTCGGGGGCACCTTATTGCTGTCTACAACTACCTGAAAGTTGGTTGTAGCCAGGGGGAGGTTACCTTCTTCTCTCAGGCAACCAGCACCAGAACAAGAGGACACAGTCTCAAGCTATGCCAGGGGAAGTTTAGGCTGGAGGTGAGGAGAAAGTTCTTCACTGAGAGAGTCATTGGCTACTGGAATGGGCTGCCCAGGGAGGTGGTGGAGTCACCGTCCCTGGAGGTGTTCAAGGCGCGTTTGGACATGGCACTTGGTGCCATGGTCTAGTCTTGAGGTCTGTGGTAACGGGTTGGACTTGATGATCTTTGAGGTCTCTTCCAACCCTGGTGATACTGTGATACTGTAAGACCTTGAGATAAGTAGGAGAACCTTAAAAGAATTGAGTGATTGATTGTAAAAAGCCACTGGCCAGAAGGAAAATTGTATTTTTCTTAAAACTTTAAAAAAATCTAAGTGGGAAAAGAAATTGGAATGCATCAGCTTTACATTTACCAAACTCTTCAAAATGATTAATCAGGAAACTGCTAGAACAATTGGATACTGTGGTAATATTTAAACAGGGAAGTATAGTATTAAGGTGTAGAAGAAAATAAGCACTGAATATTAAGTTTAGTTTTAAGGAATTTAAAAATATTAAGTAGGTTGTAGGGTATTTATGAAGATAGATCTAAAGATGTGTTTTTCTATCTGTCTTGCCTCAAAATGAGAATTCACATTTGAATGCAAAAGCCTTAGGATGGGCAAGAAAAATCAGTTTACCTGAAGCACAAGTAAACTTTGTGAAACTAAAATGGATCTCGCATCAGTCTCTTGCAGTAGCAAGCAATCCACCTGGAATCAGAAACACCAGAAGAAACCAACTGCTGAGCTCTCTCCCAGATGATGATGATAACAGAACCTGAGAGCCTTTCTGGAAATGGCAGTTTACTACTTTAGTGGTATGACTCTCTACAACTATCTGAAGGGACCTTGTGGAGGGGCTGCTGCTGGGCTCTTCTCACAGATAACTGGAGACAGAACAAGGGGGAATAGCCTCAAGCTGAGACTGGGTAGGTTTAGACTGGATATTAGGAAAAAGTTTTTCAGGGAGAGAGTGGTCAGGCACTGGAATGAGCTGGCCAGGGAGGTGGAGTTACCAAGCCTGGATGTGTTTAAGGGTCATTTGGATGTGGTGCCTAGGGGTAGGGTTTAAGGTGAATCTTGTAGAGTTATAGGGTGGACTTGGTGATCCTGAGGGTCTTCTCCAACCTGAATGTTTCTGTGATTCTGTGACTGCCTGAAAAAACATGGAAGTTGCATAGCAGACCTGGAATGCAGAGGATGTATGGAATCATTTCATCTAAACTATCACCAGCAAGTTTTGAAGGATGATTAACAGCTCTAGGAAAAGCAAACTGCATCTACTGGAAGCTGTCCAACCATCAGTCAAGGTTGCTACTACAGTTTGCCAAGCACACCAAAGGGTAACACTGATCCAGTAACAGATTGGCAGATGTTGGGGCCAAAGAGCAGCAAAAAACATATCAAAGGGACAGGTTTTAGCCTGAAATAATAGAAACAGTACTAGAACCAGCATTTTAAGTAATTAGTAACTTGGTGGTTTGTCAAGGAAAGGGGATATAGGTATCTTTTAGTGCTCACATATATCCTTTTCAGATGGCCAGAGGTTTTCTCTAGAGTACACATATGGTCACTCCCTCAGACTGAGGTATTCATTCCTGTACTCAGGTAGTGCAAGAGGTAGATAATTTTGAACACCGATTGGCAATTGCATTTACCTTATAAATCATAAGCCAGTGGATGAGTAAAAAAACTGAGTCACATGATAAATAACAAATAATCAAAATTGCATTACTTGGAGTGGAGGGACAAAAAAAAAATTAAGTTCATTTTGAAATATTGTGTGAATTATTAACTGGGGAATTTTTGTCTACAAAATTATGCTGTCTTTTGGGAAAACTGTTGGAGACAATTAATAAAATTGTCCTGGGAAGCAGAGCTAAAGGACAATCTTGTTCATCTCTTAGCCCTGGGAACAAAGTTCCGTGAAGAATTTTACTGGTAACCTTGGATGAGAAGTGGAGCAGATCCTAACAGATGCTATGAGGAGAGACTAGGGGAGTTGAGGCTGTTAAGTCAGGAGAGGAGAAAACTCTGAGGTGACCTTGTTGTGGCCTTTCGGTACCTTAAGGGGGCCTGTAAGAAAGCTGGAGAGGGACTTTTCAGGATGTCAGGCAGTGACAGGGCTAGGGGGAATGGAACAAAGCTAGAAATGAGTAGATTCAGACTGGATGTTAGAAAGAAGTTCCTCACTGTGAGGGCAGTGAGGCCCTGGAACGGGTTGCCCAGGGACATGGTGGAAGCCTCATCCCTGGAGCTGTTTAAGGTCAGCCTGGATGAGGTTCCAGGCAGCCTGATCTTGCGTGAGGTGTCCCTGCCCACGGCAGGGGGGTTGGAACTGGATGATCCTGATGGTCCCTTCCAACCCTGACTGATTCTATGAACAACCTATACTGCAGTCAAGGCAAGAACGACCAACTGCAACATATCAGTCGAGTGAAAAAAGCTTCAGATACATTAATGAGTATGATGTTGCCATAGTGGTGATGCCCATTGGTGGTTTTGTGTTCTAGCAATGTCCAGGCAGAAACAACTCACCTGTCAAATCAATTAGCCTTGAAAATGGATGGCACCGATGAGAGGCAGTGTGATGGCAAAGTAAATGCTTAGTCTTGGAATTATGTCTACAAGTGCCAGTAGCCCAAGTAGCAGTTACTAAACATTTAGTACTAATTTATCTAGTAGTTACTAAATATTCCATTTTAACAACATCAAAAGAAACAGACATGGCCTTTGAGCTTCCTGAAGTCAGTTATGTGGCCTGCTGGAGTCAAGATCAGCATATGAAGCAGGAATAATGTTTTCCATGCCCCCCTTCCACTAAGTCTACATGCGTCACCTGAGTGTAGAAACTTTGGTCCCAAATTTGGGTAAAGGTGAATAGTCAATAGCTTTGTGAATTGCCTATTGGTTAATATGGTGACTCCTGCCCACCACACTGTGCACAAGTTGAAAACGCCTCTCAAAACACCATTTTATATACATATCACAGTATCACAGTATCACCAGAGTTGGAAGAGACCTCAAAGATCATCAAGTCCAACCCATCACCACAGACCTCAAGACTAGACCATGGCACCAAGTGCCACGTCCAAACCTGCCTTGAACACCTCCAGGGACGGTGACTCCACCACCTCCCTGGGCAGCCCATTCCAGTAGCCAATGACTCTCTCCGTGAAGAACTTTCTCCTCACCTCCAGCCTAAATTTCCCCTGGCACAGCTTGAGACTGTGTCCTCTTGTTCTGGTGCTGGTTGCCTGAGAGAAGAAGGTAACCTCCCCCTGGCTACAACCACCCTTCAGGTAGTTGTAGACAGCAATAAGGTCCCCCCTGAGCGTCCTCTTCTCCAGGCTAAACAATCCCAGCTCCCTCAGCCTCTCCTCGTAGGGCTTGTCCTTGAGGCCTCTCACCAGCCTCATTGCCCTTCTCTGGACACGCTCAAGCACCTCAA
>VWZE01012786.1:214038-279953 GCA_013396675.1 Eubucco bourcierii
TGTGGGAGGCCTTGTTGGCGTGGGGGGGTGGGGGGGGGGGGGGGGCTTTTTTTTTTTTTGGCCACCAGAAGATGCAATTTGAGCATTTTGAGAGGAAAAATGGAGTGCCACCAGACCTCCTCCTTCTCTTTTTCGCTCTTCCCCTTCCTCACGCTCTAAAATTCCTCCTCTTGCCCTCTGATATTTCTCCAGCTCTTCTCACCGCCCTCCCACACAACCTCCAGCAGTTCCAATTCCCAGCCATGATAAATCCATCCATGGGTTCCTGCTTCTCCTCATCCTCTCGAGGTGGGGTAGGTTCTGCCCCAACATCTTCTCCCCACTTCATCCCCACCTCTGAGCCTTCATTTGCTGTCACATCCTCAAGTGACCCTCAAGTTTGGTTAATGATGGAAAGATTGTTCCTAGACCTCAACTCCCGAGATTCAGGAGATGGCTCCTCCTCAGGTAATCCTTCAGGGCTTGGTGCACATGAAGGAGTCAAAGAAGCATAGAATTGGTTCAGTTTGATTCCAGATCACCAAGTCCAACCATCAACCCAACACCACCACGG
The DNA here is from genome assembly GCA_013396675.1 of Eubucco bourcierii. NCBI lineage: Eukaryota > Metazoa > Chordata > Aves > Piciformes > Ramphastidae > Eubucco > Eubucco bourcierii. Next base: position 214,592 of record VWZE01012786.1, read on the forward strand.
CCACCAAACCATGAGATCTTACCAACATAGCTCTATGACAACACAATAGAATCACAGAATCATAGAATGGTAAGGTTGGAAGGAACCTCAAGGATCATCTAGTTCCAACCCCCTGCCATAGGCAGGGACACCTCCCAATAGTACAGGTTACTCAAGCCCTCATCCAATCTGGCCTTGAACACCTCCAGGGAGGGAGCATCCACAACCTCCCTGGGCAACCTGTGCCAGTGCCTCTCCACCCTCACTGGAAAGTAACATCCAGTCTAAATCTCCCCTCTGCCAGTTTAAACCCATTGCCCCTTGTCCTGTCATTGCAGGACCTTGTAAATAGTCCCTCCCCAGCCTTCCTGTAGGCCCCCTTCAGATACTGGAAGGCTACTATCAGGTCCCCTCGAAGCCTTCTCTTCTCCAGGCTGAAGAGCCCCAACTCTCTCAGCCTGTCCTCATAGCAGAGCTGCTCCAGCCCTCTGATCATCTTCGTGGCCTCTTCTGGACCCACTCCAACACTTCCATGTCCTTCCTGTGCTGGGGGCTCCAGAACTGCACACAGTACTCCAGGTGGGGTCTGACGAGAGCAAAGTGGCAGAATCACCTCCCTTGCCCTACTACTTCCCCACGAGCTTCCAGTTCAGACAAGTACTTGAGCTCATCCTAAGTGTGCACAAAGAAGCAGGTAAACAGAGAGGAGCTCAGCCTAAGGACACCCAGTCAGCACCCATGGGTGATGTGACAGTGACCACCAACTCTCTGTCCTGCCTATTCACCCAGTGTGCACCATGGGGACTCACCAGCAATGACAGGAGGAGTATCCCACTTCCCAGCTGGGCAAGCTTGGGGCTTCTGCCTTTCCTAGGGCTGCTTATAAAGGGGAGTGGGCAGGGAGGGCAAACTGCTCATACCTGGGGTGGGAGGAGACTCAAAGAGAACTCAGGTGCTCTGGGTTTGGGGGAAAAAAGGGGAATATGTGGGATGGGAAAGGGGCATGTGGTGCTAAAAGGATGGAGATGGAGAGGAAAAGGATAGAGTTGGAGGTGAAAAGAGGAAGATGGGGGGAAAGGAAAGAGATGAAGAGGAAAGGCCACCAAACCATGATATCAAGTCCAACCATCAGTCCATAGAAAGGTCATCAAATCCTGCCCCCAAATGTCATGTCCACACATTTCTTGAACACTTCCAGGGATGGTGACTCCACCACCCACCTGGGCAACCTGTTTCAGTGCCTTGCCAGAATGGGCACAGCCAGATCCCGACCATCAGAGATGCTGTGACACCACCACATTGCTACCAGAGTCATCGACTCTTGGTTTTCTTCTGTCACATGACGTCACTCCTGGGTGGCATAATGTGACAGCAACAAAGTGGCCTACAAAGGTGCTGAGGGGGCTGGAGCACAGGTTGACAGCCCTGGGGCTGGTGAGCCTGGAGAACAGCAGCCCCACAGAGTAACTTCTCAATGATCAGCAAGAGCTAAAAGACCTGTCGTGGGCAAGAGGATGGGGTCAGACTCTTGTCATTGGTGTGCAGTACCAGGCCAAGGGGCAAGGGGCACCAAGTGGAAGCCAGGAGGTTCCAGCAGGAGCAATTTATTGACTGTGAGGGTGCTGGAGGTCTGGAGTAGGCTGTCCAGAGAGGTTGTGGAGTCTCCTTGTCTGGAGAGCTTCTATCCCCACCTGGCCATTGTGACCCTGGGCAAGCTGCTGTGGGTGCCCCTGGTGGAGCAGGGTGGGTGGATTGGATGAGCTCCAGAGGTCTCTTCTCACCACATTGTGCTGGGAGCTGGGGATTCTGTGATGCTCCCTTGGAGGCAGAAGGGATGTTCAGGCAACATCCCCCTGCTGATGCTACCCTACCAGGGCAGGTTCCTTCTCAGGACAAGAAGACCACAAGCTCCTGTCCTTGTTTGTACAAGGACACGCTGCACAGGCTCCATGTATGAAGCACATGGAGGCAAACACACTGGCTGTCAGCCCCATCACAAGCTAGAGGCCACTCAAGGAAAACAAAAGGCCTAGAAGAAAGCTGGGGGCAGGCTCTTGGAGCAGGGCCTGTTGGAACTCCAAGAAGGAGATTCAGGGTGGAGATGAGATGATGTTCTTCACTGTGAGGGTGGTGAGACCCTGACCCATGTTGCCCATTCCAGGTGAGGTGGTTTGAGGCTCTGAGCAACCTGTTCTGGTTGGGGAATGTCCCTGCTGACTGCAGGGGCTTGGACTGGATGAGCTGGAAAGGTCCAGAGTGGGACACACTTTTCCTTGTGCAGAAGACCAGGAGTTTGGAAGCTCTCCTCATGTTCTCAGGGCATGGACAGCAACCATGGACACATGGGTGCAATGTGGTCAAGCTCAGAGACCTGCAGCAGCATCTGCTGCCCAAGGTGTAGCCACCTTAGAAAGCCAAGAAGGTGTCTCCACATGAGGAAGCTCCTCACAGACCAGCAGTGTGGGAGCACAGAGATGGCTTCTGCTAGTCCCTGGATCTAGACCAGGAAAAGGGTGGGACACTGGGTCTGTTCCTCCACCAGAATGGAGCTGGTGGCTGAGATCATTCGTAGGCAACTGGTGGAAGTCTTGTAAGCCCTCATCCTCTCACTGCCCAGTCATCTCCAGGTCATTGGTGACAGCCACCCAGGAAGCCACTGGTGACACCTCGCCCCAGCACTGCCTGCTGGAGGTGCTCTCCTGCTCCATCGTGGCTCACCAGCAGAGAAGGACTGATGGTGGCTGTGGTGCTCACAAGACAACTGTGAGATGGCTGCATCTGAAAGGAGGTTTGGAAGGTGAGCGGCAGAGCTGGGCTCTGAGGTCCAGGACAGACCTCAGGTCCTTGAGGAGAAGCCAAAAGGAAAGGGGCAGATGGGTGGCAAAGGAAGGCTGCTGAGATGTGAGGAACAAGCCACCCACCCTGGTTGGCTGGTTATGAAGAAGGTTTCCTTGGGAAGACACCAAGCTTCTGAACCTACTCCAAACCTACCAGGAGAAGCAATGATGGGCACCAGCCAGGGACAAGATCAAGAAGGCCATAACCCAGTTGGGGCAAAGACTCTCAGCAGAAAGGCAGCAGGAGATCTCCTGGTGGCACAGTGGCACTGAAAGGAAGTTCAGAGAAAATGCCACCAGCCACAGCCAGGACCCGAGCGCTTAACTGCACCTGGGGGTCTCCACGCTCATGGCCAAAGTGTCCATGTCCACGGACACAGCTCCAAGACCTGGATGGAGCACAGCAGATGGGGTAGGGTGTGCAGACAGAAACTGGGAAGCAACAGCTGAGAGATCTGCATGAAGGTCCACAGGCCTGGTGGGATTGAACAGAGGGAGCTGAGGGAGCTGCTGGAGCCATCGAGAGGACACTGCCTATCCCCTAGAAGATTCCATGGGATGTGGAGTTGAAGAAATGACCCAGATGTCTTCCTGAGGAGCAATAGGATGAGGGGTGGTGGCTTCAGACTGGGAGAAGTTGGTTTAGCTAAGACATTAGGAAGACAGGGTGGTGAGATACTGGAACAGGTTGTCCAGAGGAGTTGTAGAGGCTCCAAGCCTGGAGGTGTTCAAGGTCAGGTTAGATGAAGCCTTGAGCAACCTGCTCTAGTGGCAGCTGCCCCTGCCCGTGGTGGGGGGTTGGACCTGGATGATCTTGAAGGTCCCTTCCAACCCAACCCATTCTATGGTTCTGTGAGTCTCTGAAATCTCATGCTCAGAACCATGTCCAAAGGCTGAATCTCCAAACCCAAGGGTGTCTTCTCCTGTGTTTGCTGACAGAAAACAGCAAAGAGGACAAGCTCACAGCAGAAGACAAGCTCAGGCAAGGGGGACAAGCCCACAGCAAGGAGGACAAGCTCAGCAATCTCAGCATCACTTCTGAGTCTCCAGGGAGGTCACCACCTCAGAGCACGTGGGCACCACAACTTTCCCTGACTTCACACTTGGAGAAGGTGTCAGTGCTGGTTTGTTGGCAAGGCTTTGCCACCTCTGAACCAGACAAGTCCCACCAGCAGCTGAACCCACAGTTCCATCTGTGCTGTCCCAGCAGAGCCTCCTCTGTGAGTATCCCTCAACCCCAAAAGCTCCAAGGAGCTGCTCCATCACTCATGGTGCTACAGAACACAATTTGCCAAGAGAGCACAGCCCTGGGACCTCACCAGGGACCATCACCTGCCAGAAGATGCTGTCCACAAACTGGGCTCCTACCCTGGGAAATGTCACCCTGGTGTCTCTTGTCCCATCAGGGCAGAGCTGGTCAGTGTGTCCAGCAGCTCTGTCACCTCCTGAGGTATCTCCATCTCCACACTGATGTGGTCTCCACAAGCAGAAGTGGCCAACTGGACATCCTGGCAGGTGCAGGTACCCAGGTAACCAAAGCTTGAAGCGAGGTGAGATGAATCCCACCACTGATTTCTCTACTGAGACTACCATGGCCATCAAACCATGTCCCCAAGTGCCATGGCCACACATTTCTTGAACACCTCCAGAGATGGTGCCTCCCTGGGCAGCTTGATCAGTATCCATGGGGCAACCTCTGGTCAGGTTCTACAACCCCCAGGGCTGCTGCACAGCATGGACCCAGCTGGCCTCAGTGCAGAGATCTGTGGTGGGCTTCATGCTGGTGGTGGGTTGATGGTTGGACTTACCATCTGCACCTCCTTGCCACACAGGCTTTGTCCTCCTCAAGGCAGAAGGTCCTCCCCGAGAGTGGGTGAGGACAATCAGGTCCAGCACCCAACCAGAAGCTTTCCAAGCCAGACAGTGAAGGGTATCTTCAGGAAGAACAAAACTGGGATGGTTGTCCCCCAAAACACTTCAGCCAGCAGGGGTTGAGGCAACACAAAAGGCAGGAGATTGAGGACCTGAGACCAAACCATGGGGTTTGGTGGGGCCAAACCATGACCTTGTTGAGTATGAAGAGGAGGCTGAAGGGTCTGGACCTCCTGACAAGGAGGATGTGAAGCATGGGACAGGAGAGCAGAGGAAGCAAGAGCCCAAAAGGTGAGGAGAGAAGGGTCAGTGTCTCCTGTGGAGCGACAGCAAGGCCCTGATGCTCCAACCTGTGGTGGCACTTGTGGCCTGCAGAAAGTTGGAAGCCTGAGAACCTGGCTTTGAGTGCAACACTCAAACAGGCTTCTCTTGAAGTCTGAGCTCCTATTGGTAGGGGGCATTGCAGGATTGAGGTTCCATCTCCACACAGCTCCAGCTCCTTCTGCCACAGCTCAGAGGAGAAGTCTCATGGAGCTGGGTGGCCTCCCAGCAGATGGCCCTGACAGAACTGGGACCAGCAGGAGACAAACTCCACCAGGAGGAGAGAGGAGGCAATGTCCATGACTACGTGCAGGCTGCAGAGGCCAGGAGGGGTTGTCACTGGTGGATGACCTGGCCAAAGGCCATGATGGAACAGAGGACAATGACCTGAGGGAAGCCAGTGACCTGGTGGGAGTCAGTGGAGCCCCCCAGTTCAGCTAGTCCCAGGGGCACCAGGGCCAGTGTCAACCCCCAGTCTGAAGACCAGGAAAGAACTGATGGGACAAGATATCTCCTGGTCACCAAGAAGAACCTGTGGCCTGTGGGGGTGGGCGGTTGATTACGAGATGGCAGGAAGAGCATTCTGACCAGAGCAGGGATTCTCCTGGCCCTCTGCAGTGCCCTGGTGAGGTCACAGATGGAGAACTGGGGGCAGTGCTGAGGTCCCCAGTCCCAGAGTCCAGTGGAGGCTGAGGAGATGCTGAGGGGTCTGAAGCATATCTATGAAAAGCAAAGTCTAAGAGCCCTGGGTCTGCTGAGCCTGGAGAAGAGCAGCCCCAGAGGGCATCTGAGCAATGCTCAGCAAGAGCTAAAGGACCTGTGAAGGTACCTTCCTGTGGACACTTCCAAGACTCACCATGCAGGGATTCTGGGATTGTGCCAGACCTATTGAGATGTCTCAAAGCCATAAGCAGGGAGGGACAATGGTCACACGGCACTAGGCACTACAGGCCACATCTGGAATCCTGGGGTCAGTTTTGGGGCCCTCACTCCAAGAAGGACGTTGAGGAGCTGCTGCAGGTCCAGAGAAGGGCAAAGCTAGGGAAGGGTCTAGATAACTTGTGAGGAGCTGTTGAGGTAGCTGGCGTTGTTGAGCCTGGAGAAAAGAAGAGGCTGAGGGGAGATCTTCTGGCTGTCCACAGCTCCCTTCAGGGAGGCTGGTGCCAGGTTGGGGTTGGTCCCTTCTCCAAAGGAATGAGGGACAGGACAAGAGGAAATGGCCTCAGGTTGCCCATGGGGAGGTTGAGATTGGGCCTGAGAAACAGTTTCTGCCCCTTGAAGCTCGTCCAGGCTCCCCAGGGCAGAGTTGGAGTCCACACCTCTGGAGGGGTTCCTAAGCCTTGGAGCTGTGGTGCTGAGTGCCATGGCTTGGTGGTGCCCTGGCAGTGCTAGGCAAAGAGTTGGACCTGATGATCTTTAAAGTCTCTTCCAGCCTCAATGACTCTCTGACTCTATCCCACCTAACACGTGGTCACTTCACAGACTTGGTGCCCATCTGGCCTCAAACCACCTCTTCTGCCACCATTGCTCCCTTGGAAGGCACAGAATCTACCTCATGTCCCTTCCTCCAATGACAGGGAGACATCTCCATGTGGGATCCCTTCACAGCTGAGACACAGGAAGGAGAGTCTTGGCTGAAGGCTTTACCAGCACTTTAACCATTGCCTTAGAGCCTCTTCTCCAGCCCCAGGAGATGCCAGCTTGGATCATTCCCACCACACACACCCAATGTGGGCTCTGAATGCCATCTTCACTTCAAGCACCACAGTGCTATATCCTACACATTCCTCCTGGAGCCAGGAGTGTCCCAAGGAACATGATGGCTCTCCTAAACCACCCTCTGCTACCTTCACTGCTAGAAGAAACAGTCAAGGTGCCAACACCACTCTTTGAAGCATCCTCTCCATGGTTCAGTGTCACCTCCAGAGATGGTGAGAACCAGCATGGGAAATCCCCAGATCCACATGCAAGGACAACGCCATTAACCACCTGCCCCATACGAAGGTGGTACAATGATCTTCAAGATCCTTTCCAACCTGAAGGACTCCATGATTCCACCACACAGCACCCACCACAACCTTCTCCTGACCCATCATTGAGGTTCTACACACAAACATCATCGTCATCATCTAAGCCAAGCTGTTGGAATGACCAAGCGCAGTCATTGCTGGATACCTGTCAGCCAGCTCCAGAGCTCTGCCATGGTCTTCTCCTAAGTCTCTGCCCATGTCCCTAGGAGGTCACACAGGTATTTCCCCTCGCTGTGCTCTGCTTGGACCCTTGTCCACCATCAAGCTGTGACTGGCTCTAATCCTGGCTTTCCTTTGTCTTGAACATGACCAGAGAAGTCCATCCAGCTGTGGCCTCAAAGCAGTGAAGGCACCACAGCCCCAGCACCACCTCCCGGAGAAAGGGAGATAAAAAGCAGAGCCCTGCAGATCTGATCAACAAGTCCACCTTTCCACCAAGATGTCACCCTGATGTCCACCTTTCCACCAGAACATCAACCTAGCATCCACCTTTCCACCAAGACATCAACCTAGCATCCGCCTTTCCACCAAGACATCAACCTAGCATCCGCCTTTCCACCAGAACATCAACCTAGCATCCGCCTTTCCACCAAGACATCAACCTAGCATCCGCCTTTCCACCAGAACATCAACCTAGCATCCACCTTTCCACCAGAACATCAACCTAGCATCCACCTTTCCACCAGAACATCAACCTAGCATCCACCTTTCCACCAGAACATCAACCTAGCATCCACCTTTCCACAAAGACATCAACCTAGCATCCACCTTTCCACCAGAACATCAACCTAGCATCCACCTTTCCACCAGAACATCAACCTAGCATCCACCTTTCCACCAAGACATCAACTTAACATCCACCTTCCCACCAAGACATCATTCACATGAGTTCCAGCACCCATCCAGCTCCCCAAAGCATTGCTGAAGGAGGAGCATGTCCTGCTGGAGGACGTGTTGGTGGCCTCACCTCGATCAGAAAGTCCCCGGTGCGCAGCCCTGCTCTCCAGGCGACACCTTCCACGTCCACTGACTCCAGGTACTGCAGCGCAGGGAAGGCTGGGGTAGGGGTGAACTCCTCAATAGGGGTCTCAGCTGCAAACACAAGGAGACAACCATTGAGATATGGTGGAAAGGGAAGGCAAAAGGTGAACACCAACCTCCAGGAGATGAAGGAAGTCTCAGTAGGTGACACTTGACACTGGCTTGACACTGGAACGAGGTGGTGAGAGCACTGGAACGGGCTGCCCAGGGAAACTGTGGATGCTCCCTCCCTGGAGGGGTTCAAGGCCAGGTTGGATAAGGCCCTCAGCAATCTGGGCTAGTGGGAGGTGTCCCTGCCCAGTTCCCTTCCAACCCAACCCATTCTATGAATCTATGACAGCAGTGCAGAAACCAGAGCTAGTGCCATGTGTCTCCAGTCCTCACCAGCTTAGACCCTGAGATGGCCCCAAAGCCCCCCCGACAGATGCCCTCACAAGGGACTCACAAGGTCCCTGAAGTCTCACCTCTCTCCCAGTAGCACAAATGTAATGAGAACTTCATCTAGGACCAATGCCAAGAGGTGAAGAAACTGCTCCTCCCTGGGTCTCCACCTAAGTGAGCATCCAGATGGAAGGTGGCACAGGGGGGTTGGGTCTCCACTCATTATGGTTGGACAACCCCTGTGCAGCCTCCACCTGAGGCCCAGAGTTAAACCTCCCTTATACTGTTTCTACAGGAGACCATTTGGCCCAGCAGCCGAAGGCCATGTGTTGATGGACACCCACCTGAGACAAGTGACCCCTGTTCCTCATCAGGAAGGTCTTAGCTGCATTCTTTTTTGGCCAACCTGCTCCTGCCCCTGGCAGAACACCACTTCCTTGGAAGGACTTTGATGGACCCAGGCAGCACCCACATTGCCCAGCTCCAGCCCATCCTGCATGATGGACCACCCAGGATGAAGGAACATTGGGTGGTGAACACCCAACTTACAACAGATAGGCACTTGTGGGGCCCCTGCTACCTTCTACCCATGGCTGAGGTTGGGACTAGATGCTCTTTAAGGTCCTTTCCAACCAAAAACATTCTTTGATGTTATGTCAGAAAGGGACAAGTTTCCTTTGTCTGCTTCTCAAGAGAAGACCTCTGCAGATGTTCAGGAACATCAAGATCCATCAAAGAACCCAAGCAAAAAGCCCTCAGCTTGTCTTCAGCTTCACCTGAAACCACCAGAGGAACACCAATGGGTTGGTTGCTGTCCCCATCAACTGGGGCTTTCAAGGGACTGGTGATGGATCGCCAAGAACTTTACCCTTGCCTTTGTGCCAACAAAGCTGCTGCCTCTGCTGGTACACAGAGGGGACTCCAGGGGAGCTCTGGGAGTGATGAGGCCAAAGTGGACAAGGCTTTAAGCAATCCACTCCAGTGGAAGATGTCTCTGGCTGAGGAGCTTCTGAAGAGACTGAAAGCACCACCAGGGGATGAAGCCACCAAGCCTTTGTTTGCCTCATGATGCGTTTGCATCAAGAGATGGGGCCAGACTCTTCTCAGTGGTGGCTTTGGGTCCCTCACTCCAAGGAGCACATTGAGGGGCTGGAGTGGGTCCAGAGAAGGGCAATGAAGCTGGGAAAGGGTCTGGAGAAGGAGGAGAAGGCTCTGGAGAAACTCTGACAATCAGCTGATGGACCTGGGGCTGCTGAGCCTGGAGAAAAGCAGCCCTAGAGGGCTGAGCAAGAGCTAAAGGTCCTGTCAGGGGCAAGAGGATGGGGCTGAGATCTCAGTGGTGCCCAATGCCAGGCCAAGTGGCACCAAATGGAAGCCAGGAGATTCCAGTAGGAGCAATTTGTTGGCTGTGAGGGTGTTGGTAGCCTGGAGCAGGCTGCCCAGAGAGGTTGTGGAGTCTCCTTGTCTGGAGAGCTTCCAGCCCCACCAGGCCGTTGTGACCCTGGGCAAACTGCTGTGGGTGCCCCTGGTGGAGCACAGGGGTTGGACTGGATGAGTCCAGAGGTCCCTTCTCACCACACCATGCTGGGGTCTGGGGTGAACTTGGTCCAGTGCTTGACACAAGCAGGGAGTTCAAGTCTTGTGGTCTCGACCAGGGTAACACAGGAGATGACGCCTTGGGTGGCACAATGTGGCACTGTGCCTGACTTCCTCCGGAAGGTACCTGACAGCAGCAGAGTGTGGAGATGGGTCTGTAGAGCAGCACCAAGAGGTCCTCAGAGCCTCGTGCTGTCGTCCCTCCAGCAGAGCCATTCTCACCCATGTAAGGGAGGAGCTGAAGGTGGTTGGTAGGTCATGGTTGTGTGTACCTGAGCCTACACACAGAGCCCAGGAACCATGGACATCCTCTCCAAACCTCAGCCAGGCTGGACACCACCTTGGACCAGTGAACAGACGATGGATGGGACTTGCTCTCCCATGAACCTTCAGCCCATGCAGGACTCACTGTGTCCTCTCCTTTCAGAAGAACCAGTGGTAGAAGGACACTCCACCAATGGAGTGGCAGCTCTGAGCAGGATCCAGGCTGACTTTGCCCACCAAATGTTTTCTCCAGAGCCTGGTGCTGCTGGAACAAACCCTGTGTCCTGGAGCCATGCAGTACGCAAGTCACGGGATCATGTTAGAGGTTGGGAGGGACCTCCATAGATCATTGAGTCCAACCCCCCTGTCAGAGCAGGACCATAGAATCTAGCACAGGTTGCACAGGAACACAGCCAGACAGGGCTTAAAAGTCTCCAGAGAAGGAGACTAAGTCAGAACCCCATGAGATCCTGCACAAGGAGCACCAGGACCTTCAGCAAAGGGACCCTGTAGGTGACCCCAGTGCTCCAAGCCCATCATCAAACCCCTTCAAGAGTTGTCCTCCAAGCCCTATGGAAGCAGCAGCTCCACCAGCAACCAGCAGAAGATCTTGCCAGCTCCACTAGACCAAGACATGCTCTCCTGACAAGGTGTGAACATGGATCCTGGATGTGCTACCAACAGCTTCTTCTCCCTGTGCTGGAAGGCAGCCGAAGTGGCCAACACTTGACAAGTCATCCCACCTATTTCTGGAAATGCCAAGGAGACATCTGACGCCTCCAAAGCCTTCTCCAAAAGCCCAGCTCCTCCTATCGCCGGCAACCAGTGAAGTTCTTTTGATAGTCCTCAAGTTGGACCACAAGCATGGCCCTCAGTTGCCAAAGCAGCTGCCCAGGAGGCAGCCAGGCCCAGCAGGAGGTGAGAAAGACCTTGGCCACGGCCTGAAGCTCTGAAGATGAGAGGAAGGGGGGCTCAGGGTCTCTGTGTATCCAGTTGTAGGGTCATAGAGTGAGTTGGGTTGGAAGAGACCTCCAAAGGTCATCCAGTCCAACCCCCTGCAGTCAGCAGGGACATCCTCCACTAGAGCAGGTTGCTCACAGCCTTGTCCAGCTTGACCTTGAATATGGTCAGGGATGAGGCCTCAACTACCTCCCTGGGAAACCTGTTCCAGCGTTGCACCACCCTCATGATCTCCATGGAAGTCTTTGTGATCCACAAATGGAAGCATCACCACCGCCCACCAGTGCTGTCCTCCCATCACACCCTGAGTGGGTCAAGAGAAGGTTCAGTGAGGTCCTGATTGCTGAGGAGGACCCATTTGGACAGAGACAACCATAGAATGGTAGGGGGTTGGAGCTCTGGAGATCATGGACTCCACCATTCCATGATTTTTACAACAGATATGAGAGCTGCAAATGTGGTCCACCAAGTCATGGACACCCATCTGCTCACTGACCTTCTGTTGTGGCAAGGAAAATGAACATTCTCCAGAGCCATCTGACACCCAGGCCACCAAGAAAAGCTGCCCAGCCCAACAGTTTTAATTGGTTCCATGGCCAAGAGAAGGAGCCTGTTGTAAGGAGCCCAGGTCACGGCAGGAGGTCCAGACATATACATCTCCTGCCAGGTTCATCCCTGCTGTGACCCCACAGGTGGACAATTGAGGAGCATTCCTCCACATCTCCCCACCATGGGGTTCTGGAGACCCCCCACATCAGAGCTCAGAGGAGATCCATCTGAGGGTCCCTCAAAGGTCTGGTTTTGGTGCTGGCAATCAGGTCTGGACCCAAGCTGACAGCCAGTCCTGTTACCAGCTCTACTGATGGACTCCAGGCACCATCTTCTGAGGGCTGGAGGCCATCTATCTCCAGAACCTGCACAATCTGTAAGATGTTACCAAGGCCTGGAGGATGCAGGGAAGAAGAAAACTCATCCTCAGGCCTCAGGAGATGAGGATGGAGTGAAGGTTGCAGTGGAAGCAGGAGACACACAGGCAGAGGAGGCCCCAGCTCTCCATCACTACTGCCTGAGGTGCCAGCACCTGGTCTCTTCCAACCCAATCCATTCTATGCATCTATGACCCTCTACAGGCCCCACAACTTCTGCAGTACCCTCTGGCCAACCCATCAGCCAGACCACTCAATCCAGCTCCTTCACCACCTCACCCCAGGTTTCTTGCCACCTCACCTCAGTTCCTTCACCACCTCACACCACATTCCTCACAACCTCACCCCAGCTCCTTCACCACTTCACCCCCGCTCCTTCACCATTTAACCCAAGGATCCTCATCACCTCACCCTAGCCCTTTCACCACCTCACCACCCCAGGTCCTCTCCTCCAACCCCAGCAGAGAAAGGCATACATGGAGCCTGCAAACCTTAGGAGAACAAACCAGTGATGCCCACTGTATCCCAAACCAGAGCAGTGCCCAATGAAACCCAAACCAGCCTGTTGCCTGGCAGGGGTGACAGCAGACAAGGCACAGGTGGAAAGAGCCCAGGCTGGGTTTGGGCTATGCCCAGGGCTCCATGGAGGTGCTAAGGTCTTGAGGGCTGTGCCTAGGGCTCCAGGGTTGTGCCCAGGGCTCCAGAACTGTGCCAAAGCCTCCAGGGTTGTGCCCAGGGCTCCAGGGCTATGCCAAAGCCTCCAGGGTTGTGCCCAGGGCTCCAGGGCTGTGCCAAAGCCTCCAGGGTTGCACCTGGGGCTCTAGAACTGTGCCCCAGGCACAGGCATGAAGTGAGCTACAGGGCACAGTTCGTGATCTGTCTTCATGGTGGAACCCAGCAGGGTTGGTAGCAGATGGACCCCAAGGTGGTACAGCCAGAGCAGACTGAAATTCTTCAGTCATAGAGATAAAAATGCCAGGGAGGACCTACACACTACTCCCCAGGCTCAAAGCTGCAGCTGGTGACCAGCAGCTGCTCCTCATGTTTCCAGAAAGGCAGAGGTGAGAAGGTCCTGGAGATGGGCACCTCCAGACCCCAGGAGGAGCTGGAGATGCTCATCTGCCACCAACGGCATTTCATGGATCATGCACGCGAGCAGAGCTGAGCTGCATCAGACAAGGGGAGGGGTCCCTGAGGAGACCCCAAAGCAGAGGCAAGAAGGTCCTACAGATGGACACCTCCAAACCCCAGGCCCAGGAGGAGCTGGAGATACACCTCCCACCATCAGCATTTTCTGAACCACGCACATGAGCAGGGCTGAGCTGCAGCAGAGAAGGTCCCCAAGGAGACCCCAAAGCGGAGTTGAGAAGGTCATAGAGATGGACACTTCCAAGCTCCAGAGCCACCCCAGGAGGAACAACCATTGACAGCATCCCATCAACCATGCACGTGAGCAGAGCTGAGCTGCACTAGAGGAGGGGAAAGGTCTCGGAGGAAACCCTAAAGCAGGGGGGGTTCTGAGAAGACCCCAAAGCAGAGGTAAGAAGGTCCCAGAGATGGACACCTCCAAGCCCCAGAGCCACCCCAGGAGGAGCTACCACCGACAGCATTCCACGAACCACACACACAAGAGAAGGTTCCCCAGAGCTGCTGGGCACAGGCAGGTCAAGGAGGTCCTGGGCAGCATGCAGCAGGAGAAGAAGCCATGTCCAAGCCCACCCCTCCCAGAGGCCCCCTTACCTTTGGCCCCTCGCAGCACGAATCCGAAGCCCTCATGCTCCCTCTTCTGCAGCACGGCCGTCTTCTCCTCAATGATGTAGTCACTGGGCAGGAAAGAGCACAAGAGAAGGATGCTGGGGTTAGAGCTCAGCACCATGCTGCCCACCGCGGGTGGCCTCGCTGCCCGGTCACGAGGAGACCTCTTCTCATCCACCGTCTCATCTCAGCAAGGAGCTGGGCACCAGCTGCTTCCCCCCTCCGCCCCCTGCTTCCCTTGCCCAGAGTCTGATCATCACACAAAAGAAGATGATGAAGATGAAAGCTCCTCTGGTTGGGGGGAGTGTGGGTGGAGAAAGGACCTGCTGCCTGGGCCACCCTTCTGCCCACCGTCCCCCTCCGCGGGCACCTGCACTGGCATGCAGGAGGGCTGGTGGAACCCCGCTGGGGGCTCCCCTTTAAATGATGCCCTGAGAGCAGCAGCAGCAGGTACAGGGGGCACGGAGTGGGGTGACAGACACCACCGGCCAGCAGCTTCCCAGGGCTAGAGGTGGACAGGAGAGGATCCTCCTGCACACGGGCGAGGTCTTGGCAGGCAGGCAGGCAGGCAGGCAGCGGAGTTGAGATCTGGTGCTGGGGGGTCCTCTGGAGATGCCCCCCTCCAGATGGTTGCNCAGTCCAGAAGAAGGGGCACAATCCAGCGCTGGAGACACGGGATGGGAGAAGCAGCTCCAGAGGGACGCGGCCACCAAGGACCCTTGCAGCGAAGCAGCTCCAGCGCGGCGGCGGCGNGCCCTGCAGAGCCCTCCCAGCTGAGCTGCAGGGCTGACATCAGAGCAGAATTAATCAGGGACCTCCTCGGCACGGCGGGGAAGGGGGCTTCCGACGCCCAGCACCCGGCGAGGGGGGCGGCGTGGGACGGACCCGGACCGGGGTGGGGGCAGCTAGTGAGAAGGGCGGGGTGGGGGTGGGGTTGCAGCCAGCACACAGAGCCTGCGGGGTAAGAGGGTGGAGAGGTGCACCCAGTGATGAAGGAGTTAACCCAATATGAAGTGGTTCAGCCAGTCATGATAGAGTTAACCCAGTAGTGATGGGGTTAGCCCAGCAACGAAGGGGTTAATCTAATCGTGATGGATTTCACCCAGCAGTGATGGGGTATATCTAATAATGAAGGGGTTCACCCAGCCACGATAGAGTTAACCTAGCGGTGATGGGGCTAGCCCAGCAGTGATGGAGTCAGCCCAGAAGTGATGGAGTTAACTCAGCAGTGAAGGGGTTAATCCAGCCACGATAGAGTCAACCCAACAGTGATGGGGTTAGCCCAGCAGTGAAGGGGTTAATCTAGCCGTGATGGATTTCACCTAGTGGTGATGATGGTGATGGGGTTCATCTAACAATGAAGGGGTTCAGCCAACCACGATGGATTTAACCCAGAAGAGATAGAGGTAACCTGGTAGTGAAGGGGTTAATCGAACCATGATTGATTTAACCCAGTGATGATGGGGGTCATCTAACAGTAAGGGGGTTAATCCAACCACGATGCAGTTAACCCAGCAATGATGGAGGTGGTCCAGCAGTGATGGAGTTAAGACAACAGTGAAGGGGTTAATTTAACCATGATGAATTTAACCCAACGGTGGCGGAGTTAACCCAAGGATGATGGAATTAACCTAATAGTGAAGGGGCTAATCTAACAATGAAGGGGTTCATTCAACCATGATGGCGTTAACCCGGCAATGATGGGGTTAACCCAGTAGTAAAAGGGTTAATCCAAGCATGATGGAGTTAACTCAGCCATGATGAGGTTCATCTAACAATGAAGGGGTTCATCTAACCACGATAAAGTTAACCAAGCAATGATGGAGTCAACCTGACAGCGAAAGAGTTAATCTAACAATGAAAAGGTTAAACCAACTATGATGGAGTTAACCCAGCAGTGATGGATTTAAGACAACAGTGAAGGAGTTAATCTAACCATGATGGATTTAACCCAGTGATGATGGGGTTAATCCAGCGATGAAGGGGTTAACCCAACGACCACGGAGTTAACCCCAAGGGAGTGAAGAGTAATACGGGGTTAACCTAACGACGAAGGGGTTAGTCCAACCACGATAGGGTTCTCCCAGCAATGATGGGGTTAATCCAACGACCACAGAGTTAACTCCTTGAAGTTAACCCAAGCGGGTGAAGATTAACATGGGATTAACCTAACGATGAAGGGGTTAATCCAAACACGAGGAGATTAACCCCTTGGAGATAACCCAAGGCTGAAGGAGTTAATCCAGTGAGGATGGAGTTAACCCAACCGCGGTGGGGATGGTGGGAAGCACCCAGCCGACAGGAACAAAGACCTGCGCAGCTCCTCGCTGCAAGGAGCAGGTAGAACGGTGGAGGAGGAGGAGGATGAAAAAGGAGGAGGAGGAGGAGGATGAAAAAGGAGGAGGCGGAGGAGGCGGAGGAGGCGGCAGCGGCACACGGCAGCTGGGTTGGCACACTGCGGTATGAGGGGCTCCAACATGCGCGGTGCCACCACTGCAGGCAGGTCCACGCCCCACCGGCACACGCGGCCGTGGCCATGGCCGTGGGGACTGGGGGTTCAGGTTGCCCACACCCCACACACACAGCCCCACCGTGTCTCACCACCCGAGACCACCCTGCAGGGCCAGGGAGTGAGCAGGTGCCTCACGATGGGCTCATGGAGCTGCTGCCTGGACTGCAGTGGCAACACAGATTGGTGTCTGAGCTTCCGGCAGCCTTGAGCTGGCAGTGCCAGGGCAGGGGACACCTCTGCACCCCAGCAGCATTGGACAGTGCCACACTTAGCCCTGAATCCCATCACAGTATGGTGAGAAGGGACCTCTGGAGCTCATCAGGCCCAACCCCCTTGCTCCAGCAGGGGCACCCACAGCAGCTTGCACAGGGTCACAATGGCCAAGTGGGCTTGGAAACTCTCCAGACAAGGAGACTCCACAATCTCCCTGGACAGCCTGCTCCAGGTCTCCAGCACCCTCACAGTCAACAAGCTGCTCCTGACGGAATCTCCTGGCTTCCACTTGGTGCCCCTTGCCCCTTGTCCTGCCACTGGGCACCACTGACAAGAGCCAAGCCTCATCCTCTTGACCCCACAGGTCCTCTAGCTCTTGCTGAGCATTGCTCAGATGCCCTCTGGGGCTGCTCTTCTCCAGGCTCAACAGCCCCAGATCCCTCAGCCTCTCCTCACAGAGATGCAGGCACCACCATCTCTCTGAGTTGGTGTTCTTTGGCCCTGCCATGGACACCACACCACAGCATCTGGGTCCTAGCAAGATGGTCAGAAACCTCCCTTGGCTCTCCAGATCAAGAGGAGACCATCATCCAAGTCCATGCACTTAACAGCTGCAGATACCTAGGCAGGTATCCACACAGACACTAACCATGGTCACTGACACAAGACCCAAGCCTGGATTCACCCATGAGACACTGGGTGCCCACAAAAGCAGTGACATCATGCACCAAAGGATGTAGGCACAGACAAACTTCTACCACACTTCCAAGGAGGTCCTTCAGCCACCCCTTCATGTCACATCTCCACATCTCCAACAGGTTGCCTGTCATCCAGAAGCAGAGCCGGTGGTGCACCTGTTCCTCACCATGCCTAGAACCTCCTCTCTGCAACAAAACCTTCTCTATTCAGTGTGGAAAGTCCTGCTGCAGACATCATTGCTGTTATGGCCAGAAGAGGTCATCACAATCCTCCTGCCCATGACACCAGAGCCTTGCAATCTCAACCAGAGCCTGGCAGCCTCAACCAGAACCAGACCTCAACCACAGCAAGGCAACCTCAACCAGAACCAGACCTCAACCACAGCAAGGCAACCTCAACCAGAACCAGACCCCAACCACAGCCAGGTAACCTCAACCAGAGCCTGGCTACCTCAAACAGAACCAGACCTCAAACACAGCCAGGAAACCTCATCCACAACCAGACCTCAATCACAGCCAGGCAACCTCAAGCAGAGCCAGGCAACCTCAGCCAGAGCCAGACAACCTCAGCCACAATAAGATCTCAACCATTGCCAGGCAACCTAACACCATGATTCCTGCATCAAATCACTTGAGGATGTCCCATCCCTGAAGATGTCCAAGGCCAGGCTGGATAGGGTTTTGAGCAACCTGCTCTAGAAGAAGGTGGCCTTGCCCATGGCAGAAAGGTTGGAACTTGCAAAGTCCCTTCCCACACAACCATTCCTTATCTTGTCTGAACCATGGCTGACCATGCAGCACAGGAGTTGGACCATTTCACATCCACATGGACGTCCCTCCTTTTCCCTCAGTCCTCTGTAGATGACCTGTGCCAATCTTAACCCCAAGAGGATGGGGCCAGACTCCTCCCAGTGGTACCCAGTGCCAGGACAAGGGGCACCAAGTGGAAGTCAGGAGGTTCCAGCAGGAGCAACTTGCTGACTGTGAGGGTGACTGTGTTGTCTTGAGAGCTTCCAAGCCCACCTAGCCATTGTGACCCTGAGCAAACTGCTGTGGGTGCCCCTGGTGGAGCAGAGAGGGGTTGGACTGGATGAGGTCCAGAGGTCACTTCCCGCCCCACAGGTGATACAACATGAATGGGAGAGATGTCTAAAACATGCACCCTCCTTCTGGAGAGGTTAAGACCTGGAACTTTCCTTCTGGAGAGCTGCACAAGGAACCTGGAACCCTCTTTCTGGGGTACTAAGACCTAGAACCCTCCTGGAGAGCCAAGACTTGGACTCCTCCTTCTGGAGAGCTAAGAACCTGGAATTCTCCTTTTCCAAGACCTGGAATCCTCCTTCTGCCCCACCTCAAGCTGCAAGAGCCTTGAGACTCAGCTGGTTAAAGATGGGGGTGCATGGAAAGAGCTCCTCCAAGCCAGCAAGGGACTCTGGGCTCCTTTTTAGACTCAATGGAGAAGCTGTTGAGTGAAGTCAATGAAGCTGTGATTCATCTGGAGCTGAAGTGGCCGCCCACCTCCTGTCAGCTGAGTGGCACCTCTGGCTCCAGTGACTTCACACAGCTGCACCCAGCCCTGTTGAGCTCAGACACCTACATGGTAGACACCTACAAAGGCAGTGACGTGGAGAACATCGCCCAAGTTAGGTAATGCTTCCATGCTCACCCAGTGTTCACCTCCACACTTCCAGAAGGATGCGGGTCAAGAGGAAGCAGTCCCAAGAAGGCCATCAGGAAGATCAGAGATTCAGTTTAGGTTGGAAGTGACCTTCAAGACCATTCAGTTCCAACCCCCCTGCCATGGGCAGGGACACCTCCCACTAGCCCAGGTTGCTCAAGGCCTCATCCAACACAGCCTTGAACACCTCCAGGGAGGGGACACCCATGACCTCCATGGACCACCTCACCTAGGCAAACCTGTCCTAGCAGAGGGGGTTGGACTAGATAATTTCCAGAGGTCACTTCCAACCTCTAGATTCTGTGATGTCAATGTCTTTCTTGTACTCATCACAGCAGTCAAGGTGTGGTCTCAGTAGTGCTGAGGGCCGGGGGACAATCCTTGCCCTGCTGGTCATATTTTTCTCACTTCACAGAGCAGATGAAACTACCTGTGGAATCCTCACTCCAAAAAGGACATTGAGGGGCTGGAGTGGGTCCAGAGAAGGGAAATGAAAAGCTGGGAAAGGGTCTGGAGAAGTAGGAGAAGGCTCTGGAGAAATTGTGAGGAGCGGCTAAGGGACCTGGTGCTGTTGAGCCTGGAGAAGAATGGCTCCATAGGGCATCTTGTCAATGCTCTCCACCAGCCAGGCTAAACCTGACACCAAAAGAGACCAAAGAGGACTAAACATGGTCTCACTCTGCAGGGATATGAGTTCAGCTCCATCATTCTCTAATACCCCCCCTCCCCACCTTCTTTATCAGGTGGTGCGAAGTGGGTGCCTAGCAAAAGAGGAGGCCCAGGCAGCCCCTGCTCCACACTGTCACTGGTGGGAACTGTGCTCCACAGAAGTCCCATTGTTCCCAGTTGGCTGCGTGGATGTACGGAAGCCAGATGAAGTAACATCAACCCTCAGCACCCGTCTCCACCCTCAGCCTGATCCACAGCTTGGGGAGCCCAGATTTGAAGGGTGAAATGAGGACAACCTGAGGGATGTGGCAGGAGGTGGCCCCACCACTGCCTTCAGCTGCCACAGGTACTGGGAGTGGAGAGATGCCAGCTGCAAGCTCCTCTTGCTTGACCAAGAGGTGAAGGAAGATAAATTCCACCTCCTGCCCAACACAAGCTCAGGACAGGACCATCAGTGTCTCCACAAATACCAAAGACAAGCCCTGGAAAACCCCAGCTCCTCAAGGTGGATCTGCTCCACCTTCTGCCCAGGAAACAGAGATGGTTCAAGGGATGTGTTGGAGACACAGCACAAGTCCATGAGGAAGAGGAGGAAGGAGCTGGTCTGGAGGTCACTGAACACAAGAAAACATCTCTCATGAAGCTGAACCCACATTCGTATGAGGAGCTTGGAGAACATCATGGTGTCCTGCAGGTGAAAAGATGGAACATGGACCTGTGGAGTAACCTGCAAAAGCCATCAAATCTAAGGGCAACACAGTCCTGGAGTCCAGAGAGAAAAGTAAGGCAGCATAGCAGCTCTGGGGGCAGATGATGGTGGTTGTCAAGCAGCACTTCAGAGAAGGTAAAGCCATCTGCAAGACAACTTTTGTGGGCAAGGTTCCCCTTCTAAAGTCTGGAGACTCATAGGTGGACTGATCTGAAACAGAAGCCTCTCCAAGAGGTCACATGGAACAAACAGCAGAGGCAGAGGCCACCAAGACCAGACAGTGGACAGCCAAAGTGTCCTGAGCATCTCATGGGTGATGAACTATGTTACTTAGAGTGCCTCAGTGGTGCCGAGAAGTGTGGTGGCACCTGGGGCTGAGGTGGTGGCCAGGTGACATCAGACAGGGCTGCCAGCAGAGAAGGCAGGTGCTGCAGGTCCAGGATGCTGATGCCTCAGCAGGAAAGGCTCCAGAAGCTGGAGCAAACAAGGACAACCACACTCGGGGAAGCCACCACAACAGTGCAAGACAAGGGCTGGGCTCATCAACTCCCAGCACCAAGTGGTGTCCCTCAGGGGGCATCTGAAGTCCTCATTAAGGACATGGTGAGATGGAGGACAATTGTAGCAAGCTTGCTGATGGCACCAAGTACAGCTGATTTGCTAGAGGGAAGGGATGGGGATGTTGTTACCCAGAGGGACCTTGGCAGGCTTCACAAATATGTCCCTGTCAACCTCAGGAGGTTCAAGATGGCCAAGTGCAGGGTCCTGACCATGGGCAGCCCCTGGGAGATGAAGGGCTGGAGACCAGCCCTAAGGAGAAGGCCTTGGGGGTGAAGAGAGGCGGGGGAGAAGAAAAGCTGGGACCCTCCCTCTGCAGTGCTGGGGCCAGCTCTGGAGTCCTCAGCACAGCCATGGACCTGTTGGACCGGGGACAGAGGACACCACAGCAACACAACTAAACTCTGCTGTGAGGCCAGGCTGGACTAGATGATCTCCAGAGGTCCAGTCCAACCTGGGATCTTCTCATTTAATGTCGTTTGGGTTAAAAAAGCCAAAGTAACCCAAGGCCTGGGCAGCACTTGCTGAAGTCCTACCTCACCACGTGGTGCTAGGGGAGCACCACAAGAGCACGGCACAGGACCTGCTAGGTCAAAAATGGCACCTTGGGACATGCTGTGGTGGTCACAGAGGTGTTGGGTAGAAGTTTGGACTTGATGATCTTAAAGGTCTTCTCCAAGCTTAATGATTCTATTGGAGGGATAAGGTAAGGGATCAGAAGCCAAACTCAAGAGCCTCTTCAGAAAGTCCTCCCTAGGATGGGGTTCCCCCAGAACCACACCAAGCCCTGGAAATGCAGTGGGCCAGCAGGGTGCAGTGCCATGGAGCCAGAGGAGATGACCACTGGCCCTGAGCTCTCTGACAAGAACTCCAGTGAAGCTTCCTTAGGTTTCCAAAAGTATCTGGCAAGGTCTCCTGAAGGTCTCCCGAGGAAGCCATGGAATGAAGAGAAGTTAAACTCATTAAGAGGTTTCAAATCACCATAAATGGGTGGGTTTCAGATCAGAGGAAATGTCAGAGTCATGTCCCACCAGGCTTTGTGCCAGCAGCTGCTGGGCATGGCCTCAGCGCAGCTAGGAGGGAGCTAACAAGGTTTGGTGCTAGCACTCAATTACCCAGGGTCACCACCAGGATAAGGACATCCCTGAGGAGCTGCAGAAGGACCTCAGAACATCAGATGGAGACAAACTGATGCAGGTGAGACAAAAGAATTCTCTCCTCAGACACAGTCATGGGCACTGAGCTGAGCTTCAGCATCAGGAGGGAGAACCTGAGGGCTGGGAGATGAACAATGAAAGGTTTCATCTTCACAGTCATAGAATGAGTTGGGTTGGAAGGGACCTCCAAAGGTCATCCAGTCCAACCCCTCTGCAGTCAGCAGGGACATCCTCCACTAGATCAGGTTGCTCAGAGCCTTGTCAAGCCTGACCTTGAATATCTCCAGGGATAGAGCCTCAAATACCTTTCTGGTGACCTGTTGGCAGTGTTTCACCACCCTTGTGGTGAAGAACTTGCTCAGGATGTCCAACCTACCCTGCTCCAGTTTCAGATCATCGCTCCATATCCTATCACAGGTCCTTCTAAACAGTCCCTCCCCAGCCTTCCTCTAGGTCCCCTCCAGGTCCTGAAAGGCCACCCAAAGGTCTCCCTGGAGCCTTCTCTTCTCCAAGCTGAACAACCCCAGGTCCCTCAGCCTGTCCTCACAGCAGAGCTGCTCCAGCCCCCTGATCATCTTCATGGCCCTCCTCTGGACCTGCTCTATTAGGTCCATGCCCTTCCTCTGTTGAAGGTTCCAGAGCTAGACACAGCACTGCAGGTGAGTTCTCAGCAGAGCAGAGGGGCAGAATCTCCTCTCTCCTTCTCTGGCCATGCTGCTTTTGATGCAGCCCAGGCTGCCATTGCCCTTCTGGGCTGCAAGTGCCCATTGCTAGCTCATGTCCAGTTTCTCATCCACCCAGGTCCATAAGTGCCTAACTGTCCTCACCAACTCCATCCCAGCTCTACAGCAGCTCTACAGCAGTTCTGGAACCTCTCCAGGAGCAGGGTGCATGGGGGCAACTTCCTGTGCCAGCATCTCCTGTCATCACCTGGCTCATGAGATGACTCAGAAGGGACCTTTATGATGTCCTGGTGATGCCATGAACAGCTGTGCCCAGCTCCAGTCACCAGTGTCCCTTGGACAGCACCCCAACCATCATCACCAGCTCTGAGGTCTCCTGACTGCACATGCTGGACCCCTCCTGTGCCCTCTGCACAGGAGGGGAGGTCCCAGGAGCTGAGGCAGGATGGGACAGGAGGTCACCTTCTCCAGAGGAACTGCCATGGGACTGTGCTGGACACAGTGGTGACAGCACAGGGATGTTCTAGCTCCTGCCGAGCAGCTCATAGTTGCTGCTCCTCACCCCACCAGGGAGCAGGCTTGGGGGGCACAGAGATCTGGGGGGCACACAGCCAGGACAGCTGACCCCAACTCTTCACATCATGAAGTCACAGCCCAGGCTGAGTTGAAGAAACCTTTCAAGCTCATCCAGACCAAACCCCTGCACTCAGCAGGGACATCCCCAACCACAGCAGGTTGCTCACAGACCCAAACAACCTCACCTGGGATGGTTCCAGGCATGGAACACCTCCCACCTCTCTGGGCAGCCTGGCACAGGCTCTCAACACCCTCAGGGGCAAACATTTCTCCCTCCTCTCCATTCTGAAGCTCCTTCTTTTGAATTCCAAACCATCACCCCTGGTCCTGGCACAACAGGTCCTGCTCAAAACTGTTCCCAGCTTTCTTCGCAGCCCCTTTAAGCCCTGAGAGTCCACCAGAAGGTCTTCCTGGAGCCTTCTCTTCTCCAGGCTCAACACCCCCAACTCTCACAGCCTGGCCTCACAGCAGAGGGCTTCCAGCCCTCTCAGCATTGCTGTGGCCTCCTCTGGTCCTGCTCCAACAGCTCCAAGTCTCTGACGTGCTGAGGACTCCAGAGCTGGAGCTTTGGAATATTCACAACACCGGAGCCCAGCTCTGCTGCCCTCCTGCTGCAGATTCTGGTGCATCCCCATGCTGGTCACATCCAGTTGGGACCATCTATGGAGCCCTTGAGGAGCTCACAATGTTTCTTGGTCCAACAAATTAACCTCTCAGTGTTTTTGGTTTATTGAGGTTTTTTTTGTTCCTGCTGGCCTTCCCAACTCACTTTGTATTTTTGGCCTCCCTGGAGCGCAGCAGCAGAAATGCCATCACTGAATCACCTGCAGGGTGACAACTTCATTTGCATCTGGCTGCTTCTGCTGATCCCACCCAGTGCCACATCATCCCTTTGTGTGAGCAATCACCATTGTTCCCCCTGCACCTTCTTCCTTGCCTACTCATCATTCCACAAAGCTTTGGCAGATCTTCCTCAGCCACCTCTTCTCCCCCCTCACTCCAGAGCTGAAGAGCTCCAGCCCTTTTAATGAGAAGAGGACCAAGGTGTGGAGCATGCTCTGGGTTGCCCAAGGTTTGGACCAAGCTTTGGGCCCTGCTGGCTGCTGTTGAAGCTATTCTGGAGTCTTTTCACTTGGATGGGTCACCCAACTGCGTGGCAGGGACTGTCCAAGGATGGATCTGCATAGAAGCCTAAGGCTATTTTTAGGAGGCTTTGCTGCTTCTTTCCCATCTCCTCATGTCCTCCACCATGTGTCATCAGCTGCTGCCCTGCTGATGCTTGCTGAGAACAACTCACGTGGCTCCAGGAACCTCTCCCAGTTAGAGCCCTGTAGGAAGCCAGCAGCAAGCAAGTAGAATTGTTTGGGTTACAAAAGCCCTCTTGAACTTTTTCAAGCCCAACCATCAACCCGGCACCACCAATGGCCAGCAAACCATGGCCCAAAGCGATTCTTGAACACCTCTCAGGCCCTCAGCTGGACACACCAGGAGAACTAGGACCACGAAGATGATCAGCGTGCTGGAGAAGCTCTGCTATGAGGACAGCAAACTGGAAAACTGGTCACCAAACTGGAAAAACATGGACTTGATGGGTGGAGCACTGCTGGATAAGGAATTGGAAAAGGACCTTGGAGTCTGGGTTGATGAAAAGCTCAACATGAGCCTGCAGTGTGCACATGCAGCCCAGACAGCAACCGAGTCCTGGGCTGCATCAAGAGCAGCATGGCCAGCAGGGCAAGGGAGGGGATTCTGCCACTTTACTCTGCTCTCGTCAGACCCCACCTGGAGTACTGTGTGCAGTTCTGGAGCCCTCAGCACAGGAAGGACATGGAAGTGTTGGAGCAGGTCCAGAGGAGGGCCACAAAGATGATCAGAGGGCTGGAGCAGCTCTGCTATGAGGACAGGCTGAGAGAGTTGGGGCTCTGCAGCCTGGAGAAGAGAAGGCTTCGAGGGGACCTGATAGTAGCCTTCCAGTATCTGAAGGGGGCCTACAGGAAGGCTGGGGAAGGATTATTTACAAAGTCTTGCAATGACAGGACAAGGGGCAATGGGCTTAAACTGGCAGAGGGGAGATTTAGACTGGATGTTAGGAGGAAGTTCTTTCCTGTGAGGGTGGTGAGGCACTGGAACAGGTTGCCCAGGGAGGTTGTGGATGCTCTCTCCCTGGAGGTGTTCAAGGTCAGGTTGGATGAGGCCTTGAGTGACCTGTACTAGTGGAAGGTGACCCTGCATATGGCAGGGGGTTGGAATTAAAAGACCCTCAAGATTCCTTCTAACCTTACCATTCTATGATTCTAACTTTAGTCTCAGCTGAGGTGCTGAGTGACTAACAGCTCAACCAGCTGTCACTTTTTTCAACTTCTGGCTTCTTGCTTTCTTGCCCATGGAGGGGAGGTTGGAACTGGATGATCTTGAAGGTTCCTTTCCAACCCAAACCATTCCATGACTCAATGGTTGTGTTCCATAACCTGACCAAGACTTCTTCCAAATACCCTGGCAGGAAACAGGACTCTAGGACCACATCTCCTGATGAAGACCAAGGCTAGTGGACATCATCCATCCTACCACCCACCACCAGCTGTTTGCTGCAGTATTTCACCTCCAGTGGCATCCCAGCACTGAGTCGAGTCCTGAAGGTTCTCTCTCCCCGTTCTAGGAGAGTTCTAGGACTCAATGAACAAGCAGATGGAAGTTCCCCTAACTTCTCTGCCCCCGGATGGACTTTTCAGGTGGCTTTCTCAGGATCTCCTTGCCAAAGTGCCCTCCAGTTCTCCAGAATGTTTATTACAGAGCAGAACAAAAAGGCTTGAAGGAACAGTTCCCAAAGCTCCTTTCATGGTTAATTAGAGCCCTGAAGACTGGAGATGACCCTTGGGCACCTCTTGCCAGCTCCTTCTGTCTGTGCTCTCCATCAGCTCACCACATCAGTGCTGGTCCTACTGCTTCTCCAAAACAAGCCCCAGAGCTTCCCCAGTTCTGAAACTCTCTATTGCAGAAGGGGTACAGCACAGGACCCCAGCACAAGAACCACCAAGGCAGAGCATGAGCGTGTTGGTGAAGTCCCCATCCCTGGGGGTGGGGTCAAGGAAAGTGCAGCCATGGCAGTTGGGGACATGGTTTGATGGCCATGGTGATGCTGGGTTGCACGCTGCACTGGATGATCTTAGAGGGCTTTTCCATCTCATGTTCTTAGAAAACCTCTATGCTCATCAAAGTTCTCTCTGACAGAAGGAAGTGATCCCAGAAGACACCAAAGGCTCTTGAAGGCTGTTCTGAAGGCATCTTGATGTGACAGGGAAGCCTCTTCAGAAGATCTCACCTCAGCCCTCTCTCCACCTCTGTTGCTGCGGAGATGAAGGTTGCACCAACTCAGTGCAAGCCACCTCCTCCCACCCAAATGGGCTTGCTGCTGCAAACTCCACTCACTCCAGCACACCAGAAGCTGGGACCTCTCCAGATCAGCTGCCACCACCTGACACAATTCACGTGCTCAAGACCCATCCACCATCTTCTCCATCTCTAGACATCAAAGTCCTGATGCAAGGGTGGGTTGGTGCCCTGCTAGGACATCCCTCACCTTCTCCCATCCTCCTGCTGAGCTATGCCTAGACCTCAGCTTCTTCTGACCTTGCAGAGAGAAAGCTAGAAGAAGCTAACACAACATCCAGCTCCCCACCTGCTGCTGGTCTCCTGGATGGTGACTCAAAACCTGGGAAGGTCCCAGCAGCTCAGCCAGCTGGCACAAGTCCTGCACCAACAGGGCTGGAGATTGCTGGGGCAAGACCAGCCCAGAAAGCAGCTGCAGGATGGAGAAGACCAAAGGAAGGTGCCTCAGAGGCTTCCAGACACAAAACAGCTGGAGGAAACCCAGAGGAGCTCCTTGGTCCTGACTGGAAGAGCAGGAATCAGCTCTGCTTGTGTGTCCCCACCACCCACATGGACCTATGTGGTGGTTTGAGGCTAACTGGAATATTTTAATGAAAAACATTATATTATAGGCTGTGAAAAGAAAACAAAGGTGATGTCTGCTTCACTCATAGGCTTGCTGAGACGTATAAAAACAAGGACACAAATGTAGATAAGGTAGAGAGTCTCTCTCTGGGAGTTGGTGTGTCTTCTGGCCTCTGTGCTGCATAACCCAACTAACCACTCTGCTTCTAAACCCCCCCAGCCAATCCTCCAAACTCACCTTGTAAGCCAGACCCTGGGATAAGGTAGAGGGGTGGAATGAAGGTGGAAGGGTGGTTGGGAGCCCCTCCTGGGGTCTCTGATTTCTGGGAGGGCTGTTGTGTTTCTGAATTACCTTTAACTTGTATATTTCTGTTAACTATTCCTGTCTATAGTGTATAGATCTGCTTGTACATTGTGCTGAGCTGTAAATAGAGCTTCAGTCCTTAACTTCCAGCCGGCTGAGTTCTAGTCTGGGTCATTTTACAAAGTGTGGGGGGGCGGGGAACTCCCAGACCATCACAGAAGAGTGTGGCCAGCAGACAGAGGGAGGTTCTTCTCCCCCTCTACTCTGCCCTGGTGAGAATATTGCGTATAGTTTTGGGCTCCCCAGTTCAGGAGGAACAGGGATCTACTGGAGAGNAAGAGGGAGGGGACAAACTCTTCTCAGTTGTGCCCAGGGATAGGACAAGAGGCAGTGGATGTAAACTACAGCACAGGAAGTTCCAACTCAACATGAGGAAGAGTTTCTTTAGTGTAAGGGTGACAGAGCTGTGGCACAGGCTGCCCAGAGAGGTTGTGAAGTCTCCTTCTCTGGAGACTTTCAAGGCCTGTCTGGATGTGTTCCTGTGCGACCTGAGCTAGATTCTATGGTCCTGCTCTGGTAGAGGGTGGTTGGACCTGATGATCTCTGGAGGTCCCTTCCAACCCCTAACATCCTGTGATCCTGTGAATCCCAGAATGGGTTGGAAGGGACCTTCAAGACTATCCAGTTCCAACCCCTGCCATAGGCAAAGCCACCTCCCACTAGACCAGGTTGTTGAAGGTCCTTACAAAAAAACCCTTCCAGTCTGGAAATAAAGGCTGGGACCTGTTCCCAAGGGGGCTGGGGGACCTCCAACCTTGCAGAAGTGCAAAGTAACCTCATCATTCAAGGTCAGGTTGGATGAGGCCTCGAGCAGCCTGCTCTAGTGGGAGGTGTCCCTACCCATGGCAGGGGGTTGGAACTGGATGACCCTAAAGGTCCCTTCCAACCCAACCCATCTCACGAATCTCTGACTCTTAATTGGGGCTCTGCTATGAGTTGTGCCAGGAACCTCTGGAGACCCCTCCTGACCTACATTGTCCTCTAATTCTCCAGTGCCAACACCTTTGGGTCACAGGGTCCAGGAGCAGCAAACCCCTGCTCAGAAGCTCCTCCAACGTTCTCTCCTGAGGAAGGCCCATCCAGATGGCCTCTGTGCTCTCCAGGCTCTAATCCCCATCCCTGCTCTGCTAATCCTCACGGTTAAATCCCGGTCAAAAATTAATCCTGAGGCATCTCCTGCTCCAATCCTGACCCTTCCAGCTGTGCCACGTAGGACACAAGCTCCTAGTCCCGTGGAGCTCACATCCAGCCCCTTCCATCTCTGCCCAGACTCCCCCCTGGGATTGCCTCCTGCTTGCCAGAAGCAGCTCAGGTCTCCCTCCCTCAGTCCTGGCTTCAAGACCAGGTTGGGTTTTTGCTGAGCCCTGTCCCCTGCTCTTCATCATCAGAGGTTTGAGGAAGGCTCCTGGTGACCTCAGGTGTCTCCCAACACACTTGAATTCTGGAGCAGCCTCCTGCTCTCTTCTCTCAACTGGAGCCATGCATTTAGAATCCCAGACTGGTCTGGGTTGAATCCCAGAATGGGGTGGGTTGGAAAGGAACTTAAAAGCTCATCCAGTTCCACCCCTGTGCTGTGAGCAGGGATGCCTTCCACTAGACCAGTTGCTCAAGGTCTCAACCAGCCTGACCTTCAGCATCTTCAGGGAGGGACCTTTAGAGGTTATCATAGACTGGTTCAGGCTAAAGGAACCTTTAAAGCCTATCATAAAATCATCAAAGAGTGGTTTAGGTGGAAGGAACCTTTCAAGCTCATCCAGACCAAACCCCTGCACTCAGCAGGGACATCCCCAACCACAGTAGGTTGCTCACAGACCCAAACAACCTCACCTGGGATGGTTCCAGGCATGGGACATCTCCCAACTCTCTGGCAAGCTTGGCACAGGCTCTCAACACCCTCAGGGGCAAACATTTCTCCCTCCTCTCCATTCTGAAGCTCCCTCTTTTGAGTTCCAAACCATCACCCCTGGTCCTGGCACAACAGGTCCTGCTCAAAACAGTCCCTGGTTTTCTTCTCAGCCCCTTTAAGCCCTGAAAGTCCACCAGAAGGTCTCCCTGGAGCCTTCTCTTCTCCAGGCTCAACACCCCCAACTCACAGCAGAGGGCTTCCAGCCCTCTCAGCATTGCTGTGGCCTCCTCTGGTCCTGCTCCAACATCTTCAAGTCTCTGATGTGCTGAGGACTCCAGAGCTGGCCCCAGCACTGCAGAGGGGTCTCAGCAGAGGGACAGTGTCCTGTCCCCTGCCTCCACCTGCTGTCCACACTGCTGGGGACCAGCCCAGGTTATGGTTGGGAGGACATGGCACCAGCTGATACCTTCAAGCCATCAGTGAGAACTGGGAAGTGCCCCAGGAAGTCTCCCACCCTCTCCCAAAGCAGAGTTCATCACCAACTAGTGAGGGGACAGCTCCAGAGGCTGACTCTGCAGCAGAGGACACCTTGACCCAACCACACTCTCAGATCACCTCCTCCATGTCCATCTCTTTCCTTTCCACCTCATATCACCAAAACCAAGGCCTTTGCAGGCCCTCCCCAGCCCTGCATCTCAGCTGGGTTGGGGCTGCTCCTGAGGTGGGCATCCATCCAGACCCACAGCTGCTTCACAGCCTCCTCCCGCACTCAACCTTTCCCAGCAGGCTGAAGCTGCTCCTCAAGCACTGTCATTATGGTAATCTTCTCCCACAGCTGAGGCCTCCAGTGAAGGCAGAGCTGATGGGAGAAGAACTCTCCTGCAAATCATGCTCGTGGATCTCCTGCAGTCATCTGACAGCTCCTGGACGGTGCTCTTCTGCTCTCAAGGAAACCATGGCCCAGAAGGTTCATCTTTTGAAAAACAGGGAGGAAGAAATCTATTTTCTTGATCCCATTTATCAAGAGGATCCTGAACCCACCAGGTGACTCCTCCTGAGCATCACCCCACACCTACACGCTGCCTGCTATGGGTTCCAAACTCCATCTCCACCCTAGCACACCCCATAAAACGTCCCATGTTGAGGGACACCAGCACCATGTCCCTGCCTCAGTGCCAGCCATGACCTGAGCTCCAGCAAACAGGACAGAGAAGACCCCATTGAGAAGGTGCTTCCATGGTCTCTGTCATGGGGGTGACACAGAATCATGGCACCACAGAATGGTTTTGGTTGGAAAGGATCTTTAGGATCATGGTGTCCAAGCCTAACCCGGCACTGCCAGGGCACCACCAAAATATGGCCCTCAGCACCACAACTCCATGGCTTTGAAACCCCTCCAGGGATGGGGACAGCAACACTTCCCTGGGCAGCCTGGGCCAGGCCTGGACAACCCTCAAGGGGCAGAAATTGTTCCTCATGGCCAACCTGAACCTCCCCTAGGACAACGGAGGTTCTTTCCTGCTGAGCACAAGTGGTTTCAGTACTGCAGGATGTAAAGCGTTGGCCCAGGCTGCCCAAGGCAGTGGTGCAGTCCCCAGCCCTGGAGGGGTTTTCAAAGCTGTGGAGATGTAGTGCTGAGGGCCACGGTTTGGTGGTGCCCTGGCAGTGCTGAGTTAAGGGTTGGACTTGATCTTAAAGGTCTTCTCCAACCTAAATGATTCCATGACCTGGTGCCTGCATCCAGAAGAGACCTTCCCTGTCCCAATACAGTCCTGCAGGACTTTAGTCTCACCTCTTGCTCACAGCTCTGAGCACTTGTCAGCTTTCTCTGCCAGCTCTCTGAGTTACTCTGGTCTGAAGGACCAAAGCCACCAGCAGGGTTCCAGAGGTGGACACAGATTGGTCATGACCACGTTTTCCATGTTGTCCCTTTTTTTTTTTTTTTTCCTTCCCTAACAACACCCCAAATCCAGTTTTGGCTTTGAAGGGTTGGCCTGGAATCAAAGCAAGCCCCAAATCCTGCTTCTGAGGAGAAGCCAATCCCACCACAGCTCATGAAATGCCACCACTGCTCTGTTTCAGATCCATGAGTTCTGGTTTGCTCTGCTGGTGTGTTTGGTCATTGGTCTATCACCCAGGGCCACCAGAGACCTTCCTCCACCACTGCTGTGGTTGGCTCTCCTGACCACCTCTGGGTCTGAGGTGTTTGAAGGCCTCAGTACTCAAGATGTCCTCACCATGATGTCATAATGATGTCAGCTTCTTGATGAGGAGCTGAGAAGTCTCTGATGGGCAAGAGCACCTCACAGTGTTGCTGCTGGTGTATGGCACCTCATGTGTGTCAAGGTAACAGTGCTCAGCAGACATCACTCCTCAGCCCACTTTGGTGCCATTCCACCCACCAATGCTTCTGCTGCTCAAGGAGTGCAACTGTGACTCATCCACCAACTTCTACCTGTTCTTTAAGACCAAGAGCAACCAGCACAGAGCTTCTGAGGGTTCCCTGAAGCATTTGGACCGTGGCACACAGCCCGGAGCCCAACCAGCCCCCAAGCTCAGCCCTGAGCCCAACCAGCCCTGTTCCTAACTCCCAGGCTCCTACAAGCAGGTCCAGAAGCTATATGCTCTGAAGACCCACCACAAACCAGTGTCATCACCCTGCTTTCCTGGCTGCTCCCTATGGAGTCTGGCCAACTTCCCAAAGCTTGGTCTCTGTGCCAAGGCGAGCCAGCTCCATTGCCACGAACCAAAAGATCCCTGCTGACCCCTCCCCAGACAGCACATTTAGCACTGCCACCAGGCCTAGGTGGCAGCTGTTCTCATGCCATCTCTGCAGAGCAAAGCTGCAGCTCTGCATCTGCATCCAACACAGTTCCTGGAGCAGAAGACAAGTTCTGCAGAACATTTGGTCCCTCACCAATGAAGAACATAAGCAAAGCTGCCCTGTCCCAGGACTCTCATTGACTTGACCAAGACCACCAGTGCAATTTCCTTCCCATGACACAAAGACCAACACCTGCTGACCTGGCAGGCCAAGGAGATGCTTCCTCCATGGCAGTGAAGTTCCTCATGACCATCACAAAGCAAAGAAGCTGAAGCTTACCTGTGAGAGGTGAAGTTGTCGTAGGAGCCCACAGTATAGTGTCGGAAGAGACGCTTGGTTCTGTCTTCTCTGGTTTCTGCAACAGGAGAGATACATCAGGAGGCTGAGAGATGAAGGACCCTTCCCTGGTGGGCTGAGGGATCTGCAGCCCAAGAACCTGCCAGCCTGATCTTTAATGCCAGGGCTTGGAGGGTGCTGGATGCTGAAGAGCAGCAGCCTGACCCATGGCTGAGTGGAAACCTAAGTATGGTGGGGGAGACACGGAGACGTGCAAGGATTGCAGCCAGATGTTCCCTGCCACCATTCTGAGGCAGGAGAAAGTTCATCAGCCACCAAGCCCTGCCTCATCTCCTGACCAGGGAGGCCTCACAGCAGCCCAGCTGTGCAGTTTCCATTGACCCAGCTCGTGGCTACAGCAGGGTGACGGACTCCAACCAACCAGGGGACTCCTCTGCTTTGTCACCACCTTCTCCTGAATGCCTCAGTGCTGCACACCCCACCACTGGTGCAGCACCAGGAGGGGCTGATGTGTACTCAGAAGGTCATTAGGTACCTTAAGGAGGGCAGCTGGGGAGAGGGAATGAAGAAGAGAGGAAACAAAGACCCATGAATGAGGCTACTCAGCCTTCTCCTTCAGTAGGGACACAACTGGCTGCACCCAAAGCTGCAACAGCCCAGCACTGCTGAGGTCACACCTGGAATCCTGGGGTCAGCTTTAGGGCCCTCACTCCAAAGAGGACATTGAGGAGCTGGAACAGGTCCAGAGGAGGGCAGCAAGCTGGGGAAGGGTCAGGAGAACTTATAAGGAGAAGCTGAGGGAGCTGGGGTTGTTGAGCTTGGAGAGAAGGAGGCCAAGGGGAGACCTTCTGGGAGGCTGGAGCCCGATGGGGGTTGGTCTCTTCTCCAAGGGAACAGGACAAGAGGAACTGGCCTCAGGCTGCCCCAGGGAAGGTTGAGGTTGGCCATGAGGAACAATTTCTGTCCCTTGAAGCTTGCCCAGGCCCGGCCCCAGCTGCCTTCATCCCTAGAAGCTTGAGCAGGGACCTTCAACCCTCAGCAGCGCCCTCTGTGTCACACACCCTGTGCCAGCTGCTGGTGGGGCTGAGGAGCATCAACCTGGACCAAAGTTAAGAGACAAATTCACCCAACACAGAACCAGTTGGAGCTGCCCCTACTTTGTCCTGCTGCTTCCTCTTCTGGGAAGAGCTTGGTCCCATCCTCTTGCCCCCCCATCACGCAGATATTTCAGGTCCTACCATCTACAGGTGCTCTGCAGCAGAGGCAGAAAAATCAGCAGAGCAACTGAGGTTTGTCGTTCAAAGGTCCAGGCGTGTACAAAGGTGGGGAGAGGGAGAGGTGCTCAAAGGGGTTCTTTACAAGTGACCAAAGTGGTGGGATCCCATCATGTGGGACATGCAGCATCACTGAGTGACATCAGAGCTCCAGCAGTCACTGCACCACAGCCCCCACCAAGCCCACCCAGAAAGGGAGGGACCAGGACACCTCACACGGTGGGGAGGGGGAGCAGTAGTCCCCACACGGTGGGAAGGGCGAGCAGGGCACCCCACACGGTGGGGAGGGGGAGCAGGACACCACACACAGTGGGAAGGGAGAGCAGGGCACCCCACACGGTGGGGAGGGGGAGCAGGACACCACACACGGTGGGAAGGGCGAGCAGGGCACCCCACACGGTGGGGAGGGCGAGCAGGGTACCACACACGGTGGGGAGGGCGAGCAGGACACCACACACGGTGGGGAGGGCGAGCAGGACACCCCACACGGTGGGGAGGGCGAGCAGGACACCCCACACGGTGGGGAGGGGGAGCAGGACACCACACACGGTGGGGAGGGCGAGCAGGACACCACACACGGTGGGGAGGGCGAGCAGGACACCCCACACGGTGGGGAGGGCGAGCAGGACACCACACACGGTGGGGAGGGCGAGCAGGACACCACACACGGTGGGGAGGGCGAGCAGGACACCACACACGAAGGTGAAGACCATGACAGCACAGATAGTGAGGACAAGGACAGCACAGATGGAGAGGCTCAGGACACCACCCAGATGGGGAGGACCAGGAGCCCACACATGGTGGGGAGGAGCAGGACACCACAGAGCCAGTGAGGTGCAGCCCAGTGTGGTGGCTTCAGCATGCTCAGGGCCACCTGCAGGCAAGAGGCAGCCCTGGTGCCCACAGTGTGGTGCCACCTCGCCGCTGGAAGTCCCCCTTGTGTTTACCCAATCCTGAGGGAGATTTCTTGGAGCCTGGAAGTGCAAGGGGGGCTGGAGGCCTCTTGTGAAGCTTCTGCTGAGGTGGTCCTTCACCCAGCCCTGTCCCTGCGGTCCTGGGTAGCACTGTCCCAAAGAGTCGAGGCATTAATCTCACCAGCATGGACTCACCATGCCAAAGAGCAGAAGGTAAGGACCCATCAACGTGCCACAAGGAGCTAAAGGAGACAACTCTTTCACCTGAGCAGCTGAGGCAGCTTCTCATCACCCTCCACGGAGGCAGAGGGGTCTCAGCCCCACATCAGGGGGACACCAGACCCTACCTCAAGAGCATAACCAGACTGCCATGGCCACAAGGAGAAGAAGTCACCACAGGAATGCCTGGACAAGGGCAGTGGGGAGCAACCTCCAGGTCCAACTGAACCACCGTGGACGTGGTGGGGATCTCCCAGTGCTTCCTCCACTGGAGATTGGGGCACAAGGCCTAAAGAACTCCTGGGACATCAGGACAGGTCTGGGTGGGAACCTGTGGATATGTTGGAGCCACAACTTCCTACAGATTGACTTGGATGGAGCAGAAGAGAAAGGACAGAAAAGGGCAAGAAGAGGAAAGAGAGGGGGGGCAAGGAAGGAGAGGAAAGGGGGGGAAGGAAGGAGAGGAAAGGGGGGGAAGGAAGGAGAGGAAAGGGGGGGAAGGAAGGAGAGGAAAGGGGGGGAAGGAAGGAGAGGAAAGGGGGGGAAGGAAGGAGAGGAAAGGGGGGGAAGGAAGGAGAGGAAAGGGGGGGAAGGAAGGAGAGGAAAGGGGGGGAAGGAAGGAGAGGAAAGGGGGGGAAGGAAGGAGAGGAAAGGGGGGGAAGGAAGGAGAGGAAAGGGGGGGAAGGAAGGAGAGGAAAGGGGGGGAAGGAAGGAGAGGAAAGGGGGGGAAGGAAGGAGAGGAAAGGGGGGGAAGGAAGGAGAGGAAAGGGGGGGAAGGAAGGAGAGGAAAGGGGGGGAAGGAAGGAGAGGAAAGGGGGGGAAAGAAGGAGAGGAAGGGGTGGGGGGTATGGAGGAAGGAGAGGAAGGATTGATGGATTGTCCAGAGTTGTTCCCTCCCCAGCTCCTAAATATAGCATCTGCCGGAGCCGTCACAGGGCCACCAGGGAGGCAGTGATGGATGGAAGGAGCTGGAGAAGGGTGGAGAAAGAAGCTCTATATTTAGAGGAGAAGGAGCAAGAGGACAGCAGGGCAGGCTGGTGGAACTGCCTCATCCAGATGGACACATCAAGGGGATCAGCATCAACAGGCAAATGGGAATGGGGCAGTCTGGAAAAGACCTTTAGGGTCACCAAGTCCAACCCTTCACCCAGCACTGCCAGGGCACCACCAACCCGTGGTCATCAGCATCACATCTCCAGGGATGGGGACTCCAACACTGCCCTGGGCAGCCTGGGCCAGACCTGGACAACCCTGAAGGAGACGCAAAGCAGTGTCCCAGCTCTGGAGGTGCTGCAGCTCCATCCCCTGCTCCCCACCTCAAGCTCTGCTGCCCATTGGAGGTTTCACCCATGCATCCCAAGCCAGGCTGTGGAGCACCTGACTGCAGGAGATTGGTGAGCAGATGGACCACAACCAAAGGCTCTCCAGGCATGCTGCCAGGCAGCCAAGCTGTCTGGAACAGTCTTGGTGCCAGCGATGGAGGGATTGGGAGCTACTGCAGGAGGAGCAATGGTGAACTGGGCTGGGGGGAAAACATGTAGGGCCTGGCACCAGAGAGGAGCTCAGTGCTCCTCCACCCAGAGAGCTACAGCGACCTGGAGCAAAGGCTGAGAGCCCTGGAGCTGCTGAGCCTGGAGAAGAGCAGCCCCAGAGGGCACCTGAGCAATGCTCAGCAAGAGATAATGGACCCGTGGTGGCCAGGAGGACAGGGTTTGCATCTTCCCAGTGGTGCCCAGAGCCAGGACGAGGGGCAAGGGGCACCAAGTGGAAGCCAGGAGGTTCCACCAGGAGCAACTTGTTGGCTGTGAGGGTGCTAGAGGCCTGGAGCAGGCTGCCCAAAGAGGTTGTGGAGTCTCCTTGTCTGGAGAGCTTCCAGCCCCACCTGGCCTTTGTGACCCTGTGCAAGCTGCTGTGGGTGCCCCTGCTGGAGCAAGGGGGGTGGACTGGATGAGCTCCAGAGGTCCCTTCCCATCCCACCACACTGTGAAGCTGCTGGTGTGACATCACCTCCAGCTGCGGCCAGCATTGCCTGGTGATGACCCAGGAGGTCCTGTTCAGGCTGGGGCTACCTGCCACAGCCACAGGGAAAAGCTTGGAGATCCTTGAAGAAGGACCCATCCTCTCATCACCTCCCTGTGATCTGCTGACTGAGAAGGGAGAAGAGCCCCAGGAACATCTCTGGGCAGCCAGTATAGTGTGGCCAGCCTCTGCAGGACACTTCCCCATGCCTGACCCTCACCCTGGAAGTGTCAGACACCACTGTTCCAACCAGTTTCTCCTCAGCCTGGCAGGTCCAGTTGGCTGAATGATTCTACTTCATGCTGTCCATATGCCCTCTCCCCTCTGGCCACAGCATTGGGCCCAAAGCAACCATCACCACCCATGGCTGCTACCTGTGAACCCCTACAGCCAACCACCCCCAACCGACACAGATGGCTATGGTGTTGGGAGGACCACACCACCAGCAACTGAGCTGCAGGACAGCTCCAGGCCATGGCTTCTCTCCACAGCAACCAGGTTCCCAGCACCACCCCAGCTCCTCTGCAAGATGGAGTTCTCCAGGGCAGGGTCACCCTTCAAAGCTGAGATGGGCTCCCTGCTAGCCCAAGAGAAGAAAGCAGGAGGAACAGTTCCCTCATCCCCTCAACATGCAGGACAACACAAGACACAGCCACGAAATGGTACCACACCAGCAGCAGCCAACCTCCTCAGGGGCTGGGGAGGACCTCCAGGAGCCAGAAGATCAATCCAGGGCAGGAAGTCAGAGAGCTGTGCTTCACTGAGGTCCTCCAAACCCTCCCCAACCCTCTGCCAATTCCTCCTCCTCTGCAACCTCCACAGCTGCATCACCTGAGGCTGGCATCAAGTGAAGAACAACAGTGCCCTCTACCCAAAGCAGCTGCCACCGACTGCTGCAGCTCCACCCAGCCCACCAGCTGCCACAAACCCATGGAGGACGACCTCAGGCCAGCCTCTGGACCACGCTGCCTAGCTTCAGACCACGAGGACCAAGCACCTCATGGTCCTCAGCAGTGACAGGTTCTGCTGTTGGCACATCTGGTGGCACAGAATTGTTTGGGTCGGCAAAGCCCTCTTGAGATCACCCAGTCCAACTCCCAACCTAACACCACCACCACAGCCACCAAACCATGTCCACACGCTTCTTGAACATCTCCAGGGAGGGTGACTCCACCACCTCCTTGGGGAACATTCTTACTCCCTCCCACAGCATGGGGCTGGGTGATTCAGAACCACCACTGTTGCCCACTCCTCCTAAACCATCTTGTTCCGCCACGTGATCTTCCACCAGGAGAGCCAGGGAGGGGAGGGCAGGTCCTGGCCAAGAGGCTTTGGACCATCAGACTCATCAAAGAACTGGAAGCTGCTCTTCCAATGTCGAAGTGTTTCCTACTCATCTATGACCAGAAGGTGGACCAAGCTCCTACCGCATTCTCCAAAAGGCCTTTCCACACAGGGGAACAAGTGGTGACACTTCCCACCTGCATCTCTGCTGCCTGTAGATAGCAACTGGAGGAAATATCAAAATTAGTACACAAAGTGCCCCCAAGGAAGTAACTGAAGGTGTGCTCCACCCTTAGCAGGGCTTTACTC
This sequence comes from Eubucco bourcierii, assembly GCA_013396675.1. Lineage (NCBI taxonomy): Eukaryota > Metazoa > Chordata > Aves > Piciformes > Ramphastidae > Eubucco > Eubucco bourcierii. The sequence goes on from VWZE01012786.1 coordinate 253,308, forward strand.
TTCTCAGAGAAAGAAGAAACGTCCAAGACTGAGTCCACCATGGGGGATGTCCTGTTGCCCACCTCTGTTCATTTTCCTCCAGAGCCACTAGGACACCACTTTCCTCTAGATGTACCAAATGCTGAAGCATCTACCTGTGAGGGAAGTGCTGACCCAGAGACACCCTCAGAGAAGACCTTGGTTCCTCAGGTGGATCAAGAAGCAAGTCCATAGGCTTTTCCCTCAGAGCAAGCCATTGAGCACCCCAATGCCAAAATGCCAACCCTGAGAGCTGCTCCCTCTGAACCTCAATGGAGACCACAATGAACTTCCTGAGCTACTCAGCTCCTTGTCACTGCGACCTCCAGTGCTCCAAAAAGAGGTTGGTCAAGGATCTGCCACACAACCCTGGAGATGTCCCCAAGTCTGATGTGGCTTTGTTATCACAGTATCACAGGGGTTGGAAGAGACCTCAAAGATCATCAAGTCCAACCCGGTACCACAGCCCTCAAGACTAGACCATGGCACCAAGTGCCACATCCAAACCTGCCTTGAACACCTCCAGGGACGGTGACTCCACCACCTCCCTGGGCAGCCCATTCCAGTAGCCAATGACTCTCTCAGTGAAGAACTTTCTCCTCACCTCCAGCCTAAACTTCCCCTGGCATAGCTTGAGACTGTGTCCTCTTGTTCTGGTGCTGGTTGCCTGAGAGAAGAAGGCAACCTCCCCCTGGCTACAACCACCCTTCAGGTAGTTGTAGACAGCAATAAGGTCCCCCCTGAGCGTCCTCTTCTCCAGGCTAAACAATCCCAGCTCCCTCAGCCTCTCCTCATAGGGCTTGTGCTCGAGGCCTCTCCCCAGCCTCGTTGCCCTTCTCTGGACACGCTCAAGCACCTCAACGTTCACCCCCAAAGCATGGTCAGCCGAACTCCTTCTATCAGTAGTCAGCCGAGTCAGGTGGAATAAGCCCTATAAGGTGAGGCTGAGGGAGCTGGGATTCTTTAGCCTGGAGAATAGAAGGCTCAGGGGGGACCTTATTGCAGTCTACAACTACCTGAAAGGTGGTTGTAGCCAGGGGGAGGTTGCCTTCTTCTCTCAGGCAACCAGCACCAGAACAAGAGGACACAGTCTCAAGCTGTGCCAGGGGAAGTTTAGGCTGGAGGTGAGGAGAAAGTTCTTCACTGAGAGAGTCATTGGCTACTGGAATGGGCTGCCCAGGGAGGTGGTGGAGTCACCGTCCCTGGAGGTGTTCAAGGCGCATTTGGACGTGGCACTTGGTGCCATGGTCTAGTCTTGAGGGCTGTGGTGATGGGTTGGACTTGATGATCTTTGAGGTCTCTTCCAACCCTGGTGATACTGTGAACTCAGAAGACTGACCTTGAGGAGAGGTGGCAGAGCAACATCATGTCCATGAAGGTAACCCAAGCCAAGCCATCTTCTGCACTTGAGACCCATGCCTGGGGCTCTGGCTGGACAAGAAGCAGCTGGCAAAAGCCAAAGCCAAGCTGGGGACCTGCCAACAACTCCAGAGTATGGACAACTGGAGCCCCAGTGTCTCAGCACCAGCTTGGTGTCCACACAGCTTTGATGGAATTCCAAGAGAAACCCCTGGGTGCAGGAGGGGCTCACATCCCTTAGTCTGGGCCCTGCTCCACCTGCCAGCACCAAAGGTCCAACCAAGCAGCTCCTGCACTCTGAGATGGCTCCACACTGCAGCTCCAAAGCAGCACTAGGATGGTGGAAAGCTTCTCAGTGGAAGGCTCCTGACAAAGGAGGAACATCCCCCATTGAAGTCCTCACTGGCATCAAGTGTTTCACATCAGCACCATAGCAACTTGGCATAAGCTTCAATAAGGCCAAATACCAGGTCCTGCACTTGGGTCACAACCACCCCAAGGTAAAACACAGGCTTGGGGGAGTGTGGCTGGAAAGCTGCATGCAGAAAGGGACCTGGGGGTGGTAACAGACAAACATATGAGCAAGCAGCATGCCCAGGTGGCACAGAAAGCCAACGGCATCCTGGCTGGGATTAGAAATGCTGTGCCCAGCAGGGGTAGGGAGGTGATTGTCCCCTTGGATTCTGCTCTGGTGAGGTCACACCTCGAGTACTGTGTTCAGTTTTGGGCACTGCAATAAAGGAGAGATGTGGAGGTGCTGGAGCAGGTCCAGAGGAGGGCAACGAAGCTGAAGAAGGACCTAGAGAATAAATCTTATGAGAAGCAACTGAGGGAGCTGGGGATGGTTAGTTTGAAAAAGAGGAGGCTGGTGTTGGTCTATTCTCACAGGTAAATAGTGACAGGACAAGAGGGAATGGCCTCAAGTTGCCACTGGGTAGGTTTAGACTGGACATTAGGAAACATTTTTTCATGGAGAGCGTGGTCAGGCACTGGCATGAGCTGCCCAGGGAGGTGCTTGAGTCACCAACCCTGGGTGTGTTTAAAGGTCATTTGGATGTGGTGCTTGGGGATATGGTGTAAGAGTGACCCTTGTGGAGTAGGGATAAGGGTTGGACTTGGTGATCCTAAGGGGTTTTTCCAACTGCAATGTTTCTGTGTGATTCAGTGTGTACTCCTTCAATGACCTCTGATGGGCTGCAGTCACATCACCACGCTCAGAGAGGACCTCTTCTCTGGCCAGGGGAAGATCACCACACAAAAGAACACAAACGAGCATTGGGGAACAGAAGCTGCAGCAGCAGAGCTGGACCAGGCCAGAAGCAGGGGGAGTAAAGCCTTGCTGGGACCCAGTCTGCAGGTTCAGTGCACACAGGGCACACAAGAGATGCCACAGGCTGCTGATGGAACCAAACATCCTGGTGAGGAGATGTCCATGAATGCAAACAGACATCTATAAGCCTTTGGAAGGATTGCAGGCAAGACCTTATGAGTAGGTTGAGGTCTCCAGAAGCCACCAGAACTGGCTGCTGTGCTTACAGGGAACTGCATTTGATTGATTCTTCTACAATTTGGTTCCAAACCAAGCCAGGTTCTCACCCACCAGGATCCAAGCTGAGCGACCATCACCCACCAGGATCCAAACTGAGCGACCTTCACCCACTGTCACACCAGGGTCAGCCACTTCTCCCCTCAGCAACACCCTAAACACAAAGCTCCAAATGTTCTCACCAGCTGCTTCAACTCCAGCTCAAGATCAAGCCCACCCAGTCCAGCCGCCAGTGCTAGGGATAAGCTGTGGTGACAGAGCCTAAAGCAAGCAGGATACCACCAAGTGAGGTGACCTCTGAGAATACGATGCTGTTTGGCACCCAGCTCCTCTTGATCCAGTGTCCTCCAGGGACAGCAAGCCCCTGGGAGGTGGGGATGGAGCTCCTCCAGGGACAGCAAACCCCTGTGAGGTGGGGATGAAGCTCCAGAAGGGGTCAGGAGGGCCAAGGGTTGAGTCCACTCTGCTTGCTGGACTAGAAGACACAGAAGCCAACCACCTGGAGTCTCCTCACCTAACACGGTCTTGGAGGTCTGGACCAAGACAGACTTTATCACTCCCTGCCACCCACAGAAGACCCCAGGGGGCTGGCAGAGCTGGAGGTGCCCACTGTGTGCTCACCTTGCCGTGGGTCATACTGTCTCATCTGCACCTCCTCGACGCATTCCGCCGGGAACCAGCCGGTCCTGCCCTTCACGGTGCCTTCCCAGAAGCCACCTTCGCCAATGCTCAGCACTGCAAGGAGAAAGAAAGACAAGGTGAGGTGAGTGGCCTCCAGGGACAGGAGGACCATCAGAGGATGGTGATGCAGTGGGGACACGGAAGGGTAGAGGCACAGAACATCTGTCTGGGAGCAAGTGTGATCAGGAAGAAGAAAGCATCTTAAGAAGCCTTCAAAAAGAGGAGGGTAGGGAGAAATTCTTCACGGTGAGGATGAGGAGACACTGGAACAGGTTTCCCAGGGAGGTTGTGAATGTCCCCTCCCTGGAGGTGTTCGAGGCCAGGCTGGATAAGGCCTTGAGTGACCTGGGCTAGTGGGAGGTGTCCCTGCCCATGGCAGGGAGGTTGGAACTGGATGATCTTTGAGGTCTCTTCCAACCCAGCCCATTCCATTTTTCTGTGAACAGCTTCCTTCAGCCATGTCCAGAGAGGGACAGCCTGGACAATGGCCACAGCACAGCCCTGCGCTGCCAAAATTTGTCTTGGGTAGAAGGGTTGGTAATGGTGGGGCCCAGACTCAACCAGAGGCTTTGGTGGAACCATTTCCTGCCATCTACTGTAACTTCTGGCAGCCGCAGAGAAGTCACAGCCTCATGGGGATTAAGATAAGGGAAGCAGTTGGCCAAGGTGACAACAGAGGACACTTTGAGAGTTGAGGTGTCCTGCCTGGCCTGTGCTCCAACCCAGGAGCTCAAAGCCCAGGAGCTGTCCCACTCCCCATGACACTTTGAGCACCTCACTGCCACCACAGAACTTCCCAACTCATGAAGCCCTCAAAACTCAGATAAACACAAAGGCAATTTCCTGCAACATGCCCTGAAGATCTGAGATGGTAACATAGAATCACAGAATGGTAAGGTTGGAAGAGACCCCAAGGATCATCGAGTTCCAACCCCCTGCCATAGGCAGGGACACCTCCCACTAGTACAGGTTACTCAAGGCCTCATCCAATCTGGCCTTGAACACATCCAGGGAGGGAGCAGCCACAACCTCCCTAGGCAACCTGTTCCAGTGCCTCACCACCCTTACTGTAAAGAACTTCCTCCTAACATCCAGTCTAAATCTTCTCTCTGCCAGTTTAAACCCATTGCCCCTTGTCCTGTCATTGCAGGAGCTTGTAAATAGTCCCTCCCCAGCCTTCCTGTAGGCCCCCTTCAGATACTGAAAGGTTACTATAAGGTCTCCTCAAAGCCTTCTCTTCTCCAGGCTGAAGAGCCCCAACTCTCTCAGCCTGTCCTCATAGCAGAGCTGCTCCAGCCCTCTGATCATCTTTGTGGCCCTCCTCTGGACCCGCTCCAACACTTCCATGTCCTTATGAGCAAGGAACTGGGCTCCAGAAAAGAACAGCAGTACAGCCCAAGGTTCCAAATCCCTCTGAGCTCTCCTCTGCAGCCACCATAGTCAGCAGATGGACTTTGGGGGTCAGCTCTCCTCCTTCCCTACAACTGCATCCCCCACACCTTATGTCAGCAGTGTCTGCAGAACAGCTCTGGGTTGTGTGGGGACAGTCACAAATGCATCAGATGTCCCCACGGGGACCTTTCCTATGGCCACAGAGAACCCAACTGCTGCTCCCAGAGCACCCAGGAGAAGCATCACCAAACCTTCTGTGTGTCCAGAGTGCCCAGGTGCTACAGAATCCCAGCATGGTGTGGTGGGAAGGGACCTCTGGAGCTCATCCAGTCCACCCCACCCTGCTCCATCAGGAGCACCCACAGCAGCTTGCACAGGGTCACAAAGGCCAGGTGGGGCTGGAAGCTCTCCAGACAAGGAGACTCCACAACCTCTCTGGGCAGCCTGCTCCAGGCCTCCAGCACCCTCACAGTCAGCAAGTTGCTCCTGATGGAACCTCCTGGCTTCCATTTGGTGCCCCTTGCCCCTTGGCCTGGCACTGAGCACCACAGACAAAATCCAAGCCTCATCCTCCTGCCCACCCCAGGTCCTTTATCTCTTGCTGAGCATTGCTCAGATGCCCTCTGGGGCTGCTCTTCTCCAGGCTCAACAGCCCCAGGTCCCTCAGCCTCTCCTCACAGACATGCAGGTATCACCATCTCTTTGGGCAGGTGTTCTCTGACCCTACCACAGACACCACCCCACAGCATCTGGGTCCTAGCAAGATGGTCAGAAACCTTCCTTGGCTCTCCAGAACAAGAGTCTGACCCCATCCTCTTGTCCCCCCACAGGTCCTTCAGCTCTTGCTGAGCATTGCTCAGATGCCCTCTGGGGCTGCTCTTCTCCAGGTTCAGCAGGCCCAGGGCTTTCAGCCTTTGCTTCTCACAGAGATGCTCCAGGCCCTCCACCATCTCCACTGGACTCCATTAGCTCCCAGTCTCTCTGGGACTGGCAAGCCCAGCACTGGTCCTAGTTCTCCAGGGCAAAGCAGACCCTTCTCAGTCCCTTTTCACCAAGGAGATGGCTGCTGTGCACCTCCTACAACCTCAGAGTCAAGCCAGTGCCACAACCTGCCCCAAGGACATGAGGAGGCTCCTCAGCTTCCCCAGCTCTGTGTCAACACCTGGGACTGGTGGTGGCGGATGGATGCGTTGGAAGTAGCCTGTGAGATGCTGTAGGTCAAGTGGAAACTGCTGCTCATCAGCCACCAGTGCTAAGCTTTAGAGGGATGCCTTGGAAAACCTTCTGGTGCAAAACAAGGAGCCAGCACCCTGTGGTCACCATCTCAGGAGCAGTCATGGAACGGGTTTGGTTGGCAAATATCTCCAAGGTCACAGAATCACAGAGTGGTGTAGGTCAGAAGGGCCCTCCAAAGCTGATTCAGTCTAACCTCCTCTTCAGTCTGCAGGGGCATCCCCAACTACAGGAGGTTGCCCAGAGCCTTGTCCAGCCTCACCTTAAAGATCTCCAGGAATAAGGCCCAATCACTTCTCTGTTCCAGTCTTCCAAGGTCACTGAGTCCAGCCATTGACTTAACACCCTGCAGCACCACATGCATAAGGAGATCTCCAAACAAGCCTCTTACTATCCAGAAGCCCCTGCCCATGGGGGTGTCTTGGGACTTGGCTTTGGAACTTGAGGAGCCATCAACAGTCCCTAGGAGCGAGGAGACAGATGGATCCCTCAGCTCCTCAGCAAGCCTCTGGCCAGCAGCTGGAGGAGAGGCTGACATTGGGGTCTATTTTTAAATCTGCATCATCTGATCTTCTGTTCCCTCCAGCTGCTCCTCCAGCTCTCCGATCACACCCCAGTCCTGGGGCTTTGGTGGCTTCAGCTTCATTGCTAAGCTTGCCCAGGAGCCCAAACTCAAGGAGGATCTGGCATCTTCTCCCTTCTGCTCGAGGTGGCCACCAAAGGTCTGCAGACAAGCCTTGAGACCTCAGCCCAGAATAAAGGCAGTGTCCTTGGAAGCTGCTGGGTCCCATCAGATCCTCACAAGAGATGAGGAAGCTCCTGTGGCTGATAAGGCCACCAGCAAGCACAGGGACATCTTCTCTGCACTGCACCCAGCAGAAGGCACAGGGCTGGCCCAGCAGCTCCTCAGGTCCACAGGCAAGAATCCACCAGGAAGGTGACAACCACTGCAACCCAGCAACCAGGAACTGCTCGGCAGATGAACTCTTGGCTGCATGGGATGATCCCAAAGCTCAACAGTTCTGTGATTCTTTGGTATCAACCCAGTCTGTCCCACAAGTCTCTGCAGGGGTAGCACAACCGTGTCTGGTGTCACACCACCAGCAGCTGCTCCTCATCCTCACCACAGCAGGAGGACTCCGCTCCTAGCATGTCACCACACCCCACGGGCTGGACCACCTGGGGTGGGAGGGGGAGGCTTGTTCCTGTGCTGTCCTCTCAGTTGATCTCCCCAAGAAGATCCCACCAGCGCTAACCACAGCCAGACATCTGTTCTGGAGGCCATAAAGGACCATGGTGGCCATGAGCACCTGGATGTCTCTGCTGTGCCATGCATGGGGTAGTAGCAGCACTGTGGTCAACCAACCAGACTGCTGCCTGTCACTTCTGTGCCACCTCCTGCCATCCACTACCCCAGGGTCCTTCCTCAGACCTCCTTATGTGGTCACTGCATGACCTTCTGCTCCAGCTGGTGGTCTCCACCCAAACCACTTTGCCAATCAGCTGTGCCAAGGAAAAGGCCTCTGAGAACAACGGGTTCTGCTTTTCTCCTGTCTTGCGACCCTGAGGAGCCTGGAGATGTCCCTGCTGACTGCAGGGGGGTTGGACAAGATGACCTTGGAGAGTCCCTTCCAACCAACCCTACATACATTCTGTGACCCACAGTATCAGCAGACCCCAGCACGCAGGAGTCCTCATGCTCCTGAGGTGTCCATGGAAGACCTCGTGGGCAACTTGCTCCTGGGTGTCCACCAGAGGCCCCGAGGGACAAGTGGGGCTGGGCTGGGCAGCTGCCCTTCCTGGACAAGGCAGACAAGTGCCAGTGGTGGAAAGAAACCAAAATGCTCAACTTGCCTGTGGTTGCACACAGGGCAGCAGAACCTCACCCCAGCTTGGGCCATGGACCTGCTGCCAGCTGGGAACTGAGTGGATAACTGTTCGCAGATTGCAGTATGTTGGAAAGGACCCTCCAAAGTCATCTTGGCCAACCCCACCTGCAGTCAAGCAGGGACAACTCCAACTAGAGCAGGTCGCTCAGGGCACCATCAAGCCTGACCTTGAATGTCTCTAGGGATGGAGCCTCCAGCACATCTCTGGGCAACCTGTCCCAGCGTTCCACCAGCCTCAGTGCGGAGAACTTCCTCCTGATGTCCCAGATGACTTCTGGTGTTAAGCAGCAAACCAACCCATTAATCACTCTGGTGTTTGGCAGAGGACATGGACACCTCCACACTCCACCAGGTGCTGCCATCTTCCCAGCTCTGCTCCCACCCGACGCATCGCCAACTGCAGCACCACCACCAAACACATCACAAGATCATCACAGGATGGTTTGGGTGGGAAAGGACCTCTCCAAGTCACCTACTCCGACACCCTCCATGCTCAGCAGGGACATCCTCAACCAGAGCAGGTTGCTCAGGGCCCCAAACAACCTCACCTGAAATGTCCTGGCTCTATAACCCCTCGATTGTCCACATTCAATCCTCTCTCCTGTTAAGGTAGCTCACTGGACCTGATGGAGATCTCCCTTCCACCCAGTGCCAGCTCTCACCACCACCTCCCTCCCCACCCCTGGAAGAGATTCTGCCAGGACTGACCCAAGGCTTCCACAGATACTTTCCCCTGTTACTGGGTGCAGCTGGTACCTTCCCACAAGCCTGGCATCATGTCCTGGCTCTAAAGCCCCTCGATTGTCCATGTTCAATCCCCTCTCCTGTCAAGGTGGCTCACCAGACCTGATGGAGATGCTCTGGGAGGTCTCCTGATGCTGTATCCTTCACTGGGATTCATGGCAGGTGGCATGGAGATAGGGAAAGGTGGGGGACAGCCTGGGTTGGGTGGGAAGGGATCTTCAAAGGTCCAACCGCCCTGCACTCACCATCATCACCACCTCTGAGGTCTCCTGACTGCACATGCTGGACCCCTCCTGTGCCCTCTGCACAGGAGGGGAGGTCCCAGGAGCTGAGGCAGGATGGGACAGGAGGTCACCTTCTCCAGAGGAACTGCCATGGGACTGTGCTGGACACAGTGGTGACAGCACAGGGATGTTCTAGCTCCTGCCGAGCAGCTCATAGTTGCTGCTCCTCACCCCACCAGGGAGCAGGCTTGGGGGGCACAGAGATCTGGGGGGCACACAGCCAGGACAGCTGACCCCAACTCTTCACATCATGAAGTCACAGCCCGGGTTGGGTTGAAAGAACCTTTCAAACTCATCCAGTCCAAACCCCTGCACTCAGCAGGGACATCCCCATCCACAGCAGGTTGCTCACAGCCCCAGACAACCTCACCTGGGATGCCTCCACGAATGGGACATCACCCACCTCTCTGGGCAACCTGGCCCAGGCTCTCACCACTCTCAGTGTGAAAAACATCTCCATTCTATCTAGTCTCGATGTCCTTCCTGCAGTCCAAGCCCATCGCCCCCTTGCCCTGTCCCAACAGCCCCAGCTCTCTCTGGTCCCTGCCCCATCATCACAGCCTCCATTTCTTGGTCACAGCAGGACCCAAAGCCCACAGAGCTCTGATCAACCACAGAACAGGCAAAACAAAGTCCTCCAGGAGCAGGAATCCCATCACTGCCTGCTCCCAGGGAAGGGTAAACAAACAGCCTGAAGGCAGAAGGTAAATACAAGACTTCATCTCAGGCTCTTCTCCAGAGATGCTAATGCTGCTGCTCTCCACAGGCCCTGCTGCTGTCACAGTTTGGAGCAGATCCAAAGCACATTCCTCGTGTCCCACCGCTCTCCTCTAGGCTTTAGAAGCTCCTGCTAACATCTCCCAAGGGACACACAGCTTCCCTCTTCTGCTTCTTTCTGTTGCCAACTTCCAAGACAGCCCTTTGTGGAGGAATGCTCCTCAAAAAAAAAGCTCTCAGGAGCCTTCCTCCTGCTCTGCTCAGCTTGGCTCTCCATCACACACTGCTCCTTCTGAAGATCTGCTGCTTCTGGAGAGCTGGGAGGACCTCAAGGTTCAGTCCTGGTTGGCAGCAAGCTCTGCAGGGAGTTTAAGGTAACAGCAAACTGATCTATGCACAGGAGATGGGAAGTTGTCCACATTCCACCATGGAACATCTGAGACAACCCTAAAAAAAACCTCACCCAAGTCATACCCTGGCCAGCCAGCAAGGTGGTCTCCTGGCTGCAGAAGGATGTTCCCTTCCCAAATCCAGGCTGATTGCTCCCAATGCTTCATGTTTAGGAATGGTCTCCAGGGGTCAGCTTCTCCACCACCTTCCCAGGGATCAAAGTGACAGTGAGCAGCCTGGAGCTCTGCTTGAAGCCAGTAGTGACAATTTTCATCCAATCATCAGGAACCTCTCCTGCCCACCACGACCTGTCCAAGATAATGGAGAAGCCACCTGGCACCAGCCAGCTCTCTCAGATCTCACTGCTGCATCTCATCATGCCCACAGACTTGTGGCTCATCCACTTTGAATTTTCTCCAACTCTCAGCCTCCTCCATCTCATCATGGACCTCCCCAGAGCTCTCAGGGACCTAGGGTTGATGAAGCCTGGTTTTCCCAGCAGCCAGCCAACCTCAGCCAGCCCATCTAAACTCTTCTGGCTGTACAAACATCTCCAGGAGGAGAGGAAGGTGTAGAGAGCACCAAGGGGGCTGGTAGGGTGAGAAGTAGATGGTGCCAAGGAGATCTTGAAGCTACACCACCTCAAACCAGCACTCAGAGCCTGGAGTCAACCAGACCTTGAAGTGCCACCTGAATGGCATCTCCCAGCACCTCTCCTGCTGAGCTTCTCTCCAAAAGCCTCACAGGGTGTTAGGGGTTGGAAGGGATCTCCAGAGATAATCAAGTCCAGCCCCCCTGCCAGAGCAGGACCACAGAATCTAGCTCAGGTCATAGAGGAATGTATCCAGACAGGGCTTGAAAGTCTCCAGAGAAGGAGACTCCACAGCCTCTCTGGGCAGCCTGTTCCAGTGCTCTGTGACCTTTACAGTAAAGAAGTTCTTCCTCATGTTGAGCTGAAACTTCCTGTGCTGTAGTTTACATCCACTGCCTCTTGTCCTATCCCTGGGCACAACTGAGAAGAGTTTGTCCCCTCCCTCTTGACCCCCAGCACTCAGATTTTGATATATATTGATTAGATATCCTCTCACTCTTCTCTTCACCAGACCAAACAGCCCCAGGTCCCTCAGTCTCTCCTCACAGGGCAGTGCTCCAGCCCCTTCAACATCTTTGCAGCCCTCCCATGGACTCTCTCCAGTAGATCTGTGTCCCTCCTGAACTGGGGAGCCCAAAACCTCCTCCCTCCTCTTCTGCAAAGTCATAGAATGGTTTGGGTGAGCTCCAGACTTCATCCAGTCCAACCCTCAAGTCAGGGTCTTCTCCTCTAGCACCAGGCTGGAGGACTCCCTGCAACAGCTCCTCTGCCCACAGCAGGCACCACGGTGAGAACGCTGACAGCAGGAGAAACAAATGGACCACTTGAGGTCCACAAATCACCCAGAAGAGCTGGCAATGGAATGCACACCAGCAGCAGCAGCAGCAGCTCTGAAGGTCACTGGTGGTTTGAGGAGCTATCAACATGGTAATGAGGCTTGAAACTCTCTGAGATGCTGCCAGCACATGAGGAGAGCAACAAACAGGGCAGAGCAGGACACTTCTGCAGCGTGGCAAGTGCGGCTGGCACAGCTCTGCAGAGCAGACCCTGGCCAAGTGAGGTCCCAGCACTGCCATCTCCCAGGCTCTCCGCTCCACCCAGCCGCACATGGAGGTCTTTAGGAGCTCTGTAGATGCGGTGCTTGAGGTGGTGGACTTGGCAGAAGAGGGTTAATGGTTGCAACTTGATCACCTTGAAGGTGATTCTGGGATTCTGTGAGCTGGATGAAGAAGCCCCAGGTGGAGCTGGATTTGCCTACATGGATCCTTTGAGCTGCTGCTGCAGGATCCTGGAGGAAAAGCCCACAGCAGTTGCTGACATCATCCTGGCTTTCTCCCAACCACTCCTGAGTGTTATCCTGCTGGCTGCCTTCTCCAGTCTCACACCCAAGGCAGACGTTCCTGCAGAACCCACCATCCACCACATTCTACCAACTCTCCTTCTCTGGAGAGCTTCCAAGCCCACCTGGCTGCTGTGATCCTGGGCAACCTGCTCTGGCTGACCCTGCTGGAGAAGGGAGGGGTTGGACTGGATGAGCACCAGAGGTGCCTTCCCACCCTCCCATGCCGAGATTCAGGGATTCTGTGACCTGACCCTACTTCCCCCTAGTCCAGCTGCAGCTCTTCTCCATCTCCAAACACATCCCCAGAGCTCAGCCCACTGCAAATGTCTCCCCTAGGATCTCCCCCTGTGAAATCCTTCAGGCCCCATGGGAAATTCCCAGCTGCAGCAATGCTGCTGGACCTCAGCCAGCTCCAGGTGACCTGGAGGCTGTCCTGGCCACAGCCTCCCTGGAGCTCCTTCCGCTCATCCCAAGGCCTTTTAAACCCTTAGAGCCTCCACGTGGGACCATCTCAGCAGCTTCTTCAGACGCCCCTTTGCGACCCCCACATGTCCATCAGCAGCTCCTCAGCTGCTTGACCCTACAAGCTGTAGCTCCACCACCTGCTCCTGCTTCTTCTCTGCTGCACAGCACAAAGCAGCTCTCTCCAGCCTGCCAGGACTCCAGGTCCTACCAAGATAAACCTTCCATGTGGGCTGCCAATATCACTAGTGGCCAGGACTGCAAAGCTCTTTGGTTTGTTCCTACCACTTCTTGAAGCTTCCATCTTCCTTCATAGCTTCCAAGACCAGGAGAAAGGAATGAAGAGGAAAACCTATGGCTTGTCCCTCTCTCAAGGTGGCTGCTCCTTCCCAGGCCAATCCAGAAGCTGCCTACTTACCTGCTCCCTCAGGCATAGCTTTGCCCCACTTTGATCTGCTGCAGGTTCCCCACCCCAACAGGAGATGTGTCGCTCCCCAGCACCCAAGCTGCTCATTGCTTCTTCCTTGGCTAATCCCAACCTCATTCACTGCTCAAGCAGGTCACACTCAGTGCGGACATATCCTGAAGAAGTAGCACAAAGAAGCAACTGGCATGGCAAGGAGAAGGCTCTGGCCACCCTTGGCTGCACCATCTGGCACCTTCAGATACAGGCAGCTCCAAGCAATTATGTCCAAAGGCCTGGGGCCACCAGGAGCAGATGGGATCCACCATGAGAAGGGCAGGGCAGGAGCTCCTACCAGCAGTGGCAAGAGCAGGGCACGCTGTCCTTGGCCCCAACACAGCACATGGCCTAGTAGAAGACAAACCACCAGCTCTGCAAGGGTCTGCCACCCTCCTCCTCTGGGTCACTTCATGCCTCTTGGAGGACACCCCACAAAGGTTGGCCTATTGGTGATGCCCACTTCATGCCCACCACACCCTGAGGACAAGATCTGCATAAGCACACAGTGAGCTGGTGACCAGGCAGGGAAGGACCTGGTTTGGTAGCACCTAACACAGCCCAGAGCAGCAGGCAGTGGGGGTGGGGAGGGGCCCTCTCCTCAAGATGGCCCTGAACTGGCACCAAAACACAAGGCTGGTCTCAACCTTAGACCCTGAACCTGGCTGGGAGTCCAGGAGAGCCTTGGGAAGGGGTTGCAGAAGTGGCTCAAGGTCTTGCAGCTTCCTTCAGGCCACAGCTCTGCTCCTCACCTCTAGCACCTCTGCTGCCAGGGTTGGGGGCTGGAGGCAGAAGGAACTTCTTGGAGGGGGNGCAGCTGCTGCTTGTCATCAGCTGGCTGCTCAGGCCCCCACCAGACTCTCATCATGCCCTAATTAAGCACTGATTGTGCAGAACGGTGCCAATCAAGAGCCAGCAGGCTTGGAGAAGGGATGGAATTAGCCAGGATCCCAAAAATGCTCACCAGGACTCTGCAGCCCCAGCACAGCTTCAGGGGCTGCTACCAAGCAAAGGAGACTCCAAATGTGTCACCAAGAAGGTTCAAGCAGGGTGGCACGACCCATGGCCACAACCTAAGGGTGATGGTTGAGGTTGTTGTCTGCTGTCCATGCTCATCCCCAGCACTGGCTCACCACCTCCTGAGGACACCAGCCCCACCTAGACTGGTCCCAGTAGCCTGGCAGGGGATTCCCCAGTGCCTCAAACCCATTTCCTGCCCTTGGTGGCACAGCCTGACCAGCAAATGTCCCCTTCCTCGGGTCCTGCTGGGCAGCCCCACCCAGCACTGCAACCTAGTCTGCCAGGGCACATCCAGAGTGGGTCTCAAAGTTCTGGGCATGGTCCTGGCAGGCATCACACACTCCTTCATGCCCAGGACTTCATATTTGAAAAGTCATGGCAGACTGGTGAAGTTCCTGCTGACTGGAGGAGGGCAAACATAACACCCATCTTCAAGAAGGGTAAAAAGGATGACCCTGGAAACTACAGAGCAGTCAGCCTCACCTCTGTGCCTGGCAAGATCATGGAGCAGATCCTGCTGAAAGTCCTGCTAAGGCAAATGGAAAACAAAGCAGAGGTGATTGGTGGGAACCAGCAATGGCTTCACCAAGGGCAGATCTTGCCTGACAAATTTAGTGGCTTTTTATGACGAAGTCACAGCGACAGTGGACAAGGGAAGGGCAGTTGATGTCATCTACCTGGACCTGAGTAAGGCATTTGACTCTGTCCCACATGACATCCTGGTCACCAAACTGGAAAAACATGGACGTGATGGATGGAGCACTGCTGGATAAGGAATTGGCTGGATGGTCGCACCCAGAGAGTGGTGATCAAGGGCACAATGTCCACCTGGAGACCAGTGACAAGTGGTGTCCCTCAGGGGTCAGTGCTGGGACCAGTGCTGTTTAACATCTTTGTCAGTGACATGGACAGAGGAATGGAGTGCACCCTCAGCAAGTTTGCAGATGACACCAAGCTGTGTGGCACAGTCGACTTGCTAGAGGGCAGGGATGCCATCCAGAGGGACCTGGACAGGCTGGAGAGGTGGGCCCAGGCCAACCTCATGAAATTCAATAAGGCCAAGTGTAAGGTCCTGCACCTGGGTAGGCACAATCCCAAGCACAAATACAGGCTGGGTGGTGAATGGCTGGAGAGCAGCCCTGAGGAAAAGGACCTTGGAGTCTGGGTTGATGAAAAGCTCAACATGAGCCTGCAGTGTGCACATGCAGCCCAGACAGCCAACCGAGTCCTAGGCTGCATCAAGAGAAGCGTGGCCAGCAGGGCAAGGGAGGTGATTCTGCCCCTTTACTCTGCTCTCGTCAGACCCCACCTGGAGTACTGTGTGCAGTTCTGGAACCCTCAGCACAGGAAGGACATGGAAGTGTTGGAGCGGGTCCAGAGGAGGGCCACAAAGATGATCAGAGGGCTGGAGCAGCTCTCCTATGAGGACAGGCTGAGAGAGTTGGGGCTCTTCAGCCTGGAGAAGAGAAGGCTTCGAGGGGACCTGATAGTAGCCTTCCAGTATCTGAAGGGGGCCTACAGGAAGGCTGGGGAAGGATTATTTACAAGGTCCTGCAATGACAGGACAAGGGGCAATGGGCTTAAACTGGCAGAGGGGAGATTTAGACTAGATGTTAGGAGGAAGTTCTTTACAGTAAGGGTGGTGAGGCACTGGAACAGGTTGCCCAGGGAGGTTGTGGATGCTCCCTCCCTGGATGTGTTCAAGGCCAGATTGGATGAGGCCTTGAGTAACCTGTACTAGTGGGAGGTGTCCC
This sequence comes from Eubucco bourcierii, assembly GCA_013396675.1. Taxonomy (NCBI): domain Eukaryota; kingdom Metazoa; phylum Chordata; class Aves; order Piciformes; family Ramphastidae; genus Eubucco; species Eubucco bourcierii. The sequence goes on from VWZE01012786.1 coordinate 269,191, forward strand.
TGCCTATGGCAGGGGGTTGGAACTAGATGATCCTTGAGGTCCCTTCCAACCTTACCATTCTATGATTCTATGATTCTAGGACTTCTCCAGGGCTTGCAGGAAAGTAGAGACTCCAGCAAAGCTGGCATGAAAGCAGGGGAAAGATCTGCTCCAAGGAAGGACCACCATGACAGGAGCCCTCACCACCATCTTCCTCCCCACCCCCAGAAGAGATTCCACCAGGACTGACCCAAGGCTTCCACAGACACTTTCCCCTGTTACTGGGTGCAGCTGGTACCTTCCCACAAGCCTGGCATCATGTCCTGGCTCTAAAGCCCCTCGATTGTCCATGTTCAATCCCCTCTCATGTAAGGTGGCTCACCAGACCTGATGGAGATGCTCTGGGAGGTCTGCTGGTGCTGCATCCTTCACTGGGATTCATGGCAGGTGGCATGGAGATAGGGAAAGGTGGGGGACAGCCTGGGTTGGGTGGGAAGGGATCTTCAAAGCTCATCCAGCCCAACTCCCTGCACTCAGCAGGGACATCCCCAACCACAGCAGGTTGCTCACAGCCTCAAACAACCTCACCTGGGATGGTTCCAGGCATGGGACATCTCCCACCTCTCTGGGCAGCCTGGCACAGGCTCTCAACACCCTCAGGGGCAAACATTTCTCCCTCCTTTCCAATTCCAAGTTCTCTCTTTCAGTTCCAAACCATCACCTGTGGTCCTGGCACAACAAGCCCTGCTCAAAACTCTATCCCCACCCTTTTTCTAAGCACTGAGAGGCCACCAGAAGGTCTCCCTGGAGCCTTCTCTTCTCCAGGCTCAACACCCTTAACTCTCCCAGCCTGGCCTCACAGCAGAGGGCTTCCAGCCCTCTCAGCATTGCTGTGGCCTCCTCTGGTCCTGCTCCAACATCTTCAAGTCTCTGATGTGCTGAGGACTCCAGAGCTGGCCCCAGCACTGCAGGGGGACTTTGGAGTCTCCAAGGCCAGAGCCCAGGTCTGCAGGTGCTGCTCACCTCTAGGAGGACACCTGCAAGGCTCCCAGGCTGGCCATGGCTTTGGACAAGGCAGCAGCAACAGCAGGAGAAGCCTCAGCTCTGGGGCATAGGGAAGCAGCAAAGCTCTCAGCCAGCTCCCACCCATGGCAGCAATGCCAGGCTGGCAGCCAGGAGAGCTTCAGGAGGAGCTCCACAACCTTGCCAAGCTGCAGACAAGCTGTGGTGGTTCCTGGAGGAGGAGTCCCCCAGCTCAGGAAATCCCCTGTCTGCTGCCTGCATCCTCTGCCCCCCCGAGGAGCTGTGGCTGCTCTGCCTAGGTGGAACCAACAATGGGACAGCAGGAGGAGGCCAGGAAGTTGTCCCGGCTGGTAAGACCCCTCCATGGCTTCACTCAACCAACCCCATGCCCAGGAAGCCTTCAGGAGCAGGCACTGTCAGGGATTGGGAGCTGCAACCCTGAGCCGCTGCTGCAGCTGAGGGAGTCTGGCCTGGGACAGGAGGACAGGGGAGCCTCCCAGACCCACTCCAGAGCACAGGGGAACCCTCCCAGACCCACTCCAGAGCACAGGGGAACCCTCCCAGACCCACTCCAGAGCACAGGGGATCCCTCCCAGACCCACTCCAGAGCACAGGGGATCCCACCCAGACCCACTCCAGAGCACAGGGGATCCCGCCCAGACCCACTCCAGAGGACACAGAACCTTCAGACCCACAGCAGAGAACAGGGGATCCCCAGACCCACTCCACAGGACAGGGGAGTCAGAGAGAGGCAGAAGGCCTCCCCTCAGGCTCCCCCTCCCTAGGCTGATCTCATGTGCCCTGCCACCTCTGCTGGCACGGCGCGGTGGAGCTGGCACGGCCCAAGCAGCCCTGCAGCAGCTGACTCACCCCTGGTGCTGGCATCTCCAGCCAGCCCTGCCACACTTAGGACTTGCCCACAGCTCTGGAGACAGCAGCAGCCTCCCACCTCCTCCAGCTGGAATTTCTGCTGATGCACATCCCCCCTCCTGCCCTGTCTTCTCCTCCAGGCATCTCTACTTTGTCCCCCCTGCTACTCCTCGAGCCCTTCTGGGCGCTCGTGAGAAGCTTGCCTTAGCTTCCGAGGAACACAACAGGGTTGGACATCTGACAGAGGAGCTGAGAGCCTTGGAGGACAAACCACACCAACATCTGGGCTGGGGAAGACCTCCAAGGTCACGGAGTCCAACCCTTCACCCAGCACTGCAAGGGGCACCACCAACCCATGGCCCTCAGTGCCACATCTCCACAGCATGGAAACCCTTCCAGGGATGGGGACTCCATTGCTGCCCTGGGCAGCCTAGGCCACACCTGGACAGGCCTCAAGGGGCAGAAATTGTTCCTCATGGCCAACCTCAACCCCTCCTGGGACAACCTGAGGCCACTATCTTGTCCTGTTGCTTGTTCCTTGATAGAAGACATCAACCTGGCTTCAGCCGCCCCCAAGCTGGCAGGTTCTAACCAAAGCTGCCCAAGCCTGGAGCTCTTCCCTGGGACATGGAGGAGATGTCTAACTGAAACCCTCATCACCTGCTCCCAGTTCTTCACAGGTGGTACAAGGGACAAGCCAGTGGCAACAGCCATCCTGCAGCACACCATTAGATGCTGAAGACCACCTTCACATCAGTGTCTCCCTCCTGCTGGGCCTGAGCTCATTGCTCTTCAGGTTAGGAGAAGACCTGTTCTGTCCTCTGGCAGCTGCAGGTTGAGCAAGATCATGAGCAATGCCACGACTGAGCCACCACACAGTTCTGACTATGCCCATCTACCCAAGCCCATGCCCAGCTCCAGCCTCCCTGCAAGTCCAAAGAAAATTTGCGTGGAAGTTCTTAAGGGAGAGGTTCTGAAGCAGCTGGAAGCAGCCAAGGATGAAGAGTGAGAAGCCATCAGACAGGCAGGGGAGGTCCACAAATGGCCACCACCAGGATGGAGTGTTGGGGTGTTGGTCCCCGTGGAGCACTGAGGTTCCTTCTCCCATCTGGGCCAAACAGACCCTCCCCATGCTAGCTGATAGGGTGCTTCCCGTGGAGGACCAAGGCTCCTTCTCCCATCCTAGCCAAGCAGACCAATCCAATGCTGGCTCGTGGAGTGCTCCCCATGAAGAGTGAGTTTCCTTCTCCCACCCTGGCCAAGTAGACCCTCACAACGCTGGCTGGTGGGGGTGCTCCCCACAAAGCAGGAGGTTCCTCCAGCCACCCCAGCCAAGAAGCCCAAGCTGTGGCAGAGCCCTGCTGTGAGTCAGCAAAGCCCAGGAAGGCCCCCAAGCAGCATCAGCAAAGCCAGGAGCATTCCAGAGCAGCTTCTGGCAAGGGCCTGCAGCAGTATCGATCAGGTAGTGGAGCTGCCAGCTTCTGCTGCTCACATTCTGCTTTCAGCAAGCTCTGCTGTGCCTGCACTTAACTCTTTAGGGTGACTTCTAACTCCAAGCAACTGGTCTTTCAATCACCTGCAGAAGAAGCTCCAGCCAGGCTTGCAGCTGAGCTGAAGCCCAGCTGGGGGTTCACCTGAACGTTTTCACAGCAAATCTCAAACCAAGCAAACCCTTGGAGAGGCCCTGAACAAGGCAGCCACAGGACACTTGGATCTGCAGGTGGTGGACTCAGCTTTGGCAGCAGCAGATCTCTGCAAGGTGCAATCCAACCCCACCAGGGAACCCTAAATGAAAGTCAGGGTTGAAGCCAGGCTTGGTGCCACCACCCAACAGCTGCAGGGACATGTCTGGAGGACACGCAGTGCCTGTGGCTCTGGTGGACTCAGAGCTCCTGATTCATCCTAAAGAGGACAAAAGCCTCCAAACCTGCTTCTGGCCTCTGTCCTGTTCTGTGCTGTCTCTGCTGTGTCCCACCCTGAAGTGAACCATGGAATGGTTTGGGTAGGAAGAGACCTTAAAAATCACCCAATGGAATGGTTTAAGTTGGAAGGGACCTTCAAGATCATCCACTCCCAACCCCCCTATCACAGGCAGGGGCACCTTCCATCAGCCCAGGTTGCTCAAGGCCTCATCCAATCCAGCCTTGAACACCTCCAGGGAGGGGACATCCACAAGCAGCGTTCCTAGGAAGCGGTGCCCCTCCTGCCCCTTCTCCAGGGTGAGTGGCTGTGGTTGTCCTCCCACGCCAAGGCCAAAGCAGATGCCATAAGTGGGAGAAGCAAGCCTGGAAAAGGTGCTCAACGTCCTCAGCTGCCCACTCTGCCCGTGCCCAAACCACAACCACAGGCAGGAGCCCACCACTGTTCCATGGCAAGGAGGAGGACAATTTCACCTCCTTCTAGAGCTTCCTCTACCTTTCCTGCCCCACCAAGCAATTGGCTTCAGCAACAGGAGTGAGGCCTGGGTTTGAAGCCCCAACCGGTGCTGAAGGAAGGGGGTGGACAATGGCCTGGAGTGAGCTACCCCTGCAGGCATTGCAGAGGAATGGTGGTTTTGGTGGACCTCAACTCAAAGCTCCCCCAGGAAGAAGATAATGGAAGCAGATGGAGGCATTGGTGGCACACAGCACTTCTGGGGTCAGGTCTGCTCCACTCAGTGCTCCCCAGGTATGTCCTCACAGACCATGGGACTGCATCTCCTGCCTGTGAGGGGACTGTGTGGCTCCTGCCCCTCCTGACAGAGCTCATATCATGCACCCTGGCAGGGAAAACCCAATCAAGTGAGGCAAAGACCCCAAGAACTGTGAGCTCCCAACATCTCTTGCAGAAGCAAGGTCTGGTGAAGCAGGGTCCAGTGCTGCCTCTTCCCTGCTGTCCCGCATCCCCTCCTATCTCCAGAGAGCTCCCACCAGACACCATGGGAGCGTCTTCTCAGGAGGCTTGCACACCTTCTTGGCTGCCCCTCAAGGGTCCCACACCACAGAAACCTCAGGGGCTGGATGGAGGGGAACCAGCAGGGTGGGAAGGGAAGGTCCCATCTTGTCTTCTGCCCCCCACCCCAGCCCCATCCAGGCTACAGAGGACAAGGCAAGGAAAGAGGAGGAAGGATGGGTCTCCAGGAGGGTTGTGATCTCCTACAGAGGACAAGGCAAGTACAGAGGAGGAAGGATGGGTCTCCAAGAGGGTTGTGAACTCCTACAGAGGACAAGGCAAGGAAAGAGGAGGAAAGATGGGTCTCCAGGAGGGTTGTGATCTCCTACAGAGGACAAGGCAAGGAAAGAGGTGGAAAGGATGAGAAGTGGAAGTAGAATAGAAGAAAAAGTTGATAGTTACCCAGTTGGTGAAGCTGCTGGTCTGCTGCGAAGCATGGATGGAGAAAGAGAAGATGGGACACATGGAGAAAGCAGAAGAAACACAGAAATGGAGCCTCCGTGTCCCAAGCTGCCACCACAACACACCTGGGACACCAACCTACCACAACCCAGAGCCCCCCACACACCTTCTAACCACACAGCTTCAGAGGACACTACTCGTGGGCTCCTCAACCCCTCATGGACTCACAAAACACCACACTGCAAGGTCCTGCCAGGCCAAGCCAGCAGAGGAAAAATGTTTCTGAAGATGATCCCACACCAAACACAAAGTGCCCACTCTGTCCCAGGAAGGAGATGGAAAGGACTTGGGTTCTCCTCCTCACACCACCTCCTGCTCAACCTGGACAGCCCACCACGGTTGTCTTCAGCACACAGAGCTGAACCGTGGAAACCGTCAGGATGTTCACTTTCATCTCCAGCATGGATTTGGAGGCACCAGACTACAGCCCACCAAGACTGTACACAGCCAACAGGCCCCAGCAGCCCTCACAGTGCTTCAGGTCCACTCGCTGCCACGCTCAGCTCCAAGCTCCTGGACCTTTGGAACTGCTCAAACACAGGGGGAGGCACAGAAGTGGTCACAATGCACACCCAAGACCCCAGGCCAGGTTGAACACCACAGAATTCACCCAGAATCCCAGCACAGCATGGTGGGAAGAGACCTCTGGACCTCATCCAGTCCACCCACCCTGCTCCAGCAGGAGCACCCACAGCAGCTTACCCAGGGTCACAAAGGCCTGGTAGGGCTGGAAGCTCTCCAGACAAGGAGACTACAACTTCTCTGGGCAGCCTGCTCCAGGCTTCCAGCACCCTCACAAGCCAACAAGTTGCTCCTGCTGGAACCTCCTGGCTTCCATTTGGTTCCCCCTTGGCCTGGCACTGGGCACCACTGAGAAGATCCAGACTCATCCTCTTGCCCCCCACAGGTCCTTTGTCTCTTGCTGAGCATTGCACAGATGCCCTTTACAGCTGCTCTTCTCCAGGCTCAACAGCCCCAGGGCTCTCAGCCTTTGCTCCTCACAGAGATGTTCCAGGCCCCTCAGCATCTCCCCAACCTCCACTGGATTCTCTCCAGTAGCCCTCTGGAACTGGGGAGCCCAGCATTGGACCCATTTCTCCAGCTGTGGCCTCACCAGGGCAGAGCAGAGGGGCAGGATAACCTCCCTTGACCTGCTGGCCACACTCCTCTCCATGCTCCCCAAGAGACCCCTTTGCCTTCTTGGCCATGAGGACACATTTCTGGCTCTTGGGCAACTTGGTGCCCACCAACACTGCCAGGTCTGCCTCCAGCAGGTCCTCCCTCACCTAGCCTGGTGCAGGTTGTTGCTGCCCAGGGGCAGGGCCCTGTATTTGCCCCAGCTGAACCACACAAGGTTCCTCTCTGCACATGTAAGCCAAGCGAAGCAACAGGTCCACAGAACCAAGAGAGAAGCCAAGGCACGAGGGCATGAAGCAGTTCTCTGGGCTCTCCAAGACCTCAACTACACCATCAACCTCTTGAACATCACAGCACCATGGACCTGGCCATGACGCTGAGCTGCTCTGCAATGCTGTCCACACACACAGCTCCATAGTCAGCAGAAGACAAATGACACTGCTGCACACCAACCCTGCTGCACACCAACCCTGCTGCACACCAACCTTGTCAATGTCAACCCTGCTGCATGCCAAGCCCCCTGCCCGCCAACCCTGTGCACGCCGACCCTGATACCCACCAACCCTGAGCACACCAACCCTGCTGCAACCAGAGCCTGCAATCTCAGAACAAAGTCCTCCTCCTTTAACGGCAGGTCTGGGTTGCCCCCATGGCCACAAAAAAAGTGGGACACTGCTGAGGTCAAGCTGAGGAGGTGGTGAGGAGATGCTGCCTTGAATTAATGATGCATTTTCTAATTCTGGCAGGAGCAGAGGGACAGCTGCCAGCTCGGTGCACACCTAACTGCATCTGACGTGAACATCTCACTGCCTCGAAGAGAGCTTCCATGGAAAGACACCAAAATGGTCCCTCCCCCAGATTCCAGCAGCTCCTGTCTAGAGGTCATCTACAGTCACATTCCAGCCCCACATTTACTTCGTGACTGGCAGGAAGACTGAGCTCTGCCACGGCACCAGGAGGTGAACCCATCCTGCACTCCAAGGGTGGTCTACCCAATGACTATCAAAGCCCCTCCAACACGCACCGAGGGTCTCCCACCACCAAGGAGGACACAGGGGTTTGCAGGAACATCCCATAACTGTGTCTACTGAGTGATCCACAGCCTGCAGAAAGCTGAGAGCTTGTCCTTGTTCTGTGGGAGAAAACAACAACTCCCAACTGGCTCCAGACTCCCAAGAGGTCTCACCTCAGCCTCCTTCTCTCCAGGCTCAGCAACCCCAGCTCCCTCAGCTGCTCCTCACATGTTCTCCAGACCCTTCTTCCTTTTCAGACCCTTCTCCAGCTTCACTGCCGGTACTCAGCTGCACCCAGCAGCTCCTGCCCTGAAGCAGTAACCCCAGACAGATCCAAAAAGAGGTGGACACCAAGAATCAGAAGTCACCCACCCAAACCTTTACCTAAGGACCTGCCTTGTGGATCCGTCCCAAGCCAAACCACTCACAGACCTGCAGCGCCCTGGCCCAAAGCTGCTCTGATGATACCTCTCCCCTGCCCCCCTCCCAGCTCAGTGGAGCAGGTCCTCCTGTCCTTCAGGCCTATGAGAGCATGGGGCATGGCATCTCAGCCACCTTGAGCTGCAAGTCATGTGCCCCTGGATGAACTGGAAATGTCCTCACGGTCAGACCTTAACCCAACAGGGCTCAGAGGCAATGCAGAGAAAGGTCAGAATATCATCCTCAGCATCACTTCAGGAACAGCTCCTCGCAGACTTTGGTTGGATGAGACCTCCTGGGACTGAGTCCAACCACTAACCCAACACCACTATGACCACTAAACCATGTCCTCAAGTGCCATGTCCACATGTTTCTTGAATCCCTCCAAAGATGGTGACTCCACCACATCCCTGGGCAGCCTGTTCCAATGCCTGCCCAACCCATTCAGTGCCTTGTCAACCTCCCAGAGCTCTGCTGGGCAATCCTACCATGCCTCCCAGGGCTGGGATCCAAGAGCTGTGACCTGGGTGCAGCTTCTCTGTTGGATCAGAGCTGAGGTCTCCCCAGGACTCAGCTCAGACCCAACATTCCCTTCCCTTCCCAGCATCTCCCCGGAGGCAGCACCCAGCCCATGGGCAGGATGCATGAATCCAACACCACCCAACTCCATCAATCAGGAGCTTCTTGGAGGAGATCCCAGAATGGCTTAAATTGGACAGGACCTCAGAGACCATCTACTCTAATCTCCCCACCATGGGCAGAGACACCTCTCAACTAGATTCAGCTGCTCAAGACTTCATCCAACCTGGCCTTCAACACCCTCAGGGAGGAGGCAGCCACAACCTCCCTGGATGACCTGTTCCAGTCTCACCACCCTCCTATTGAAGACCTTCTTGTAGATGGTGCCTCTGACAAGCAGCTGGGGACCAAAGAAAGGTGACAGCCAGCTCCAAACATGGAGTTGAGGTCACAGATTATTCCCAAGACAAGAAGCAGGCACACCAAGGCTGACCCTCTGACCCCCATCAGCCATTCCCAGTTTGAGGGAAACTGGGAGAGCATCATCTGGAGGGAAATCACAAAGCATCATCTGCAGAGCCCCAGGCAGCAGCATCTCAGAGGTGCCAGACCAAGGTCCATGTTTAACCCACACACGCGCGGCTGCAAGCTGGCGCTGTCAGGCTTCAGATTGCTGCTGGCAAGCTTCTCCCCGAAGCTGAAGACTCAAGATGATCTCACCAGCTTCTGTGCCAGCAGAAGGAGCTTCAGACAGTCCAACAACAGAGCTCCACCTCGGAGCAAGCTGCTAAAGTGCCAGCCTCACCTCCTGAGCTGTAACAGCTGAGCTCCATGCACCAGGCACCCTCCAGCAGTTTTCTGCTGCAGGTTCAGATGCCAAATTCATCTCCTGAGCTGGAATACCCTGACCAGCAATATCTGAGCTCCATGCACCAGGAACCCCCAGGTTCCTGCACCCCTTCAGGTGCCAACCTCACCCCCCAAGCTGGAACACCTCAAACAGCAACATCTGAGCTCCAAGCAATCACCAGGAGCCCTTCAGCAGGTTCCTGCTGCCCTTCATGAACTTCACCGCCAAGATCAAAGACCCAACTTCAGTGTCCAGATGATGTCACCATGGACATCTGGGCCTTGTTCCCTCCACAAAGCCACAGGAGACCAGCTCCTGTGCCAGGAGAGCTCCATGAGTCAGGAGGGAACCTTCTGCTGGCTCCAAGGGAAACCCCACAAGGTTGGTCCACACCCAGCTGGTACAGGCCAAGGGTGGATAATTGGTGGCTGCCCTCCTCTTTCACCTCCACAGCAGGACACTAGAGGACAGCAGCTCTGGGCAGGATGGAGATGCTAGAGTCAAACAAACCTTGGCTACATCTTCTAGGAGCCTCTGATAGTGCCCAAGATCAATGAAGGTCCCAGATAGGAGGTCATCTACATCTGAGTAGCCAATAGTGACAGGCTACTGGCTGGGCTGGGGACAAATGGCACTTGGGAAGAGCTATTTCTGACCAAGGGCTGGAGAAAGTCCAGCCAAGAACCTCAGATGGAGCCATGCATACCAAGCAGCCCCACAGACACATGGTCACAGCATGGTAGGGGGTGGAAGAGACCTCTGGAGGTAGTCAAGTCCAACTCCACAGGACTGTGTTCACACAGGAACACAACCAGGTGGGTTTGGAACATCTCCAGAGATGGAGACTTCACCACCTCTCCAGGCAGCCTGCTCAGGACTCCTACACTAAAGAAGTTCCTCCTCATGTTTTGATGGAACTTCTCATGTTCAGGTTGATGCTCGTTACTTTGTCCTGCCACTGCGCATTGCTGCCAAGAGTCTGGTCCCATCCTCCTGACACCAAACAACATCTGCCAGGAACCTACCAGAGGACCTTGGGCAGCCAAAGCCAAGCTGGCTGTCACTGTCAACACCCAGCTGTGCCAAGAGCACATCTGGCATATGTGAGGAGCAGAGGAGCGTGTGGTGGAGGAGATGATGAGCTGAAACAGGACAGTTGTGTTCATCCTGTGTCACCAAGCAGAAAAGGTCACCATGCGGAGAGCTCAACCTCAGCAGAAGGCACCTGAGGTGAGAACTCGCTTGGCAAATCCCCTTGGGCCCAGTAGCCACTCATGAGGGTAGGTTTAAATCCTCCAATGCTTCCAAACATGCTCCTCAGCAGCGCACAACCTAGAGACAAGACTTCTCTGTGCTGAAGAAGAAATGGAGGAAGACCTTCAGGAAGAGGTCCAGAGCACAAATCTACCCATGCTTTCTGACCTCCGTGGTCAATGCAAATGCTTGATTTTTGGTTTTCCCACCCACAAACCTGGACCCAGCAGGTGCCAAGGAGCATCCAGTGGGTGAAGGACAAAGTGGCTAATGGGGTTGGTTAAAAAAAAAGGGGGGGGGGGGGG
>VWZE01012786.1:279978-292585 GCA_013396675.1 Eubucco bourcierii
GGGTGGGGGGGTGGAGGTGGGAGGTTTTCAAGAGGAAAAAAAACCCAACAATGTATCTTCAAGAGAGAAAGTCCTTCAAAGATGAAAGATTTCTGAGCCCAAGGAGCAAGAAGACCTGGATCATCAGTGGTGTGGCCAGCAGGAGCAAGGCAGGGATTGTCCCCCTGGACTGGGCAGTGCTGAGGCCACACCTTGAGTCGTGGGGTCAGTTTTGGGTCACTCACTGCAAGAAGGACATTGAGAAGCTGGAGAAGATGCAGAGAAGGGGAAAGATGGAAGAAGGAGCCAGAAGGGTTCAGAAGAACCTGTTGGAAACAAGACTGAAATAAAGGCCAAGCTCTGGGGCAGTCTCTTCTGCTCTTCTGTGTCGTCTCTGTCTACTCGATGCTCACAACTCAAAGCACCCCATGAAGCCTGCTGAGAACCTTCTGCTCCCTGCTGTGCAGCTGCACTGATGACAGGATGGGATGGGATCTCATCCTTCTGACTTGTCATCAAGGGCCTCCTCTCCCACTGTGACAAGCTGACAAGGATTCCCCACCTATCAGCCCAGCTGCCAAGTGTGGATCTCACCCTTTGGATGGCCATAATACCACCTCACACCAGCTAGCTATCTATGAGGGCTTTGAAGTGGTCTTTGATCCACATGAGAGTCAAGAACCTCATTCTGACGCATCTCAGAGGCACTGGGGGGCACCATTACCTGCTGCTGAGCACCCCCACCACAATGCTGGTGCCAGAGGTACCATTCATGACCCTTCTCACTGTGAAAGGGGAGAAGAAATTCCATCAGCATCAGGCAGCTGAGGAAGGAGAACCCAGAACATGAGGCCTTGAGCAACCTGATCTAGTGGAAGGTGTCCCTATCCACAGTAGGAGGTTGGAACTGGATGATCTTTGATGTCCCTTCCAACCTAAACCAGTATGGGATTCCATGGCAGAAAATAGTCAGTTTGACCTAAAGGCTTCCAAATCCCTTAAAGAAGGCCACCAGCAGGCTGGCTTGGATCAGCAAGAGTTGGGCAGGGATTGTCCCTCTGGATTGGGCACTGTAGAGGCCACACCTTGAGTACTGGAGTCAGTTTTGGGCCCCTGACTCCAAGGACACTGAGGGGCTAAGCAGGTCCAGAGAAGGGCAACAAAGCTGTGGGAGAGTCTGGAGAAGGGGTCTGGAGAACTTGCGAGGAGCAGCTGAGGGATCTGGAGTTGTTGAGACAAGAGAGGAGGAGGCTGAGGGGAGACCTTCTGGCTCTCTGCAGCTTCCTGCAAGGAGGCTGAAGCCAGGTGGGGGTTGGTCTCCTCTCCTGAGGAACAAGGGACAGGACAAGAGGAAACAACCTCAGGTTGCTCCAGGAGAGGCTGAGGTTGGTCATGAGGAACCATTTCTGCCCCTTGAGAGTTGTCCAGTCAGCTTGACCTGGCCTGTGGAGTCCCCATCCCTGGAGGGCTGTTAAAGCCATGGAGATGTGGTGCCATGGGTTGCGAGTGCCCTGGCAGTGCTGGGTCAGTGGCTGCACTCAATCTTAAAGCTCTTCTCTGGCTTAACCCATTCTATGATTGCCAGATTGGTTTGACCCTCAGCAGCAGGACCTCTCCCCACCAGCACTCCTGAGCAGGAAGTGAATTCAGAGGCAGGTGGACCACAGCTGCTCAGAGCACACAGCACAGAAACCAGGCTCCTGCTACTGTTCTTCCTGACATCACCTCCAACCTCTCCCTTTCTCTTCTGGATTTTCTTCTCCCGAAACTCTTCAGCAGAGGACTTTCTGGCCAATGACACCTTCATTCCAGACGGGTTCTTTGGCCTGGGAGCTCCACGATCCAGAAACCATGCTGATGACCTGCAACATGGAAGTCCTCAGTGGAAAAATCCTGTCCTAAGCCGAGGTGGAGAAGTGGAGCAGAGCAGAAAGCAGGACTTCTGACAGGTCCCAAGAGGTTCTGCAATTCTCAGCCCAGGCTCCAGCAACCCAGCTGCAGCTCAGCTTCTTCTCACCTCTTTCAGAATGACCTTCTCAGGAGCCAAAACCAGAAGAAACAGAATGACAATTCCCTGACCCTGGCAGGAAGGAGAAGCTCTCCAGTAACTCCAAGTCCATCCTAAGCCCAGAGACCCTGATAGGAATCCAGCCACAGGAACAAAGCCAGAAAGGGAATCTCAACATCATGGGCTCGCTGTCAACTTCTCCTCCTAGCCAGCACAAAGCCACCCAAAAAGGTGCCAAGAGAGCCTGATGCAAACCACCATCCTCTGAGCCCCCAGCAGCCATACAAGGGGTGGTGGACAAAGCAGTCTTCAAATCAAAGCATTCCGGCATGGTGTGGTGGGAAAAGAACCCTGGACCTCATCCAGTCCAAACCCACTGCTCCAGCAGGAGCACCCACAGCAGTTCACCCAGGGTCACAATGGCCAGGAGATGTTGGAAGCTCTCCAGACAAGGAATCATAGAATCATAGAATGGTAAGGTTGGAAGGGACCTCAAGGATCATCTAGTTCCAACCCCCTGCCATAGGCAGGGACATCTCCCACTAGGACAGCTCACTCAAGGCCTCATCCAATCTGGCCTTGAACACATCCAGGGAGGGAGCATCCACAACCTCCCTGGGCAACCTGTTCCAGTGCCTCACCACCCTTACTGTAAAGAACTTCCTCCTAACATCTAGTCTAAATCTCCCCTCTGCCAGTTTAAGCCCATTGCCCCTTGTCCTGTCATTGCAGGACCTTGTAAATAATCCTTCCCCAGCCTTCCTGTAGGCCCCCTTCAGATACTGGAAGGCTACTATCAGGTCCCCTCGAAGCCTTCTCTTCTCCAGGCTGAAGAGCCCCAACTCTCTCAGCCTGTCCTCATAGCAGAGCTGCTCCAGCCCTCTGATCATCTTTGTGGCCCTCCTCTGGACCCGCTCCAACACTTCCATGTCCTTCCTGTGCTGAGGGTTCCAGAACTGCACACAGTACTCCAGGTGGGGTCTGACGAGAGCAGAGTAAAGGGGCAGAATCACCTCCCTTGCCCTGCTGGCCACGCTTCTCTTGATGCAGCCTAGGACTCGGTTGGCTGTCTGGGCTGCATGTGCACACTGCAGGCTCATGTTGAGCTTTTCATCAACCCAGACTCCAAGGTCCTTTTCCTCAGGGCTGCTCTCCAGCCATTCACCACCCAGCCTGTATTTGTGCTTGGGATTGTGCCTACCCAGGTGCAGGACCTTACACTTGGCCTTATTGAATTTCATCAGGTTGGCCTGGGCCCAACTCTCCAGCCTGTCCAGGTCCCTCTGGATGGCATCCCTGCCCTCTAGCAAGTCGACTGTGCCACACAGCTTGGTGTCATCTGCAAACTTGCTGAGGGTGCACTCCATTCCTCTGTCCATGTCACTGACAAAGATGTTAAACAGCACTGGTCCCAGCACTGACCCCTGAGGGACACCACTTGTCACTGGTCTCCAGGTGGACATTGTGCCGTTGATCGCCACTCTCTGGGTTCGACCATCCAGCCAATTCCTTATCCAAGGAAACTCCACAACCTCTCTGGGCAGCCTGCTCCAGGCCTCCAGCACCCTCACAGCCAACAAGTTGCTTTTGATGGACACATTTCTCCAGTTGTCGCCTAATTAGGGGAGAGCAGAGGGGCAGGAGAACCTCCCTTGACCTGCTGGCCACACTCTTCTCCATGTACCCCTTCTACAAAACAGCTCTGGTGACAACTCCCTGATGGCAGGACACAGCTGGTCAGGGGGGGCTGGGGTTCCTGTCCTAAGTCAGCTCCATGCCCTGACCCCCAGGCCAAGGACCCCCTCAGCAAGCCCCCACACTGCTCCCTTCAGAGGACACCAGAAAGCCTGGACATGCAGAGCCTGGTCTGTGGCAACCAAGAAGCTTGAAGCCAAGGGAGAACATCTGAGGCCAGATCAATTTTGCAGGCAGAGTTGAAGATGTCTAAAAATAGATCTTCTGATGGCAGGAGGTGGCAGCTCCTAATGACCAGAGAGGGATGGCTCCTTCCACGTGTCCTCAGGGATTCTCCATCTCCTCTTCGCGCTCAAGTAGGTTGTGACACCTCTTCCCATTGCAACGTCCTCCTCAGATCCCAGCTGACCTTCTTCATCCTTGATTGATAGCACTCCACAAACACCATTCCAGAAGGTCTGCAGGACTCCGAGGAGCTGCCTGCCCCTCCTCCCCAGTGTCCTACTCCAGCTCATGGACTCATGGGTTCTGATGGTTGCTTCTTGTAGGCGCTCAGAGCCCCAACACCCAACCCTGTCCCTGGTGCTCAAGGTTGCCCAGGTGGATCACACATCTAGAAGACTTTCAGTCACCTGCAGGGTGCTCAGAGCTGAAGCCCTTCCACTCCCACCCAGGCTCTTCATCTCTCTCTTCCTAGGTGATGGTGCTGTGGTGGTTGCAATCCAAAGTCACCACATGCCTGCAGGCAGCCCTGACTGGAAGCCATCTCCTGCTCAACAGCATTTCTCTTCAAAAAGCACTTGTGGGGCAGGTTCCAACCACCGGCAGGCGACACCTTGGGTATCAAGGCCCAGCTCAACACTACCCACCAAAAACTGGCCACCACTGTCCCTGGAGCTGCTGGGGCCAGACAGCCTCACCATGGCCAGCACCAGGGAGTGCAACCATAGAATGGGTCGGGTTGGAACTGACATTCCAGAGCATCCAGTTCCAACCTGCCATGGGCAGGGACATCTCCCACTAGACCAGGTTGCTCAAGGCCTCATCCAACCTGACCTTGGACACCTCCAGGGAGGAGACAGTATTTAATATTCCTGAACTCTCTGAAGGTCATTTCACCAACGGAAGCAAAGCAGGGGGTGTGAGTTCAACCTTCTCTTTATGTGCAGTCACTTCACCAAGACAGTGAGAGATCCAGATGGAGATGGGACAAGTGGTGTCCCTCAAGGGTCTGTACTGGGACCACTGCTGTTCAAAATCTTCATCAGTGAAGACTGAGCAAGACTGAGGCACCCTCAGCAGCTTTGCAGATGACACCAAGCTGAGTGATGTGGTTGGTAAGTCTGAAGGATGGAATGGAAGCCATCCAGAGGGACCTGGACAGGCTGGAGAGGTGAGCTGAGGAGAGTCTCATGAGGTTCAATAAGGCCATGTTCAATAAGGCAAGGTTCTGCACCTGGGTTGGAGCAATCCTGGATATCAACATAGGATGGGAGAGGATGAAATTGAGAGCAGCCCTGCAGAGAAGGACCTGGGGGTGCTGGTGGATGAGAAGCTGGACAGGAGCCAGCAATGGGTTCTTGCAGCCCAGAAGGCCAATGGCAGCCTGGGCTGCAGTAAAAGCAGCATGGCCAGAGATGGAGAGAGGGGATTCTGCCACTTTGTTCTGCTCTGCTGAGACCTCAGCTGCAGTTCTGTGTCCAGCTCTGGAGCCCACAGCACAGGAAGGACATGGACCTGATGCAGAATGTCCAGAGGAGGCCACAAAGATGATCAGGGGGCTGGAGCAGCACTGCTGTGAGGACAGGCTGAGGGAGCTGGGGTTGTTCAGCTTGGAGAAGAGAAGGCTCCAAGCAGACCTAAGAGCAGCCTGCCAGTAGCTGAAGGGGGCTGCAAGAAGGCTGCACAGAAGAACTATCTGCAAAGGCCTGCAGTGACAGGATGAGGGCAATGGTTTGAAATGAGAGAAGATTTAGATTGGATGTACGGAGTAAGTCCTGCACCATGAGAGTAGTAGAACACTGCAACAGGTTGCCCAGAGAGGTGGTTGAGGCCCCATGCTTGGACATCTTCAAAGTGTGGCTGGACAAGGCTCTGAGCAACCTGCTTTAGTGGAGGATGTTCCTGATGACTGCAGGGGAGTTGGACTGGACAACCTCTGGAGGTCCCTTCCAACCCAAACCATTCTGTGATTCTGCCATCCACCTGGGCACCACCCAAGACCTATTTAGCTGCACCAGAAACCAAACTGGGTTAGGGAAGAGCAGAAAAGTTGAGCAGAGGCAGAAAACATTAATTGCTGGAAAAGATGTAAAGAATGCTCTACCAGGAGGTGTCCCTGCCCATGGAACTAGGTGGTCTGTAAGGTCCCTTCCAGCCCAACCCCACTCTCTGGTTCCATGATGAAGGCCAAAGCAACATGAGTTGAGCAAAGAGAAATCAGGCATGGGATGGAGAATGAGAGCCAAAAAAGCCCTGAGCTTCCCTGAAGCACCTGACCAGGAGAACACTTCAGCTGAAGAGCTACACATTTATAACCCAGCAGAGAACACTTCCCCACACCAGGCATGATGAGCTGGCTCATGACACCAAGGGCACACCACAGGAACCTGAGAGTGGGCAGGACACACAGCTCCAGCTGGCCCAGCTGCTCAGAGAGCTGCTGGAAGCTCCATCCAGGTCAGGTTGGACAAGGCTCTGAGCAACCTGCTCTAGTTGCACGTGTCCCTGCTTACTGGGCCTTTTAAAATGACCTTTAAAGGTCCCTTCCCACCCCAAACTATCCTGGGATTTTCTGAAAACAAGGACAGAAACACAGCAGGCAAGAGAGGGCCACATCCACTGACTCTGCAGCCCACTGCCAAACTCACGTCCTACAACCCCCAGCACCTCCATCTCCACGGCATCCTGAGCTCCTACAACATCCCTCCCAGCCCAGCATCCTGCTCCACACAGCCCCACCACTTCTTCCCACCACAGTAGTCCCAGCCACCCTCTCACTCCTGTTTGGCCAGAATGTAGCAGGTGACACCATGGCAGGACCACCAAGCTCACTTTTCCCAGCCTCAGCTGCCACATCTCAAGCAGTTTGGCCCTGAAGCCCCCACACATGGGAGACATTTGGTTGCAGAAGTTGAAGTGGCTTGAAGGTGAGAAGGAAACAGTCAGAAGAGAGGAAGAAGGGACAGGTGTCCACCTGCCCTCAGGAGAATGCTCTAGGAGCAACCATGGATCTTCCTGTGTCCTTCACAAGCAGCTACTTGTCTTTGTCCTCTGGCACAATTCATCCTTCAGAGCTTCTGACAACCAAAAGAGGTTCCTGGCTCCAGAGCCTCTCATTAGTCCACAAAAGTATCACTGAACCTGCAGACACTGACCACTGGATGACCAGCACAGCTCCCACAGCACTCAGTCACCTCAGCCACCCAACTCAGATGCCTTCTTCTCAGTTTCCCAGTGAGACATCCTTCATTCTTCCTCCAGGGTGCCATGTCCAAGGCTGTCCCACTCAGGGTAAAGGACCTTTGGGAAAGCCATGACACAGGAGATCCCAGAATCCCAGCACAGTGTGGTGGGAAGGGACCTCTGGACCTCATCCAATCCAACTCCCTTGCTCCACCAGGGGCACCCACAGCAGTTTGCCCAGGGTCACAATGGCCAGGTGGGGCTGGAAGCTCTCCAGACAAGGAGACTCCACAACCTCTCTGGGCAGCCTGCTCCAGGCCTCCAGCACCCTCACAGCCAACAAGTTGCTCTTGATGGAACCTCCTGGCTTCCACTTGGTGCCCTTTGCCCCTTGGCCTGGCACTGGGCACCACAGACAAAATCCAAGACTCATCCTCTTCCCCCCTACAGGTCCTTTAGCTCTTGCTGAGCATTACTCAGATGGTCTCTGGGGCTGCTCTTCTCCAGGCTCAGCAGCCCCAGGGCTCTCAGTCTTTGCACCTCACAGAGATGCTCCAGGCCCCTCAGCATCTTCCCAGCCTCCACTGGACTCTCTCCAACAGCTCCCAGTCTCTCTCGGACTAGGGAGCCCAGCAGAGGTCCCAGGACTCCCTAGGTGCCCTCACCAGGGTGGAGATGCAGAGGAACACACCACAGCAGATGGGGACAGCTCTGCACAGCCATCTGCCACCACTCCTCTCCAGCACAGGGACAAGAGACAACAGCTCCAGTCCTCCAAAGTCTAGTGGGACTCACACTGGTGTCTAAGCACCTCTGAGGAACTCAGGGCTGCAGAGGACCAACAGCAGCACTCACACAATGCCAGGTTGGAAGGGACAGCAAGTCTCATCTGGTCCCACCTTTACCCACCCCCACAGCCCAGCTCTCAGCAGATGCTGGAGTCTGGCAGGTTTCTACCACACTTCAATCCCCAGGGGAGCTCCTCAGTACTCCTCAAATGAAAAAGCAAGAACAGCTGGTGCCTAAGGGCTACAAGAGAACCCAGAGTGAGGCACTAGGAGCTCAGGCTCTTGATGACTCTTGACCATGCTGCTGCTGCAGAGGACATCCAGAAGTCAGCACCCGCCCGGGACAGGACAGCTGAGCTGGATGGACCGTGGAGACATGGAGCAGCAGCAGATGCTCTGCAGCCTTGGTGGGACACTGGTCTCCCAGCAGAGCCCTGCTGGGCAGGTCACTGAAGCAGGGCTGGCAGGCAGCCCTCATGACTCAGCAATTTCATCTCCTAGCAGAGGAGAAGGTTTCTCCAAGGAAGCCCTGGCCACAGGACTCTTGATGTCTCCCAGCCCTGCTGTGTCCAAAAGCATGCCAACAAATGACCAGACCAGGCATGAAATTAGAAGAGATGAAACCTGGAAGGTTCTAGAGCAGCCTTCCCTCCAGCACAGCAGGAGGAAAGCATCAGAGGTTCTACAGGTGGAACCTGACCAGGGTTCTGCACAGAGATCTGCAAAGCCCTGCAGGGCCAAGGACCCAACTCAACCACCACGAGACTCCTTCTCAGGCTCCTCCAGCACTGGGATGGAGCAAGATCAAGGCAGGAACAGCAGCCTGGTGCGGAGGCTACTGGCTGTCACCCCTGTGCTCTAAGTGCCCATGGGCACAGATAGCGCAGAGACGAAGTTTAAAGCTTTGGCTCAACCTTCCAAGACATCAATAGCTTCATCTCCAACCACAGCAGATGTCTACAGCCTGGGGTCACCTGGGCATCACCAGCCTCTCCTTAACGTTCCTGGCTAGCCAAGGAAAGACCAGAAGGAAGCAGCTGAGTGGTCACCTAACCAGAGCTGCAAATGCTTCCTCTACATCCTCTGAGCAACAACAGCTCCAGCCACAGTAGGTCTCATGTCTTTCATCTGAAGGGCCTCCAGCAGATCCAAGGGCTGCTCAGAAGGAGCCTAACACAGCCACAGCCCTGGCCAGCAGAGCTCTGGTTTGCTCTTCTTTTCACAGAGGGTTCCCTGAGGAGCAGGGAAGGTCAGCAAGGATCTACACCAGCTGCACGTGGTGGTGGAGGCTCCAGAGGAGCTCCTCCTAACCACGAGTGCAGTGACAGGAGACTCCAAACAAAACCAGCACGTTCACAGCATTCCCAACATCTTCCCCAGCTTCCAGGCTGGGGTCCTCCTTGTGGCTGGCCTGGGGTCCACTTCTCCTTGTGACTTCAGCACTGGTGAGCACTGACCCTCCCTCATCTCATTATCAGGAAGGAGCAGATTAAGGACAAGCTCTCCTCTGCCTGGGTTCCTCAGCCACCTTGCAAACAAAGCTGCACTGATTGTGTTCTCCTGCCACCCAAAAGTCCCCAGGACAGCCACAGCCACCTCAGACACCCTCACTTCCACCATGCTACTCACACCCAACCAGCTCCTCCTGGAAAGCCCTGAGGAAACCTATCCCTGACTGCAAGGTTCAGTGCATCTCACTTCACCACATCCAGCAACAAGATCCCTGTTGAACAGTGGGCTGCAGCAGAACCTTCAGAGGAGTCCATCTGCTCTCAAAAAGAGATGTCACCTCCAAAGAGAACCTTGGATGAGCCTCTGAGGACCTTCAGCCTTCCTTCAACAGGCAGCATTTGCTTCAGAAGATGATCAGGACCTTGCATGGCCCACACTGAGCTGCTCAGGTTCTCCACCTCAAACCCTTCTCTATCTTTTTTCTGAACTCTCCAAATGACAGCTGCCAGACGCTCTGCCATGCTCCTCTCTGACAGGAACCACTCACAGCCCCAGCCACACAAATGCAAGAAAAGGGCAGAAGGACCAAAGAGGCCAACCCCACCACAGCTTCCACACCAGTGATCTCCAGCCGCCCTCCCCATGGCACGTTCCTGCCTGGAGACAGCTCCTCAGACTTGCACCTCCAGAAAGATTTCTCCCCCAGCATGATGCCCTCAGAGATGTCACTCCTGCCCTTCCACATCTCCCCAGCTCACCAGGCAACTGCCTGCAGTGAGGCTCTGACAACACTCCTCAGATCAACTCCCACCCTCCCCAAAGCTCTTCTGTTTATACCCACCGTGCTGCAACGCTTCCTCCAACCGCCACCCTCTCCTGCTGGGCACCTTCCACCCCCAATGCTTCACGCTCCACCTCCTGGGCAGCTCCCCACCCAGCTGGTGGATCCTCCAGGACCCTGAACCCCCTTCAGAAGAGCCTGAGCTCAGTCAGGAACATTCCCCACAAGCTGGGCATGAGGGGGCTCTTCCCACCAACAGAAGATGCCTCCATTTACAGAGGAATCAGGAGTCCACCCAAGATGACAAAGCACCACCAGTAGCAGCTCCGCTCAACCTGCTGCTTCCCATCTATCCCCACTTCTCTACACCACACCAAGGGCCACTTGCCCAACCACCACTGGTGGTCCCACCCTCAGAAGAACTCATCAGCATCTCCATCTCTGAAGTGATTCCCTTTTAACTCTTCCTGAGCCTTCTCCACCACATGTGAAGGAAGCCAGCTGAGCATCTCTAGCTCTGAGAACCACTGCCCATCAGGACCACCTAATGCTGGAGGAGATACAGAAGGATGGGATAGAAAACACAGGGTAAGGGAGCGAAGATAAGGGAAAAGCCCTTGTGACCTCCAAAGCCCTGTCCATCTCTTGCTTGTTGCCAGCCTCCTGGAGCACCTTCACCCCACAGCTACAACCACACATCCTATCTCCAGCTGCAGGAAGCCTCAGCACCTGGCCCACCAGCCAGGTCACAGGCACCTCACATCTGTCTCCTCCTCCATTCAGGGGACAAAACCACATGAGTGAAGGCACCAGGAGGTCTGGTGGGGCTTGCCTCCTCCACGGGCAAGCTTTTGGTGCCCACAGCTCTGGGCTTCCAAGGTCTGGTGTGGTTGTAAGGAGAGCAAGGAGCAGCAAGCCCAGCTCCCCCCTCCAGAGCCCATATCCAAGCAGTTCTTCAGCTTGGTGGCTCCAGCCCGAGACATTGGCAGCAGTAGCAGGGAGACACCAGCAGCAGCACAAAGATGAAAGAGGATCCTCAAAGTTCCTGTGCCAAGCTGTGGAGCAGCCTGTGGCCAAAGGAAGCCTCATTGAGCCCTGCCTGCACAACTCACCATGGGGTCTCCATGCCCTAGAAGAGGCTGCTGAACACCACAGCAATGTGATCAGCCCGCCCAGCCTCTCCTCTCCCCAAGAAGCTCAGCATTGCCAGGGCTCCTCCATGCCTCTGGCTGGATTTTGGGGTAGGAAACATGTCCTTGCCCACCTTTCCCTGGCCACCAGCATCCAACCAGAGATGGGCAGGCACCTGGAAGCCCGGCTGATGACCACAGGAGCCCTGCAGGTAATCCACAGTGCCCACTAGCCCAGCAGGTAACCCACAGGAGCCCTGAGAGGAGCCCACGGTGCTCAGGAGCCCTACAGATGAAGGTTCAGAGAGGTGCCCACTCCTCCTGAGGGCCCCAGCAGATGACAGCACCCACAGCCCCATGTCACTGAGTAGGATCAACCAGCCAGAGCCCAAAGAAAAGATTAGAGCCTCTGACCCATACCAAGGAGCCACAGTCTCACATCAGGGTCTGACTGGGCAACCGCAGGGTCTGATCAGTTCCCCACTGAGCCCATAGCCCCAGGGTCTGACTAAGAGACCCAGCCCTGACCAAGGGAGCTGGAGCCAACTGGGGACCCCATGGCTCTGCTGCCCCACAGCCAGGCTGGAGATCCCACAGCTAAGGTATGGACCCCAAAGCTGGGCTGCAGATCACAAAGTAAGGCTGTAGACCCCACGTCTTGGGTGCAGGCCCCAAAACAAGGCTGGAGAACCCACATTCAGGCTGCACACTCAAGGTGAGACTGCAGACCCCACAGCTGGGCTATATGCCCCAGAGCAAGGCTGCAGACCCCAAAGCCAGGCTGTACATCCCAAAGCCAGGCTGCAGACCCCACAGCCAGGTCGAAGAACCCAAAGCGAAACTGCAGACCCCATGGTGTGACTGTACATCCCAAAGGAAGGCTGCAGACCCCACGGCCAGGCTGCAGAACCCAAGGTGAGACTGCAGACCCTATGGAGTGACTGTACACCCCAAAGCAAGGCTGCAGAACCCAAGGAGACACTGCAGACCCTATGGAGTGACTGTACATCCCAAAGCAAGGCTGCAGACCCCACGGCCAGGTTGCAGACCCCAAAGTAAGACTGCAGAGCACACGGATGAGCTCCAAACCCCAAAGATGTCTGCAGACCCGACGGCCCCACCCGGGACACCCCGCAGCGCTGTCACCCGTCCCAGCCGGGATCCCGCAGCAGGTGGGTGTCCCCCCGGGCCCCCCACTCACCCTTGACGGCCTCGCCGCGGTTGAGCTGGATCTCGCCCTCGCCCTGCGGCGCGTAGCTCTTGACCACGATGAAACGGCGGCCGGGCACGGCGCTGTACAGCTTCCGCTTGGGGCCGCGCAGCGGAGCGGGCGCGGCGTGCGGTGTGGGCTCGGGGCCGGGGCCGGGGG
>VWZE01012786.1:293659-325713 GCA_013396675.1 Eubucco bourcierii
GGTTGCTGCTCGCAGCCTCCCACCTGTACTTGCAGACCTCTGCCCTGCAGATCCCTGCTTCAAAGGCCGCTAGCTCCATGCCTGAAGCCCTCAGGCCCCGGCTCCAAGTTTGCAGTCCCCGGCCCTACAGACCCCTGTCTGACAAACCCCCAGCTCCATGGTTGCAGACCTCAGCCCCACGGCTCTATGCTTGCAACCCCCCAAGTTCAGTGTTTTCAGCCCCACAGTCCCTCCAGTCTGCACTTCCACTCCCTCTTGGCTCAGATGCACTCACCCCACAGCCTCCTTGTCCTCCCCAATCCATGCCCCCCACCCAGGCCACCCACCGACAGTGTGATGATGCANTCCATGCCTGAAGCCCTCAGGCCCCGGCTCCAAGTTTGCAGTCCCCGGCCCTACAGACCCCTGTCTGACAAACCCCCAGCTCCATGGTTGCAGACCTCAGCCCCACGCCTCTATGCTTGCAACCCCCCAAGTTCAGTGTTTTCAGCCCCACAGTCCCTCCAGTCTGCACTTCCACTCCCTCTTGGCTCAGATGCACTCACCCCACAGCCTCCTTGTCCTCCCCAATCCATGCCCCCACCCAGGCCACCCACCGACAGTGTGATGATGCAAATGGGGAGACACATGATGGTGCTGTGACAAGCAGATGACTTCTGTCCACTAGGTTGGCTGTGGCCCCTGGGGAGCCTGAGACACACACACCCCCAGAGAGCTGCTGGTGGACCCCCATGCCATGAAGAACATCAAGGTCAAAGCCACCAGCCTGGCCCAAGGGTCCCTCCCTGCCCAATGCCTAACCAGGAGCTGGTGAGCCCAGAGAAGTTGTGGAGTCTCCTTCTGTGGAGGACACCTGGACACTGTCACCCTTGGCTGGAGCAGAGGGTCTGGACTGGATGAGCTCCAGAGTTCCCTTCCCATCCCACCACAGGGTTGAACTTGCCACCACAGTCACCACACCTCAGCACTGTCACCTCGGGATGTGCCAGCACTCCCAGCCTCAGCCCAGAGCATGGTGCCTCAGCTACAGCCCCTCCAGAGACCCACCATGACCAAGAAGCAGACATCTGCCCTTGCCCTGTCACACCTCCACGTCCCTCCTGGGTCACTTTTATGGCTGCAGACATTAAAGCTCAGCCCAGATCACCAGAGGCCCTTCTCTGTGTTCAGGAACCATCAGGAGAAGCAGGCAGGGAACATAGGAGCCAACAGCTCCTAGGAACCACCTTGGCCAACACCCATCATTTGCCCAGGCTGATGTGGCACAGTTTGGGGGTGCACCTACATGAACGGGATGACCAGGGTGGCATTTCTGCAGCACAAGGGCCAGGACCATACCCATCCAGCACCATGACTGACTGTGGTTGCCCACACAGATCCAGCACAAAGCAGGATCCCACCAGGCCACTTTGCCTCTCCAAGATGCTGATCATGCTATGACACCAAGGCTGGTCACAAACTGCTGCTGATGTGCAGCCAACGTGACCACCATGGAACCCACAGCTCCACCACTGAGCATGGAATCAGTCAGTCATGGAATGGTTTCGGTTGGAGGAGACCTTGAAGATGACCAAGACCAACCCTTACCCCAGCACTGTCAGGACACCACCAAACCATAGCACTCAGCACCACATCTCCATGGCTTTGAGACCTCTCCAGGGATGGTGACTCCAACACTGCCCTGGGCAGCCTGGGCCAGGCCTGGACAACCCTCAAGGGATAGAAATTGTTCCTCATGGCCAACCTGTCCCCTGGGGCAATTTGAGGCCCTTTCCTCTTGTTTCTTGGGAGAAGAGACCAATCCCAACCTGGCCCCAAGCTGCTTGCAGGTAGCTGTACAGAGCCAGAAGGTCTCCCCTCAGCCTCCTTTCCTCCAGGCTCAACAATCCCAGATCTTCAGCTGTTCCTCACCAGACCTGTTCTCCAGACCCTTGCCCTACTCTGGACCAGATCCAATCCCCATCACTCCTGCATCCCCTCAGCAAGAACCTCACCTTGCTTCTCATGTGACATTTCAAAACTCTGCTGCCGGACCAAGACCTAGCTCCTTACACCATGAGGTGGATCCCAAGCCATGAGCCCCAGCTCTCCAAGTCTCCTCTGCAAGGTATCTCACAGGGAAGCATCACTCAGGGGTTCCCCACCCAGCCCAGAGCTGCCTTTATTGATCCTGACCATGCTCAATCAATCGTTAGGGAGTTAATGAGTCCAAGTGTCTCAGAGCATCCATCCATCAGCTCTCTGGGCCGTTCCTAACGAGGTTAGTGACCATCTCAGATCCCACCACTCTTGTCCAGGGCTCTCTTGGCAGGCTCAATTAAAGGCTGTTGATTAGTTTAATCATGTCTCATGTTAATGTCCACTTGCTAGAGAACCTGCCTGGATCCTGCAGGCAGCTGGCTGCAGGGTCAGGTTCTCCTCTGGGGGTGTTCCCAGATGGAAAATGTGAGAAGATGGTCCAAAGTGCTTCCCAGCAGTCCAGAGCATCTGCTGGTGTGTCCCCACCTGAGCTGACAATGTGCTCTTCACCTCTTCGATCACCTTGGGTCACCTTGAGGCTAAGGGAGCAGGTCCCCTCCCTTGGCTGGTTCCAAAGCTGGTCTCTGGATGGTAGCCAGGATGCTTGGGGAGCATCAACCAGCACCATGACTGTGTTTGGCAAGCAACTGAGGAGCTTCTCAGCAACCCCAGGGTATGCTCCTCATCTCACTGCCAGTTTTCCTCCTTCCCCTCTACAAAACACACAGGACAGACACCACAGCCAAGGTTCCTTGGGGCTGGAGACCCTCCCTATGGTGCTGCAAACAGAACATTGTCACTGCCCTCCCTCCTTCTGCACTGAGGTCCTGCCCTTGGGCATCACAGGGATGTTGTCCTGATGGACATCTACCTGAAAGTCCTCTGTCAGTGGAGGGCCCTGCCCCTGGGGAGGAACAACTGCCAGGCGAGGGGGTGACCTGCTGGGAAGCAGCTCCAAGGACCTGAGAGTCCTGGGGTACGGCGAGTTGCCCGTGAGCCAGCCAGGTGTCCTGGTAGCCGAGAAAGCCACCCAGGGGGGCTCCCAGGGGCGCATGGAGAAGAATGAAAGGGTTTCAAAGCTGTGGAGATGTGGTGCTGAAGGACATGGTTCAGCAGCAGGCTTAGTGGTGTTGGGTTAATGGTTGGACTCAAGATTTGTCTTGCCCCATTCCTGCCTGTCCCTGGGAGGCAGTGGACCTTCTGAGGGGTCTTCTACATCACCATGAGAAATTCCATTGCAGACCCTGGAGAGCTGAAGATCAGACCAATTTGTTGCTTTAGGATATGGAAAGCTCTTGGTATGAGAGAACTGGTCCAAAATGGGCTGTGACCTGGAGCCCTGCAGTGGACCTGGCAGCAGTTCTGTGGCTCTCAACTCCTCTAGCCCATGAGCACCAACCCCAGCACCACTACCTCTGCTTCTCCTTGAGTCCTCCTCTGGCTCCACGAATGGAAGGAGCCATGGAGCTCTCCTCTTGCTCTGAGAACATCTCCGTGCCCTCACCACACACAGTTCTGCACCTGTGGAGGACCTGGAGATGACTTCTCTGTAGGAACCTCTCTGCAGACATCTGTACCTAGAGCTGGGTGGGAAGAGGTATCCAGCACCTGCCCTGGCATGGGGCTCTCAGCTCAGGTGAAGGCCGTGGTGATCTCCCACATGAGCTGCACTCCACGGTCAGGTGAAGGAGAATTTGCCACCAACTGCCCAGATTTGCCACCACTCAGGAGGTGTTACAAAGGTCCACCAGGTCCTTCTCACCTAGATCTGACTACCAGCTCCTGGATGGTGGCACTTCCTATGTGTCTTCTGGAGGAGATGCTTCTGCTGATCTAAAGCTTCAAAATTGTTACTACGAGCGGCTGGCAGCTCCAGAAATAGACCATGGCTGGTGGGAACCAACTCAGCTCTCGCAGGAAAAGAGCAGCTTCCTGATTTCAAAACTGCCCCAGGCTCACACAACCAACCACACCACGGCAGGCTGGCAGGGACCTCCAGAGATCATCCCATCCAAGCCCCCTGATCAAGCAGGGACACCTACAGCCAGCTTCTCAGCCTCGTGTCTAGATGGATTTTGGTTGTCTCCAAGGATGGAGACTCCACAACACAGACTGGAATCCCAGTGTGGTGTGGTGGGAAGGGACCTCTGGAGATCACCCAGACCAACCCCCCAGCTCCATCAGGGGCACCCACAGCAGCATGCCCAGGGTCACAATGGCCAGGAGAGTTTGGAAGCTCTTCAGACAAGGAGATTCCACAACCTCTCTGGGTAGCCTGCTCCAGGGCTTCACCACCCTCACAGCCAACAAGTTGCTCCTGATGGAACATCCTGGCTTCCACTTGGTGCCCCTTGCCCCTTGGTCTGGCACTGGGTACCACTGAGAAGAGTCTGGTCCCATCCTCTTGCCCCCTATAAGTCCTTTATTTCTTGCTGAGCATTGCTCAGATGCCCTCTGAGGCTACCCTTCTCCCCAGGTCCCTCAGCCTCTTCTCACAGAGATGTTCCAGGCCCCTCAACATTTTGTCTCCCTTCACAGACTCCAGTTGGCTCTCCAGAGCTCCCTGTGGACATCCCAGGCAGCAGAAAATCCCCATGTAGCCTGCTCTGTGCCTGCCCACCAATGGCTGGTGACACTTTGCGTGGCTGGGAGCTCCAGCAGACCTCACAGAGTCCTGCTGAAGGACAACAACTGATTGTCTCAGCTGACAAAGAGGAGCATAGGACTTCTGACAATCATGTCTCTACTCCTGCCCATCCTGGAGGGTCATGGTCCTTGGGGATTTGGACAGCCTGGCTGGTAAGCCCAGAGAATGGAGGAGCATCCAACCACCATGACCCAACATCACAGAATGGGGTTGGAAAAGCCCTCTGAGATCACTCAAGCCAACCATCAACCCAATACCACCACGGCCATTAAACCATATCCCAAAGTGCCAGTGAGAAACCCCAAACTTCTCCAGATGTTCCTCCATGGAGGGGTTAGAGGAAACAAGCCAGGAGCACCAGATCAAAACACAGCCCTGAAGCATGCACAAGAAGCTTCATGGAGGACAGAGCCAGCAGGAGAGGACAACATGGACCAGCTGGGGAGGGTGGAGCTGGCACTGATGGGGCAGGAGGTTTGTTGGGCATTGCAAGGACAACTCAGGGCTAGGTCAGGTGAACGAGGTAACCTTGCCAAAGGAACTTCAGCTTGCCAGGGGCTGGTGGCTCCACAGGATATGTGTCTGGCTGTGGGACTGCAACTCATGGCCGCCCAGCAGCATGCGGACACTGAGCTGGAGGGCAGGAAGGTCAATGAGCGCCAGGGACAGGGGTCACAGGAGCCACTAATGGCACAGCCCTGCAGCAAACCGTGTGCTGGGGCACTGCAGCAAAAGTCAATTTCTAGGTATGGTCACAGGAGAAGACAGGCAGGGACCTGGCTCCAGGAGAGGAGCCCATGCTGAGCCCTGAGCTCATAAGCTCATTAATTAACAGTCATTACTTAAGGGTGACCCCAACACAGCCAGTTGGTGACCCTGCCAAAGCCATCACACGGACGGATCAGCTGCCATCAGGCAAAGGCTGGCACGTGGGGACCTCCCAGCTCATGGTAACAAGACACCAAGAGGGTCCAATCGGGGCTGGTGTCCTGGAGACCATCACAGGACACCTTGGTGGGTGCTCAGCCACAACAACCTGCCAAGGAAGGAAGGGAGGCTAAGGAGCAGCTGCACAGGTGAGGAGGAAGAAACAGAAGAACCCAAGGGCAGAACCTCGCCACTGAGAGACAAAAGAACCCAGGGGCAGAACCTCACCACCACGAGACAAAAGACACCAAGTCTGACCCCAGCATGACTCAGAAGACAACCCCTGCCCCTTGCAGCTGGAAGAAGTCCCCTTGCAGCTCCAAGGGCACTTTTGGACTTTCCAGACCCATCAAGACACGCAGGAAAGAAGCCCTCAGCTTTTACCAATGCAAACATTTTCCCTCCTCTCCTGGTGGTTAACCTCAGCCCTGGTTCCCCAGCTCTGTAGGACAAGCAAGCCAAGGGTTAACCGGGTGGCAGACCCATGGAGTGAGTACCAGAAGGAAAACCTTGGGCTCAAATAAGGGTTTGCTGTAGGATGCTGAGTGCCAAGAGCAGGGACAGCTTCAAAGGGGGAGTAGATAAACCCACGAAGGATGTTCCACCACCAGCCAGTGGCAATCATAAGCCCCCAGCCACTTCTGTCTCACCAGTTCTGGGTAAACAAGCTGTGGGAGCTTATCTTGGTCCTTGCTCTGTGTTGTGACTTCTCCTTGTGCGTGCACCACATGCCAGGATGGTGACCCCACATCTCATGGCCCTACCAGCTGCTCTCCCTCTGCTCTAGCTTCTGTCCCTCTCTTGCTGGACAGGGGACACTGTTTTAAACCAGGATGTTGTCCAACTATGGTGGGACATGGAGGACAACCAACCTGGAATGAACCATCACACCCATGCTGCCATGCTGCTGGCACTGCTTGCATACCGCACAAAAGGAGTATGAGCAGCCTGATGACCCTCAGACCACCCACCCTCAGGTTCTCCACACCCACTGCTGACACCAGAGCACCCGTCCTCAGGTTCTGCACACCCACCAACAACCCTGGGTTTCCTTCTGAGGAGCTGCTGCAGGCAGCACACTGAGCAGCAGCTGATGCCAGCCTGGAAACCACCAAGGGGTAAAGGGGACAAACTGGTGGCAATTTATTCTCTAATCCTTGCTGCAGGTAGAACAAATGAAAGGGATCCAAAACCTTCTGAGAGCCAAAGGGAAGGAAACCAAATCCTCTGAGGCTTTCAACAAATAAATCAACCCCAGGCTGAGCATTACCAGGACAAGGCTGGGGACAATCAGGCACAGTGGAGCTGCTGGTGGCACTAAGGCAATAACAGGAGGAGCAGGCATGGGATCAGGCACCTGTTTCAGTGAACTGCCCTCTAGGAAAGCTGAGGGATGATGGAGATGAAGTCAGGCTGGACAAGGCACTGAGCAACCTCCTCTAGGTGAAGGATGTCCCTGCTGACTTCAGGGGGTTTGGACTGGAGGTCCCTTCCAACCCAAAGCATTCTATGATTCAAGTCCCCATGCTGGGGTGGGTGCAGTACCACCAGGTGTGGCCACTGCAGGAGAAGAAGGCTTCGTCCAAGTGGAGAAGAGCCAGGAACCTTCAAGGCAGGGACAAAAAGGGACATGAAAAAGAGAAGGCTGAGGAGGGGCTCTCATTGCTCTCTGCAGTTCCCTGAGAAGAGACTGGAGTGAGGTGGGCTTGGTCGCTTCACTCTAGGATCAGGTGGTAAGAGGAGATGGTCTCAGAATACGCCTGGGGAGGGTTAGGTTGGACATGAGGAGCAATTTCTTCCCTGCAAGAGTGGTCAGGCATTGGGGCAAGCTGCCCAGGGAGGTAGTGGAGTCACCATCCCTGGAGGGGTTCAAGAAATGTGTGGACATGGCACTTGGGGACAGGGCTTGGTGGCCATGGTGGTGTTAGGTTGATGGTTGGACTTGATGACCTCATGGTTTCATGGCCATGGTGGCACTGGGTTGGGGTCATCAATCTTAAAGGTCTCTTCCAACCCAAACAATTCTGTGATTGAGGAGCTCCAAGCCTGGGGTAGCTCTGGTGGAGAAGATCTGAGCAGGACTCCATGGAGCAGAGGTCCCTGATGCAGAGATGCTCAGGGGCGGGACCAGAGAAGAAGGAATTTCAGGGCAGGGAAGGATCATCCCTGGGCCTCCTCAGCACACATCCTGCCCTCCAGCCATGTGCCAGGGGCATGCTGAGAGCAGGCACCAGCCTTGGCACAGAGCCCTCTGATCCACCACAAAGCCCTGCTGATGCCTACTGGTGGGACTTGGGGATTACAAGGGATTGTCTTTCATCCAAGGATCTGCTGGGGAGGGATCAGGACAGAGTGGCCAGCAAGCTCCTGGATGATCTCCATGTCAATTCATCTGTCTGGAGGAGCAGAAGGCAGCCAAAGCAGCTCTGTGATTCCAGGGACTGGAAATGTGGAGGCAGAAGAGGTGACTTGGCAGGAACAATCCTGAGCTCCTACGAGCAAGAAGAGCAGGGATGTGTGAGGAGCAAGGAGAAGAGCAGGGATGTGTGAGGAGCAAGGAGAAGAGCAGGGATGTGTGAGGAGCAAGGAGAAGAGCAGGGATGTGTGAGGAGCAAGGAGAAGAGTAGGGATGTGTGAGGAGCAAGGAGAAGAGCAGGGATATGTGAGCAGCAAGGAGAAGAGCAGGGATGTGTGAGGAGCAAGGAGAATAGCTGGGATGTGTGAGCAGCACAATTTGAGGCCAGGCTCTACACCTTCTGGAGAAAACAGGGCTTTATAAAGGCCAGCCCAGATGCCCTCCAGAGGTCCCTTTAAACCCAAACTGTTATCTGCTCTGTGGTGGGGACAGCAAAGTAGAAATTTCAGTATCTCAGCACAGTGGGGTGTGGGAAGGGACCTCTGGACCTCATCCAGTCCAACCCCCTTGCTCCACCAGGGGCACCCACAGCAGCTTGCACAGGGTCACAAAGGCCAGGTGGGGCTGGAAGCTCTCCAGACAAGGAGACTCAACAGCCTCTCTGGGCAGCCTGCTCCAGGCCTCCAGCACCCTCACAGCCAACAAGTTGCTCCTGATGGAATCTCCTGGCTTCCACTTGGTGCCCCTTGCCCCTTGGTCTGGCACTGGGCACCACAGACAAAATCCAAGACTCATCCTCTTCCCCCCTACAGGTCCTTTAGTTGTTGCTGAGCATTGACAAGATGCCCTCTGGGGCTGCTCTTCTCCAGGCTCAGCAGCCTCGGGTCCCTCAGGCTTTGCCATGGACAGATGTTGGAGAAGAGCAGAAGTCAATAGAAGCAAACATCTGGCCATGACAAGGAGAAGGCGAAAAGCCACCATGGGAAGGAGCAGGGCTTCATTCCACCAGCAAGGAGAAGATCCCAGAAGCTCTCAGTGGTGGTTGCTGCTCCTCTTGCACAGGGAAAGCTGTCTGAGGGTGAAAGTGATGAGACCAAGATTCTTCATCCTGCTTTTCAAAGCAGAGATCAGCCCTGAGATTTCAGAGGCAGAGCTGAAATGCCACCTGAAAGACAGGAGCAGGAATTAATTAAGCAGCCTGGGATGTGCCTGACCACACATCTGGAAGGAGATTTCAGGAGAGATTAAAGCAAGCTAAGAACACCTCAAGGTCACCTTTAAAGGTTGGTGCTACACAGAGCATGTACAGAAGATTGGAAAAGAGCAAATGGTCAAAAAAGGGAGGAGAAAAAACCCAAAACAAATCCAAAAGAGCTACTGAAATGTGGTGACCTCACTTCTTGGAGTGAGACACTGGAACAAAGCCCAGGCCAAGGTGCTTGGACTTGCCCGGAGGGAAGCAGTGTGTTGGTGACAGTCAGAAGGGACTCATCAAGGACAGGGAGAGGAGCAGCATCCAAACTCCTCAGCCTTTTGCTGGCTCCTTCAGCCTCCATGGCCACCACACTGAGGACAGGAGATGACCTCCTGACACCTCCTCATTGAGGTGGGGAAGAACCCTGGGGGCTGTGCTGGGGTTGGGGCACGTCTGGGTGGGCAAAACAAAGAAGGGATGGAAGAAGATCCTTGCCAGATCTACCAGGGGGGTTGCAAAGTGTCCAAGAAGAAGCCTGGGGTTGAAATGACTCCTGGTGAAATGAAGGTGCTAAACCTGGGCAGGAGGCACCAATGGCACAAGGGGAACGCTGCTGATGGTGGTGGTGGTGTGGGCTTGGAGGCTATCACAAGCTTGGCTGTGAGTCACACATCACACAATGTGATGAGCCACCACAGCTCCAGCCTGGACCACGGGACTCAGCTCTGCCCCACCAGGCTCCTTGGATCCAAGCAGGGAAGGAGCAGGACAGTAGCAACCTGGAGAGGAGCCACAGCGTGGCTCTTGGGTTGGAAGAGACCTCAAAGATCACCAAGTATAAGCAGGAGGCCCAGAGATGATCCTTCTCTGCCCTTAAATTCCTCCTCCTCTAGTCCAACCTCTGAGCATCTCTGCAGCAGGGACCTCTGCTCCATAGAGTCCAGCTCAGTTCTTCTCCACCAGAGCTATCCCAGGCTCGGAGTTCTTCAATCACAGAATTGTTTGGCTTGGAAGAGACCTTTAAAATCACAGAGTTCAACCCAACACTACCATGGTCACCAAACCATGAGGTCATCCAGTCCAACCATCAGCCTAGTACTACCATGGTCATCAAACCACGTCCACACACTTCTTGAACACCTCCAGGGATGATGACTCCACCACGTCCCTGGGCAGTGTGGTCCAATGCCTGACCACTCTCGCAGGGAAGAAATTGCTCCTCATGTCCAAACTAACCCTCCCCTGGCACAATCTGATGCCATCTCCTCTCATCAATTGATCTTCCTCTGCAGGAGCTACCCAACTGGGTCAAGCTCAGCTATACCTATCTGCCCCCTCCAGACTTACCAGCTGGTGGTTCAGGTCATCCTGAGAACCCTGCCAGAACCTTCTGGCTGACAGAAGCCCAGGGTGGTTCTTTCACCCCCACCCACCTCCTACCTACCACTCTAACAACCATGCTGTGCTCCTGGATTCAGCAGGGTCCCCAGGTGGTGAACTTGTGAGCCAGCTGCAGGGTGGAGAAGAACCAGTTCCTTCCTGCTTTGGAGCCTGCTGGATGTTCATTTCATCTCCTGCTCCTCACTCCTACACCACAAACCTGGCAGAGGTCCCCTCTTTCCCTCCAACAAGCCATGCTGGAGTTGTTCAGCCCCTTCAGCACATCTCCTTCCACCCACCTGGATCCTAAGGTCACCTTTGGCACTCCTGACTCCTCCAAAGCACAGATGGCTTTGGCCTCTCTCTTGACCATTTCCACCACACCTCCAAAGCTCTTTGGCTCCCTGTGCTTGCTGCCTGGCAGTACCCAGGTTGCCTCGATGGGCTTCAGAGCTGCTTCTGCTATGGAGTCAATCATGGAATTGTTTTGGTTCAAAGAGACCTTTAGGATCCTCAGGTTTAAATGACCAAATGCTACCAAGGCCATCACTGAACCATATCTCTCAGCACCACACCTCCAATACAACCTGCAGCCTAGTCCTTCAGTCTTCAAGTCCATCTCTTTGTGGCTGGACATAGCTCTGGACACTACTCTCCAAACCCCAGCTCTGGCCTCACACTGCCAGGTCCCAGTTAGACCTTCCTGGGCAGATGCTGCTTTCCACCAGCCATGGCTATGGTCAGTCTTACTTTTCCACCAGCGGGCTTCCACAAGCAAAGCCTGACCCTAGCTGTTACCAAAGGGCCCTTTGGCCCCACCAAGACTCTCCAGCAGACATCCTCCAGGATCAGAAGAGATGCCAAAGGCAGCAGCGAGCAGCACCAGAGCTAACGTTCTTTGACATGGCCACTAGGTGACAGGGAGCAGCAGGAGAACGTTTGGTCTGTGTTACTGGCACCTACAGGCCACCAAAATAACCCAGTGAACATGGAAAATCTCCATGTGCTGCCCAGCAGGTTAGCTGATCGCTGCTCCTAGGTCTGGTGGTCACAGCAGGGCAATGTCACTCAACCAGGATCTCAGGCAGAACACTTACAGCCATGGGTCATACCATGCTCCACCAGCCTTCTGCCCCCATGGACAAGGAGATGCAGGACCTCACCATGTCCCACCACTTCTCATCAATGAGGAGATGCAGGACCTCACCATGTCCACCACTCTCCATTGACAAGGAAATACAGGACCTCACCATGTCCCAACACTCTCCATGGACATGGATATGAAGGACCTCACCATGACCCACTGCTCCCCACAGACACAGACATGATGGACCACACCATGTCCCACTACTCTGACAAGGAGATGCAGGACCTCACCACGTCCCAACACTCCCCATGGACAAGCAGCACCACACCACGTCCCACCAATTTGATGGGGACCCATCACCCAGCTTCCCACAGCTGCCCAGAGGGCACGCTGTGGGCTCCAAGACCCCATCCTTCTTCCTCTCCTCAGGCTCTCACCTTGCCTTGCCACGGCTGCCACGGCGCAGGGCTGGCATCTCGGCCTCCTTCTCCTCCTGGACACGCTGCAGGGACGGGGAGCGGCTGTGGGCGCTGCGGGCACTGCTGGAGCTGGCCAGGCTGCCGTCGGCACCTATGGCGGTGCCTGCCGCCTCTTGCATCTGTGCCAGCAGCTGCGGGGGCAGGCTGCGCAGCGAGGGCACCGGCGAGTAGGAGCCCCTGGTGTCCACCTTCAGGTTGTTGTCGCTGGCCGAGCGCTGCAGGACGCGCGGTGAGGACAGGGTCGCGCCCAGCAGCCGGCGCCGCTTCGTGTAGCTGGGGGTCTCCCGGAAAGGCACTGCAAGAGAGGGCAGCAGCGGCGTCACCACCAGCGAGGTGGGGGTGAAGAAGACCATTGAAGTCATTGAAGTCCAGCTGTCAACCAAACATCATTGAATGGTCAACCCAACACCACCGTGGTCTTCAAACCATAAGATGATCCAGTCCAACAATCAATCCAACACCACCACGGTCACTGAACAGTCAACCCAACACCAGCTTGCCCTCTAAGCCACAGATCAGCAACTTCAATCATCAGCCCAACACTACCATGGTCATTGAACCATTGACCCAACACCATCATGGTCATTAAACCAATGGATCATCAACTCCAACCATCAACCCAACACCACCATGGTCATTAAGCCAATGGATCATCAACTCCAACCATCAACCCAACACCACCATAGTCATTAAGCCATCAACCCAATACCATCACACCCACTAAACCATGAGATCATCTCAATCCAAGACCATCAAGGTCATTAAAGCACGAGATCTTCAAGTTCAGCCATCAACCCAGCACCAGCATGGTCATTAAATGGTCATCCTGGCACCACCATGCCCACTAATGCATGAGATCAAGTCCAGCTGTCAACCAAACACCACCATGAGCATTGAACCATCAACTCAACACCACCTTGCCCACTAACCCACAAATCATCCAGTCCAACCATCAACCCAACATCACCATGGGCATTAAACCATAAGATCATCAACTCAAACCATCAACCCCAACACCACTATGGGCACTGAATCATCAACCCAACATCAATTTGCCCATTAATCCACAGATCGTCAAATCCAACCATCAACCCAACACCACCATGGTCACTAAATGCTCAACTCAACACTCCCATGGCCATTAAACCAGCAAGCCAATAGCACCATGCTCACTAAACCACAAGACCATCAAGTCCAACACTTGACCAAGACCCAGCACTTCCAGGGCACCACCAAACCATGGCCCTCAGCACTACATATCCACGGCTATGAAATCCATCCAGGGATGGGGACTCCACCACAGGCCAGGACTGGACAACCCTCAAGGGGCAGAAATTGTTCCTCCTGGCCAACCTCAACCTCCCCTGGGGCAACCTGAAGTCATTTCCTCCTGTCTCTTGCTCCTTGAGAGAAGAGACCAAATCCCATCTGATTCCAGCCTCCTTTCAGGGACTTGTAGAGAGTCAAAAGGTCTTCCCTCAGCCTCCTTTTCTCCAGGCTGGACAACCTCAGGTCCCTCAGCTGCTGTTCACCAGACCTATTCTCCAGACTCTTCTCTAGACACTATCCAGCATCCTTCAGGCACATGCCAGGAGAAGCCCAGCCAACAGTGCACAGAAGGAGGCACCAGCTGCTCCCTGACCTACCTGACCTTCAAACCTAACCTGTGGGAGCACGCAGAGGACATGGACCTCACGGAGCCACCTGCAGATGCCAACTCCTGCCTCTGCCTGAAGCTCTGCAGAGGGAGGAAGAGTGGGAATGGAGTCACAGAAGACTGTGGAGCCCAGCACTGCAGCCTTTGGCTTAGGAAGGACCTCCTTAGATGTTATGGATCCATTTCCATCCTGACCACAAACCTGCTTAGCTTTGCCTGCCACGTGGTGATGTCCTGAGGAACCCAGACCTGTCAACATCCCCCACACTGCTGGTGCCAGGTGAAGCACACAGAGGTCTCCCATGCCCCTGCTCAACAGCACAGGTGGACATGGTGAGATCCGCCTAACAGAGGACCTCTCAACCCAGTCACATTGGAGAACCCTCCAGCTGCACCCTTCCAAGGCCACCCCTCCCATGGCATGGTGCGCAAAGAGAGACAAATCATGAATGTATTCCAATGGCCACTACCATGGCTTGCAGAGGAAGGGAGAAGTCAGGGCTGCAGGCAGGACATGGTCCAATATTGAATCACAGAACTGTTTTCACTTGTAAAGTCCTCTGAGGTCATCTGTCGCCCAGGGAGGATGTGGGTGCCAGGTTGGATGAGGTGTTGAGCAGCCAAGCCTAGTTGAGAGTTGGCCCTGCCCATGGTGGGGAAGTTGGAGTAGATGAGCTCTGAAGTTACTTCCAGCCTGAGCCATTCTATAATGATTCTATGATCAATCCAACACCACCATGGCCACCAAACCATGAGGTCATCAAGTCCAACCATCAACCCAACATCATCATGGTCACCAAACCATGAGGTCATCCAGTCCAACCATCAAGGCAACACAACTATTGCCATCAAACCACGTCCCTCAGTGCCATGTCCACACATTTCTTAAAACCCTCCAGGGATGGTGACTCTGCCAGCTCCCTGTGCCATCCTTGGCTGAGAGCCTTGAAACTCCTTCCCAGCTGTGCTGCTCGGCCACACTCAGATATTTTCCCAGGAGATATTTTGGGTTCAAAGTCCAGGGATTTTGGGCTGATGTAGCTCTGCCTGTTGCCATGGTGACAAAAGGAGCTTCTTCTCTGGTGGCTTTCAAACACGTGCTGCAGGAATTTTCCTGCTCAGCTCCTCAGCCCCTTGCCCACCATGTCAGTGCTGCCCACGGCCACATCCAGGTCACCCCCAGCAGGTACTGGCCAGCCAGAAGCCACAGGAGGCAAGGAGGGATGTGAGGTAGGAAGGAGCAAAGCCTGAACTGTGGAGGAGGTGCAGCTCCTGGTAGTTAAATGCGTCCTGGGTTTGGTGTCTGGGAGCTTCACAGAATGGCTTGGGTGGAAGACACCTTTCAGAGTCATCCAGTCCAACGCCCTGCAGCCACTAAGTGACATCCTCAACCACAGCAGGTTCCTCACAGCCCCAACCAACCTCATTTGGAATGCTTTCGGGCATGGAACATCTCCCACCTCTCTGGGCAGCCTGGCACAGGTTCTCAGCACCCACAGCAGCAAACATTTCTCCCTCCTCTCCACTTCAAAGCTCTCTTTCAGTTCCAAACCATCACCCCTGGTCCTGGCACAACAGGCCCTGCTCAAAACTCTGTTCCCACCCTTTTTCTAAGCACTGAAAGGCCGTCAGAAGGTGTCCTTGAAGCCTTCTCTTCACCAGGTTGAACTCCCACAACTCTCCCAGCCTGGGCTCACAGCAGAGGGCTTCCAGCCCTCCTAGCATTGCTGTGGGCCTCCTCTGACCCTGCTCCAACAGGTCCCTGTCTGTGCTGAGGTTTCCAGAGCAATAGAGGACAGCTCTCCCCAGATGCTCCAGAGCTTCTCCAAAGCCATCATGGAAGCTCCACCATGTAGCTCCAGCCCAAGCCTGGCTCTTTCTGGACAAGAGTTCAAGATGTTCAGAGAGATGCAACCCTTGGCTGGGACAGCAGTGAGCTGCAGCCAGCAAGGGAGACAGAACCTGCTGCAGGTGGGCTAGGGTGGAAGAGGACTTCCAGGAGAGATCCCCACATGGCATGGGCTGTGGGCTGGGCAAATCCATCAGCTTGATCATGAAGAAAAAGAGGAGCCAGTGGAGGCAGGCTGATGTGGAAGAGAGCTGTGGGTGGGACAGATCCAGCAGGACATCAACATTTGGCACAGCCACAAGGACAGCTAAAGCCCCAGAAACGCAGCAGATAGAAGACTGAGGTCACCTCATAGATGGGCAGTGATGAAGGCCAAGGCCAAGCACAGCCTGGCTTGGTGCTGGAGCCCTCCAAGCTGGTTTTGAACCTAGGAGAGGTGGGCAAGGAACCACCAGCCCCAAGGCTGTTCATTTATGTCCAGGTTTGAAGGCAAGAGTCTTGGGCAAGCTCTCTGCTCTTGAGTCAAGAGATGGAGAAGACCTTCCTGCTAAGGGTGGAAGTGATGGCTCAACCAGAGCTCTGAGCAGGATGCTTCAGAGGCCCTGGGTCCAGAGGACAACATAAACTGCAGCTGTGTGGCTACATCCAGGTCTACAGAACATGCAACAACCACAGGCCCATTTCATGTCGTTACAGCCCAGCAGGAGCCCCACCACTGCCTGGTTCTCCTGTAGGCCAGCTCTGCCAGCAAGGATGCCATGATTC
Source organism: Eubucco bourcierii (assembly GCA_013396675.1). Classification (NCBI taxonomy): domain Eukaryota; kingdom Metazoa; phylum Chordata; class Aves; order Piciformes; family Ramphastidae; genus Eubucco; species Eubucco bourcierii. The sequence continues at coordinate 310,021 of VWZE01012786.1, forward strand.
CACCTGCTCCACCAGCCTCAAGCTCCCCCAGGACAACAGAGTGGCTTCGTTCAGCCAAACACGAGGTCACTTCTCAGCTTTCTACAGCCCTTGGTCATCTTCTGCCCAAAGAACATGGAGCCAAATTTCCTTCCTGCTGCTTTCCCCACCTTGCACCCTCTGTGCCAGCATCAAGGAGAACTTATCTACCAGGCCTCCAAGGTCCTCCTCTGCAGGTGAAGAGATCTCAGAGCTGGGGTGAGAGCTGAGGAACTGCTCCCCACCCAGGCTTTGCTCCAACACCCACTTGTGATGGCTTGGTCTAGGCAGGTGAAGTCCTCACCAAGTGGCTCAGAGGTGCTCTGGTGTGCCAGGATGCCACAGGGTCTAAGGCACACATTGACCTGCACCCCCAGCTGCATGGACAGCTTCTTGCTACTCCTTGAGCTGCCTCAGAATAGTCATCTTCATCATCATCAACTCATAGCCCTCAACTCCAGCCACCAGGTGCTAGGAGTGACATCTCCAGGCTGCTCCCAGACAGCCAATTAAAATCATGAAATGGTGGAACCATTGTGGTTGGAAGAGATCTTGAAGCTTATGGAGTCCAATCATTGACCCAGCACTGCTGGGGCACCACCAAACCATGGCCCTCAGCACCACATCTCCACGGCTTTGGAACCCCTCCAGGGATGAGGACTTCAACACTGCTCTGGGCGGCCTGAGCCAGGCCTGGACAAGCCTCAAGGGGGAGAAATTGCTCCTCAGAGCCAACCTGAACCTCCCATGGGGCAACCTGAGGCCAATTCCTCTTGTCCTGTCTCTTGTTCCCTAGGAGGAGACCAACCCCCACCTGGCTCCAAGCTCCTTTCAGGGGGTTGTAGAGAGCCAGAAGGTCTCCTGTCAGCCTCTTCTACTCAAGTTCTGAAGAAGGTTCCTCTCTCCATCCCCCTAAAGGTGCTGTCTGAGGTGGGGAAGGGAGGGAAGCAAGAGCAAAAAGGATGAAGCCATGCAACTTGGTGCAGTTCAACAATCAGCTCTGAAGAGTCCTCTGCACTTTCTCAGGAGTTCAATCCAAGTGTGCTGGCTGCTGGCAGCAGATGAATCACTCCCGTTTCCATGACAGCAGCAAACCCTGCCCAGACCAAACACTTCCTCCCATGCTTTCCCTCCTGCCCTCCGAAGGAACTGGTTATGGATATGCCCTTCAGTGCCCAGCCCTGATAGCAGGATGCAGCCCAACCTCCCTGAGATGATGCAGGGACAGGAGGTGCTCCTTCATGCCCAGCCCTGCTGGCAGGATGCAGCCCAACCTTCCTGAGATAGATGCTGCAGGAGCAGGAGATGCCCCTCAGTGCCCAGCCTTGCTGGTAGAATGCAGCCCAAGCTCCCTGAGATATTTCAGGGGCAGGAGATGCCCCTTGGTGCCCAGCCCTGCTGGCAGGATGGAGCCCAAGCTCACTGAGGTGCTGCAGGGGTGCCTGGTCCAGGCTGTGAGCTGCAGCCTAAGGACGCTGGGCACAATCAGCACTGGCAGGGTTCCAGGGCTGCAGCTCAGCCTTAAATATTCATGGAGGAGAGCAAGGCAGGAGAGCAAATGTCTCTAGCTCCAAGTATCTCTAGTTCCCAGCCCAGAGCCCACATTTCCATTTTAATAGTGGAAAATTACCCAGCAGCTGGAGAGGGCTGGGAGCAGTTCCCCTCACTGATCCCCCAGCCAGGGGCCAGGCTGCTCCAGGAGACCTTCCAGGGAATTTCTTTTTCTAGGAATGAAAAGTAAAGGAATAGGGGGAGAAAAGGTAGAGTAGAACTTCTCAGATCCAGAGAGGGAGCTGGGAATGGGCCTCGGGGTTGGTATAAGACTGGGAAGGAGTTGGAGCGATCCCCCCCTAGGAAGCCTCTACTGCTGCTCAGAGTTGTTAGAATCATGGAGTGGTGTGGTGGGAAGGGACCTCTGGAGCTCACCCAGTCCAAGCCCCTTGCTCCAGCAGGGGCACCCACAGCAGCTTCCACAGGGTCACAATGGCCAGGTGGGGCTGGAAGCTCTCCAGACAAGGAGACTCCACAACCTCTCTGGACAGCCTGCTCCAGGTCTCCAGCATCCTCACAACCAACAAGTTGCTCCTGATGGAACCTCCTGGCTTCCACTTGGTGTCCCTTGCCCCTTGGCCTGGCACTGGGCACCACTGGAAAATCCAAGCCTCATCCTCTTGCCCCCCACAGGTCCTTTATCTCTTGCTGAGCATTGCACAGATGCCCTTTAGAGCTGCTCTTCTCCAGGCTCAGCAGCCCCAGGGCTCTCAGCCTTTGCTCCTCACAGAGATGCTCCAGGCCCCTCAGCATCTTCCCAGCCTCCACTGGTCCAGTAGCTCCCAGTCTCTCTGGGACTGGGGACCCAAAACTAGGCTCAGGACTCCAGGTGTGGTTTCACCAGGGTAGAGCAGAGGGGCAGGAGAACCTCCCTTGTCCCGCTGGCCACACTATGATGATGTCAGCAGATATTCCTGGCACAGGATTTGAGCTCTTCCATCTTTTCTGGTTGATCTCAACCTAATTCTCTCCAATTTGGAGTTGTCCACATCCTGCCCTAGTACCTCTGAGCTTCTCCTGGCAGCGCTGTAGAGCTCTGAGCCTTTATCAGAGTCATTCTCCTGCCCCTTTCAGAGCCTCCTCCACACCTCAGGAGCTTTTGAAGGAGCATTAGAGGTAGCAGCCAGCAGCTCACAGAGCTCTGCTGTGGTTGCTTTTGAACTTTGCTGCATCAGCTCTGGCCCTGGTGCTTTGTATGCACGAGGCTGGGCTGCTGCTGTCCCCAGAACCAGGGAGAGGCAAGCTTTAAAACCTCCAATTTGGGCAGCTTTTTTTTTTTTTTTTTTTTTTCTTTTTTTTTTTTTTTTTTTTTTGGGTGTTAGTTTTGTGGTTTCATTTCTCCCAGCACAGAGCTCTGGATGGGGATGGTTCCCACTAATGATTTGCACTGTCCACAAGTTGGATTTTTATGCCTTGTGGATTGCTTCTAACTGGAGTATCTCTGTGATGAGTAAAGGCTGAGAGCCCTGGGGCCGCTGAGTCTGGAGAAGAGCAGCCCCAGAGAGCATCTTGTCAATGCCCAGTAAGAACTAAAGGACCTGTGGGGGGACAGAGGATGGGGCGTGGATTTTCCCAGTGGTGCCCAGTGCCAGGCCAAGGGGCAAGGGACACTAACTGGAAGCCAGGAGGTTCCATCAGGAGCAACTTGTTGGCTGTGAGGGTGCTGGAGGCCTGGAGCAGGCTGTCCAGAGAGGTTGTGGAGTTTCCTTCTCTGGAGAGCTTCGAAGCCCACCTGGCCATTGTGACCCTGTGGAAGCTGCTGTGGGTGCTCCTGCTGGAGCAGGATGAGGTCCAGAGGTCCCTTCCCACCACACCATGCTGGGATGCTATGAAATCTGACTAAGAAGAAGACCTGCCGGCAGCAGAATCTTGGGTGACAGTGGTGACACTGAAATTCTGCTGACCTGCCAGCAGAGAACCCTTACTAGGCCCAACAGAGAACAACAAATGGAGAAGATCAGGTGGGAAGATTCCCAACATCAGCCAGGCAGGCACCTCTTGGTCCAGCAAGAGTCAACGTTCTGCTCTATCAATGACTTGGGCCAAATAGAGACGAGACCCTTGGCATAAAAGTGATGTGAGGCCTGATGGGAAGAGCTTGGCCAAGTGTCACTGGTGGACCAGGTTGGGATGACCATGAGTAAACATGTAGCACACTGAGGGTTCTGAGAGCCTGACCCAGGTTGCCCAGAGTGGTGGGAGATGTCCCATGCCTGGAACCATCCCAGGTGAGGTTGTTTGGGGGCTGTCAGCAACCTGCTCCAGTTGGGAATATCCCTGCTGAGTGCAAGAGGGTTGAACTGGATGATCTTGAAGGTCTCTTCCACCCTTTGAAGTTGCAAGGTCCTGCAACTGATACAAGCTGGGCAGAACATGGCTTGAGAGTAGCCCTGGAGAGACAGACTTGGAGGTGCTGGTGGACCAGAAGCTCAACGTGAGCCACCAGTGTGCACCTGCAGCCCCTAGAGCCAACCAGATCCTGGGCTGCATCAAAAGAAGTGTGGCCAGCAGGGCAAGGGAGGTGATTCTCCCCCTCTAATCCACTCTGGTCAGACCCCACCTGGAGTACTGTGTCCAGTTCTGGAGCCACTATTACAAGAAAGATCTGGAGGTACTGAAACATGTCCAGAGAAGGGCCATGAGGATGATCACAGGTCTGTAGCTCCTCTCCTACAAAGACAGACAGAGAGTTGGGTCTGTTCAGTCTGGAGAGAAGAAGGCTTCATGGAGACCTTACTGTGGCCTTTCAGTATCTGAAGGGAGCCTACAGGAAAGCTGGGGAGGGACTTTTTAGGGTGTCAGGTAGTGACAGGATTGGGGGGAATGGAGCAAAACTAGAAGTGGGTAGATTCAGATTGGATTTTAGGAAGAAGTTCTTCACCATGAGGGTGGTGAGACGCTGCAACAGGTTGCCCAGGAAGGTGGTGAAAGCTTCATCCCTGGAATTTTTTAAGGCCAGGATGGATGTGGCTCTGTGCAGCCTGATCTAGTGTAAGGTGTCCCTGCCCATGGCAAGGTGGGGGGAGGGTGGAAGGAACTGGATGATCCTTGAGGTGCCTTCCAGCCCTGACAGTTCTGTGATTCTATAATGCCATGAGAGATAAAAAAGGGTATCCACAGAGTCACCTCTAGAGTAGGACAGAACCATCTCACCATGCTTCACCACAGCAAGATGAACCACTTGAGGAGGCACAAATGAAGGTTGCCCACCACAAGAGGGACAACCCATATGTCCTGAGGAAAGGGGCTCCAAGACTAATTCAACCATCAGAGAAGAAACCTCCCAAGGAACAGCAACCAACCCTTGCAAGCTGCAGCATCTCCTGCTCATCTGTGAGGTTATTATGGAACAAAACAAAACAAAAAAAGACAAAAAAACCCAAATTTGTCCCACAGCTCCCAAAATAATGTTCACCACCAGCAAGAGCTCCAAATAAAGTCAGGCACTGGTTCAGAATCTAGTCAGCTCCATCTACATTCAGTCAAGAACAAAGCAGAAGCTATTTGTGGGTCTACCAATGTGACCCTCACTCGTTCAGGTGTCCCAGGAAAGAGCTCCCTAGACCCAGGGTTGCAGGGACCTGGGCAGGCATTTTTGTCACCATCCCATTGTGACCACAATGGGGCACTTTGGTCCAGCAGGAGCTGTTGGAGAGTTTTGGGTTTTTTTCACAAACTGGTACTCACAGTATCACAGTACCACAGTATCACCAAGGTTGGAAGAGACCTCAAAGATCATCAGGTCCAACCCATTACCACAGACCTCAAGACTAGACCATGGCACCAAGTGTCACATCCAAACCTGCCTTGAACACCTCCAGGGACGGTGACTCCACCACCTCCCTGGGCAGCCCATTCCAGTAGCCAATGACTCTCTCAGTGAAGAACTTTCTCCTCACCTCCAGCCTAAACTTCCCCTGGCACAGTTTGAGACTGTGTCCTCTCCTGGCTCAGAGAAAGGACCACACCAAGGTCCTTGCCCATCCCAACCTGGCCAGGCTGCTCTCCTGCCCAGAGGTCACCTCTCAGCTCTTTTTTAATGAACTTCAGGAAGCAGTTTCTCCCTGCTTGAGAAGTTCACTGCTGGCTCCCCCCAACCCCAGGTAGATGCCATCTGGCCCTGCTGCTTTGCCTGCGCTTCCCTGACCTACTTTCCAGGAGGAGCTGTGTCCAGCACAGACAACTTCACCCTCCCAGCCTGTCCTTCCTCCTTGCATGGCCTCAATAAGCACAACTGAGCTGCTCCAACACCAAGACAGCTTCAACCACAGGAGAGTTTAGGCTGCAAGGGACTTTTGGAGGTCATCTAGCCCACAGCTCCTCTCACAGTTGCTTTCCTCTTGAGTCACCAGAGTGGGTTTCCTGCCAGCACTGCCTTGTGAGGTAGCTCCCAGGAATGGTCAGGCTTTTCCCTATGTCCCCTCTGATCTTCCACATCCCCACTGACAACCAGCAACAGTCAGCTGTGATGAGGGACACCTTGGGGCATAGGTTTCTATATCCATAGTCACTTCCAAGAGCCAAGCCCCAGTACCTGATGGCTCTTTCAAAATCCGCTTCCAGCTGCTGACCTGGCAACATGCTGAGGACCAACCCTTCACACTGATTCCAGAGAGCTCTTGGACCCAGCTTCTCAGAAGAAGGGAAGAAAAGTCAACCAGTGCTGCCTTTGGGTGCCCTAGAGCTCAGCTTGGCTTGGTTTCTCATTGTCCATGCCAACATCTACACCACAGGAGGACAAGAGTAGGTGCCATAAGGAGAAGGTCAATCAGAAGGTGGAAAACCATCCCTCCATAAAGAGGCAAGGACAACCAAGAGGGTGGCTTCTCTCTCTAGTGTGGGGTAGCTCCATGACCAATGTCACTGCTCAGGCTCCTCTTTGAACCAAGCCTGATCAGGAGATAATCTCTAGCATGAAATGGCCTCGAGCATGAAAAGAGAGAGGAGAAGATGGAGGGAGGAGGTGACCAAAGAGCTTTCCAGAGCTCCTCCAGACTAAAAGCTTGGATGATCCTTCAGCTTGGCAATCTCACAAGCCAACAGGTTCTGCTGGCCCCAGGAGGACAGCAGATCCCTCCTGCCTCTCCCAAACCCAAGCCCCAAGGAGTAGCTCCCACCCATCACCCTGAGGTGCAGCCCCACTGGGACAGTGCTTTGGGAGCCACAGAAAAGACCAAACCTGGGAGAAAGAAAAAAAACTAATGTAGGGGGGCGAAAGGAGGGAAGGAGAAGGAAGCTGAGACTCACCAACATCAGACTCTTTGTGGGTTTTGATGATCTCAGCCAACTCGAAGTTTCCTGCAATGATGGCCACCTGGAAAGAGAGGGAGGGCAGAGAGTTGAGGAGCTCTGAGCAGCTCGGCTGAGGCCATCTGGACCACAACAGCTGCTTGCCATGGAGGAGGGCTGGGCCACAGCTTGCTCTGCCTCAGCTCAGCCCATCAGAAGCTTCCCCCCTCCAGAGAAGACCACATGCAGAGACAGATTATAGCCATGGCCTGTGCCACCAGAGGGTGGGGAACAGCTCTAAGATAACCCTGCCCCTCTCCTCAGCCTGCTGCTGGTGCCAGCCAGGAACTCATCTTAGGGCTTCCAGGCCCTGGCAAGACATTCTTCAGCCTGGAGCTTTCCACTGAAGCCTCCTTTAGCCAACAAAAGGTGACCTGACAGGTACCAAGCTCACCTGAAGGATGTCCACAAGCCTAACTCATGCACACTCCAGGGCAGGGAGCTGGCCAAGGAGATGCTTCCCTTCACAGAGCTGCCTCAACAAGGCCCCAGTGCTTCAGACCAGCTCTGCCCACCACCAAAGACAAGTTCTGCACCATGAGGGTGGCAGAACACTGCAACAGATTGCCTAGGGAGGGAATTGAGGCTCCATGCCTGGAGATCTTCAAGGTGAGGCTGGACAAGGCTCTGAGCAACCTGCTGTAGTGAAGGATGTCCCTGCTGACTGCAGGGAGGTTGGACTGGATGAGCTTTGCTGGTCCCTTCCATGACCATTCTATGACCTTAGAGAATTTAAGGACCAAGGCAAGGAGTGTAGAAGCATGGTGAGATGGGCAGGAGGGGCATGGAAGCCATCACTGCTCCTTGGGAAGCTAAAGTGGATGAGCTGCCCTGGATTGAAGTGGTTTGGTCCCACCTTTGATGCCCCCATGAACCACAGCCACCTCTGCCCTTCCCACCCCTCCCAGCATCCCCAGTCCCCGCTGAAGCTGCTCAGGAGGGTCCCCTCACTTAGCACCACCTACAGATGAGAAGAAGCTGGACCAAGAAGGTCGCTTGGGTGAAAACAAAGAGCTGCTCAGGGTGTGGAACCAGCTGAGATATTTCTGCTCCACACTGGGACTGCTACCCTCCTCCACACCTTCTCTATGACCCATACTTGGTACTCGGGATGAACATCTTGGAGCAGGTAGCAGAAACCAAGCCTCAGGCCAAGCCCAAGCCATGAGCACCACCAGCAGCTCCAGCTGGCTCAGCTGGATTCCCCTGACCTCCTCCAAGAGCAGCTCAGGAGCAGAAGCTCCCTGGGCACAGAGCCCCATGTGCATCATGCCACCAACCGGTGGGGAAGGGCTAAATTTAACTGCATGACTCAGCACCACACCACACCTCTACTATGATCCTTCAGCAGCAGAAGCAGTTCTACTACCCTCAGTAGTGAAGTCTTCTCCTTCTCCAAGGCTCAGGATTCACCCTCCACTCCTCAGTCAGAGGCAGGAGCCACCAGCACTGGCTGGAAGAAAGGAACCTTCCTTCTGTGTTGGGAGATTCACAGCACCCCAGCATGGCACGGTGGGAAGGGACCTCTGGACCTCATTCAGTCCAACTCCCCTGCTCCACCAGGGGCACCCACAGCAGCTTGCACAGGGTCACAAAGGTCAGGTGGGGCTGAAAGCTCTCCAGACAAAGAGACTTTACAACCTCTCTGGGCAGCCTGCTCCAGGCCTCCAGCACCCTCACAGCCAAGTTGCTCCTGATGGAACCTCCTGACTTCCACTCGGTGCCCCTTGCCCCTTAGCCTGGCACTGGGCACCACTGAGAAGATCCAAGCCTCATCCTCTTGCTGAGCATTGCTCAGATGCCCTTTGGAGCTGCTCTTCTCCAGGCTCACCAGCCCCAAGGCTTTCAGGTTTTGCTGTTCATTTATTTCTGTGCCACAGGAGCAGAGGAAAGTCCACCTAAGGACCTGCTGTCCCTCAGGCTGACTCACATAGTGTTTTCTGTCTCTACTTCCACACAGACTCTCTACTCTACCCAAGGTCCCTGAGCCACTCAAGGAAAACAACCAAACTGAGCAAGGACCAGAAATGAGAAGTTAGAACTTCAGTGTTCCACAGGTGAGCACCCAAGGGCTGGGACACCACCTCTGAGGGAAACCCACAGCCCAGGAACAAGCCCTGAGCCTCAGAAAGGTCCTTGGGAACTAGCAGCACTGCTGGGCAAGAGTGAAGAAGACCCTCTGTGGAAATAGGAATGGCAAAGGGCTGGAGAAGACCTCCTGTGGGAGAGGGATGGCAAAGGCCTTGCTAAGATGGGTGCCAGCAGCATCTCCACAGGTTCAAGCTGCTCAGCTCTCCTCAAGCCCTGAGGCCACCTGGGCAAGATGCTGTTGCCTCTTCTGGTATCACCTCACCTAAGACTCCTCTGGTTCTTGAGGGCCTCCACAGCCCATGACCTCCCCCCACTCACTTCTCCCAGGGAGCAGAAGGATTTTCTTCAGCCCTCCCTCTTCAGCAGGTAGCAGAGCTTCAGGCTCTGGACTCTTTCCAAGCTATCTCCCTCCCCTGGGCCAGGCAGCTCCCAGCACACCCATATCTGCTGCAGGCTTCCAGAAAGCTGGCAGCTCCCACAGCTCAATCCCACCCCTCCCATACGGCAGCTCCATCTGGGCTGCCACCCCAGCAGAAGCTCTCGGCGGCGAGGTGTGCCACCAGCACGCCCCACAGATGCCACCAGTCTGATGCCTTCAGGGAGTGTCACAAAGGTCAGGCACTCCCCGGTGAGCTTACAGGCCCCACACCTCCTGGAAGCCACAGGAAGACCTCCTGTGCACCAGCAACAGGGCTGAGGAACCCGAAGTGTCCTCTCTGCCTGCAAACCAGACCTGCCAAGTGGGCACAGGGGACCTACCATATCTGGAGACACCCATGGTCCATCCATGGAGTCACGCAGTAAATCCACCACATTTGAAGTCACTCATGATGCACTCCACGGAGTCCCACAGCAGACCCAACACTTCCACAGACATTCATGGTCCATCCATGGAGTCCCACAGCAGACCCAACACTTCCACAGACACTCATGGTGCACTCCATGGAGTCCCACAGCAGACCCAACACTTCCACAGACATTCATGGTCCATCCATGGAGTCCCACAGCAGACCCAACACTTCCACAGACACTCATGGTGCACTCCATGGAGTCCCACAGCAGACCCAACACTTCCACAGACATTCATGGTCCATCCATGGAGTCCCACAGCAGACCCAACACTTCCACAGACACTCATGGTGCACTCCATGGAGTCCCACAGCAGACCCAACACTTCCACAGACATTCATGGTCCATCCATGGAGTCCCACAGCAGACCCAACACTTCCACAGACACTCATGGTGCACTCCATGGAGTCCCACAGCAGACCCAACACTTCCACAGACATTCATGGTCCATCCATGGAGTCCCACAGCAGACCCAACACTTCCACAGACACTCATGGTGCACTCCATGGAGTCCCACAGCAGACCCAACACTTCCACAGACATTCATGGTCCATCCATGGAGTCCCACAGCAGACCCAACACTTCCACAGACACTCATGGTGCACTCCATGGAGTCCCACAGCAGACCCAACACTTCCACAGACATTCATGGTCCATCCATGGAGTCCCACAGCAGACCCAACACTTCCACAGACACTCATGGTGCACTCCATGGAGTCCCACAGCAGACCCAACACTTCCACAGACACTCATGGTGCACTCCATGGAGTCCCACAGCAGACCCAACACCTCTGCAGACACTCATGGTGTCACCATCAAACCATAGCCCTCAGCACCACATCTCCATGGCTTTGAAACCCCTCCTGGCCATTTATACAACACCAAACCACCCTGAAGATTGGCAGGTGATGCTGTTATCTCCTCCAGCCAGAGGTCTTCTGGACTTTGAAAACTGCTGGGTAGCAGAAGCAAACCTTAAGAAGGCCCCTCGGAGCCTTGATCCTGAGGCAGGCTTTGAGCCTCAGGATCTCCAGGCTCTGAGGAGTGACCCTCACCTCTCCCAGCAGTGTGGTGGGCAGCCATGCAGGCTGAGAAGTGTGCTGGCCTAGGGGTGACAATTGCTATGATGAACTGGTTCAGAAATGGTCTGAGAATGATCTTCAGGTTCCTGCAGAGCCCCCTGGCGAGCTGGTGACACCTCCTAAAAGCTCAGGAGAAGCTTCTGCCAAGGGAGGATGTCAGCTTTGGCCAGAGCCATGATGCTATCTGCAGAGGAACCTCCCAGTGCCTTGAGGAACATCAATTCATGGTGACCTTTCACAGGGGACTGAATGCAAGGTCCAGTGCCTGGCAAAAGAGCACCTGAGACACAGGAGAGAGACATCCTGGGGGTCATGATGCATGGTGCCACCTAGAGCAGGTGAAACAGGAGAGAGAAGGACAGGCTGGTCCTCTTAGAGAAGAGTTGGACAGTTGGGCCTCTGAAGGATGCTCTCAAGGGTATGGCCAGAGTGCAGGTGGGTGTCCAGAATGGTCCTTACCACCTGAACTACAGAGGGTCTGCCAGACCTTCTGAGGGCTACCAGGCTCAGCCTGAAGGATGGGGAAGTGTAGGGCTTGCTGTGCAGAACAGAGATCTCTGGGTGACATCTGACATGGAGTCCAACCACAGCAGCATCACCTGGATGAGGGAGCTGAGGTGACATCTGACTCAGGATGAGATCAGGCTCACGATGGAGGCTGATCCTCCATCAGGATCCTCCTGTCCCAGGCCTCCAGCACCCTCACAGCCAACAAGTTGCTCCTGATGGAACCTCCTGGCTTCTACTTGGTGCCCCTTGCCCCTTGGCCTGGCACTGGGTGCCACTGAGAAGATCCGAGCCCCCCACAGGTCCTTTAGCTCTTCCTGAGCATTGCTCAGATGCCCTCTGGGGCTGCTCTTCTCCAGGCTCACCAGCCCCAGGGCTCTCAGCCTTTGCCCCTCACAGAGATGCTCCAGACCCTCAGATGGCTCCAGCCTTTGGTCTTAGGTGCACAAAGAATAGGACCCACCAGGCACATGGTGCAATGGAGAAAATGTTGTCTGGGCACCACAAAAGGGTTTTTCCCAGGAGAAAAGCTGAGTACAGGCCCAAGCCCTAAGGTAGCTCCATGCACAGGGGCTCTCCAAACATGGCTAGGAAAGGTCCCTGAGTCCCCTCAGCAGCTGTAGGGCTTGCTTGAGGAAGCAGCAGGAGACATCCTCAGGCAGAAGCAGGCTGGCAGCCAGCAGGCAGTAGTCCTGCTGGAGAAGATCTGAAGCTTGCAGGAGGATCACAAGCTGCAAATGAGTCAACAAAGTCACGCTGTGGCAGAAAAGGGAAAGCAGCCCAGGAGCTACAATTAGCAGCCTCACCTCCAGCACGTGTGATACAACCACTCCATGAGGAACCAGTGGAGTTCCAGATGGAGAAGGCCACTTTTAAGAACAGAGTGCAACAAAAAGCTGTGGGAGAACCCAGAGGGCACCAACAGTAGTGGCCAGGTCATGCTGGGAGGGTCACTTTGCAGGAGAGTTCCTGTGTGCTCTTGAGAAGATCAGAGAATCACAGAATGTTAGGGGCTGGAAGGGACCTCCATAGATCATCCAGTCCAGTCCACCTGTCAGAGCAGAAGCACCCAGGGCAGATCAAACAGGAACACATCCAGGGGGGTTTGGAAGACCTCTAGAGAAGGAGATTCCAAAACCTCCCTGGGCAGCCTGCTCCAGGTCTCTGGCACCCTCACAGGAAAAAAGTTTTCCCTTTTGTTCCTGTGGCAGCTCCTCTGCTCCACCTTGCCCCTACTGCCCCTTGTCCTGTCATTGGACATCCCTGAGCAGAGCCTGGCTCTGTCCTCCCCACACTGCCCTGCACATCTTTGTCCACATGAATGAGGGCAGCCCTCAGGCTCCTCTGCTCCAAGCTAAAGAGCCTCAGCTTCCTCAGCCTGTCCTCACAAGGAGATGTTCCACTGCCTGCAGCAGCTCTGTGCCTCTCTGATGGACTCCTTCAAGCAGTTCCCTGAGGTCCTTATTGAACTGAGGGACCCAGAACTGGGCCAAATATTCCAGCTGCAGCCTGAGCAGAGCAGAGTAGAGGGGCAGAAGAATCTCTCTTGACCTGCTAACCACACCCCTTCTAATCCACCTCAGGATGCCCTTGGCCTTCTTGGCCAGAAGGGCACATTGCTGGCTCATCTGCATCCTGCTCTCCACCAGGATCCCCAGGTCTGTTTCCCCTGTGCTGCTTTCCAACAGGTCAGCCCCTAGTCCCTGCTGGTCCATGGGGTTGTTCTTTCCCAGATGCCAGACTCTATCCTTGGCCCTGTTGGATTTCATCCCATTTCTCCTCACCCAATTCTCCAGCCTGTCCATGTCCCAGTGCATGGCAGCACAGCCTGTAGGGTGCCACCACTGCGCCCAGCTTGGTACCATCATCAAAATTGCTGGCAGTGCCCTCTGCACCCTCAGCCAGGACCCTGATGAATATATTGAATAGTCCTGGTCTCAGTAGAGACCTCCCAGGGACCCCCACTAGACACAGGTCTCCAATTGGACTCTGCCCCATTGACCACAACTCTGATTTCTTTCCTTCAACCAGGGGTGGGAAGGGGTGAGCCAAGTGCAGAAGTGAGGACAGAAACAGTTTCCTCTCCAGAATCATGGAATGAGCTCAAGATTCAGTGGAAAAGACCCAGAGAAGTCTTTTGAGTGCAGGTAGCCACCAGGGTAGGTGCAGACCCCTCAGGAAGCCAGCAGTTGGGGGGTCACCAGACACAAAGCTTCCATTCAGAGGTGGGGAGGGGCAGAGGAGTCCCAAAATCAACCTCTTAGGGTCCTTCTCTGTCTTTCAAATGCCTTCTCCAAGAAGGCAGCTGGCTCTGGATGAAGGGAGCACAGGAGAGGTTGTCCACCAAATCTGGGGGTCTCAAAAAGACCCCCAAACTTCTCATCCAGGGCATGCTGAGCATGCAATAAGCTACCTGAGAAATGAGTTCTCCAGCCTGCTATGAGAAGAACACTTTGGATGAGGCCGATGTCTGCAGACAATACTGAACCTCAAATCCTGGGGTCAGAATTGGGTCACTCAATCCAAGAAGAACATTGAGGGGCTGAAGCAAGTCTAGAGAAGGGCAACAACGCTGAGGAAGGGTCTGGAGAACTTGTGAGAAGCAGCTGAGGGTGCTGGGGTTGTTGAGCCTGGAGAAAAGGAGGCTGAGGAGAGATCTTGTGGCTCCCCACAGCTCACTGCAAGGAGGTTGGAGCCAGGTGGGGGTGGGTCTCTTCTCCCAAGGAACGAGGGACAGGACAAGAAGAAATGGTCTAAATTTGCCCCAGGGGAGGTTCAGGTTGGCCACGAGTAACAATTTCTGCCCCTTGAGAGTTGTCTAGGCCTGGCCCAGGCTGCCCAGGGCCATGTTGGAGTCCCCATCCTTGGAGGGCTTTCAAAGCTCAGAGGTGTGGTGCTGAGGGCCATGGATTGGCAGTGGACTTGGCAGTGCTGGGGTAATGCTTGGACTCCATGATCTAAAAAGTCTTTTCCAGCCTAAACGATTCCAAGATTCCATCCAACACCAGCCAAGAGCTGTTGGAGGCAGCTCAGGTACAAAACTGGCTCAGGAATGCAGAGATGCAGGTTGCCAGGAGATGTTCTGGGAAAGTTCTCACCCTAAATGCACCCTGCTCCGGGTACTCCTCCCTGCCACCAACCACAGAGGTGAGACCTCTGCCAGCAGCCTTGTCTCACCACCACGAGCTCTAGCAGTGGGGGTCAAGCCCCTTGGCAGCAAGAACTCAGCACAGCAAGAGGTCAGCCCAGGCTGATTGCCCCAGGGCAGGTCATGCAGCAGATGACAATCACTGACCCCTCTGAATGTCTCGGGGCCATCTGGAGTCATCTCAGGTCACACACAGGAGACTCATCAAATTGCCAGCAGTGCCCTGACCAGAGGCCAGCACCAGAGATGGTTGTGGAAGCCTCAGGTTTGCTGAGTGGAGGCTCAGCTCTCCTCTGCCACACTGGAACTCCATGGTAGGAAGCCAGTAACCCATCACCACAGCCATGAGTAGGTGACAAGGTGAGAAAGTGACTCTGCAGAAGACAGTGACCTATGGGATGCTGAAGCAACCCCAAGCATGGAGTGGAGATGACCTTTCCTTTGAAAGCATGGAGTTGACCACAGGACAGCAACTTCTGGGGTGGATTTGCCCATAAACAAGCCGATTGGGTGACACCAACCATAACCTTCAAGCTCTGGAGCAGAACCTGCCAATTAGTCCCACCTCTCCAAAAAGAAGGAGGAGACAAACATGGGTTAGCCATAGTGAAGACCCACCAAGACTCTGCAGGAGCAAAACACAGAAGCAGGAACCATTTCTCTGCCTCCACCACCTCCCATGTCCTGTTAGATGCCCAGAGCAGAAGAACTGCCCCTTTTCTCCAGCCTCTTGATATGGTGGGGCACACTCAAGTGCCTAACTGTTCTGCTCCCCCCCCACCTCGGGTTCCTGGGTCTGGAATGTGGAAGGAGTAGGTGTAAAGGACCTGACCCCAGCCCCGCAGGCTTGAACCAGGGAGAGCAAATCGCCCCAGCATATATATATGGCAATGGGACACATTAGCTAGGGAGACTAGGAGAGGGACTTGGAGGAGACTGCTATAAGAGGGACTTCTAGCCACGGACTGCCAGCCACGGACTGCCAGCCATGGACTGCTAGCCACGGACTGATAGCCACGGACTGCCAGCCACGGACTGATAGCCACGGACTGATAGCCACAGACTGCCAGCCACGGACTGATAGCCACGGACTGATAGCCACGGACTGATAGCCACGGACTGCCAGCCACGGACTGATAGCCACGGACTGATAGCCAC